>JAYKKI010000023.1:1207500-1807500 GCA_039881145.1 Druceiella hillmani | reverse complement strand
CGTGATTTATTTACGGCAAATGAAGTAATTCTAAGGCCTTACCTTAACGAAAGAAGTATTTCGTCGAAGCTGCCAGTAAAATAAATCCCTGAAACAAAATAATTACGGTCTTTACATTACTTTCAATAAACGTAACATAGGCTAAATTTGGAGTAGTCTTGGTGGAAATCCACCTCTATCGCTTACCATTAAAAATATTGTTACAGAAATACGAGTACAAAGATTTGCCGGATAGCGAAAATTAATTTTCGTGATCGTTTCATTATTGCCAAGAAAAATAAAAGTTTAAATTAGTTAACTTGGTAAGTAAATTATTTAATTATTAATTGGAACAAGTTTGGGATAACATAGAAATATCGAGAAATTACAATTTTTTTATTATGGAGACCCCCTCAAATTTCTTGTGAAGTCATATTAGAGATTATTAATTCTCATAGTTGATTATTCACGGTGATAAAATTTTGCTAGGGAATACTTCAAATAAAAGCAATATTATAAATTATAAAGTAACCACTGCAACAAAGTAACACAACAACCAAGTATGGCCTTGCATATCATATATGCTATTATCGTACATGGAATACACATTTGGAAAGTCTATATGACTATTGACTTACTTCAAGAAAAGAGTATTCAGTAAATACTTCGAAGTAACATTTTGTAGATACTGGCATGTTTATGAGGGTATAAACAAGCAAATATATTTTTTCTAGACAATTTTTTTCATAATTAAATGAAACTACGTGATGTGGTATTATTTCTACTTTCTTTAAGTTCAAAGTTTCTTTAAGTAAGTAAACATTCTCCTTTTTTGAAGTCGATTAAAATGATACTCCGTTTTCTAAGCACTCTCTTTGGCACCGATGCTGTAAAGTTTATTTATCCTGTCATCTCGTAAAATCATCTCAGCTTCAATGTAAACTAGTTAATATCACTTATCCGTGATAAAAATATCCTTCAACAAAACAAATTTAGAACAAAAAATAACGAAAATATTGCCATGTTTAACTGTAATCAATAGAGAAACACGAGGAGTTACCCTCATAAATAACGGTTAGCTAATAATCAGTAGTTATTACAGAACCTATATCACTTGAAACATTTACATATACGTCTAAATTATATTAATATAGACGTAGGTATGTTTTGTGTTAACATATCATTAGAACAAAAAATAACGAAAATATTGCCATTTTAAACTGTAATCAATAGAGAAACACGAGGAGTGACCCTCATAAATAACGATTAGCTAATAATCAGTAGTTATTACAGAACCTATATCACTTGAAACATATATATATGTATATATATAGGTCTAAATTATATTAATATAGACGTAGGTATGTTTTGTGTTAACATATCATTAGAACAAAAAATAACGAAAATATTGCCATGTTAAACTGTAATCAATAGAGAAACACGAGGAGTGACCCTCATAAATAACGATTAGCTAATAATCAGTAGAAATTACAGAACCTATATCACTTGAAACATATACATATACGTCTAAATTATATTAATATAGACGTAGGTATGTTTTGTGTTAACATATCATTAGAACAAAAAATAACGAAAATATTGCCATGTTAAACTGTAATCAATAGAGAAACACGAGGAGTGACCCTCATAAATAACGATTAGCTAATAATCAGTAGTTATTACAGAACCTATATCACTTGAAACATATACATATACGTCTAAATTATATTAATATAGACGTAGGTATGTTTTGTGTTAACATATCATTAGAACAAAAAATAACGAAAATATTGCCATGTTAAACTGTAATCAATAGAGAAACACGAGGAGTGACCCTCATAAATAACGATTAGCTAATAATCAGTAGTTATTACAGAACCTATATCACTTGAAACATATACATATACGTCTAAATTATATTAATATAGACGTAGGTATGTTTTGTGTTAACATATCATTAGAACAAAAAATAACGAAAATATTGCCATGTTAAACTGTAATCAATAGAGAAACACGAGGAGTGACCCTCATAAATAACGATTAGCTAATAATCAGTAGTTATTACAGAACCTATATCACTTGAAACATATACATATACGTCTAAATTATATTAATATAGACGTAGGTATGTTTTGTGTTAACATATCATTAGAACAAAAAATAACGAAAATATTGCCATGTTAAACTGTAATCAATAGAGAAACACGAGGAGTTACTCTCATAAATAAAGATTAGCTAAAAATCAGTAGATATTACAGAACCTATATCATTTCAAACATATACATCTAAATTATATTAATAGGTATGTTTTATGCTAACATCAAATGTAGCGCGAAGGCGGACGCGACTAAATGAATATTGACTCAACCGCACTGGCGTATGTCAATCAAGCAGCGTCATAAATACAGAGTCAAATTTTGAATTATATTTCATACTTCGATTTTCTCACAAACTATAATCAATTCCCTTCCTCACCATAGTTAATTTTATTATTAAATTCAAAATTTTACATATATGTTTGAGTCCATATATGATTAAGTTTTAAAGAATAAGACAATGACAAATTTACTTGATAATGTGTTATGAAATAAATGTTTTAAATTATTATAAAACCAATTTGTCAGACTATCAGAAAAGTAACAGAGAGTTAAAGAAGATACATATATAGGACATAGTTAAATTGAAGATGAGGTCTTACCTTGTTGAATATATTTGGAGTTAATTTTGTAGAAATTCATTATTAATAATTAAATGAAACTACGTGATGTAGTATTATTTCTACTTTTTTTTAATTCTTTACCACGACCTAGGTTTTGTTGTATTACAACATTTTCAGGTGAGCTATTAGCAAAGATTCTCTCGCAATGTTTGATAATAGCCCACCTGAAGATGTTGTAATACAACGAAACCTAGGTCGTGGTAAAGAACTTAAAGAAAGTAGAAATAATACTACATCACATAGTTTCATTTAATTCTGTCTTACCTTGTCTTTTGAAGCCCACTTTTTTAGGGGTAGCGCCCTCTTCAACCTGAGCCCCAATGAGATTGCACCACTAGCGTATCGTTTTCTCGAAGCTATTTAACATATTCTTTTCATAGTTTTGTAATATCATATTTCAAACCAATGAATTGTAATTCAAGTATTGGGCCTTTCGACACAAAATATTTTACAAAACTAAAAAATTAAATGTGCAATGAATGAAATAACTCAAATATTTTTTAAATTAGATGGACAGTGAAAAGTGTATTTAGGTACTGTGGAGTATAGACATGGTTTTGTACGAAATCTCATGCCTTTTTAAAGCTAAACAATCACCGAATTTGGGTTTGATTCAAAAGAAATATTTTTCCTCGGCTAAGGATTTTATTTTAATTAAATTTATTTTATTTTAATTAAATTTATTACACTTTTATACATTTTCGCCTTTCTAAAGTAAATAATTCAAAACGTCTTTTAAAAAAAGAGAAATAAATATTGAGACAGTAAATAATGATTTATTATCCAAATATTTTTGCTAAACACTCATTACATATTATTATGGTGTATACTATTATATTTTATTGCTAAGAAAGAAAATGTCTCAAATAGTGATGTAATTTTATATTAGATATAAGTCAATTACGAGTAAAAGCACCTGAATAAAACATGGTAAATCCAATAGGTTTCCATTTAGATCATTCTTTAGTATTTTAGTCTCTTTATGGAAAGCAAACTTTTGCTATTAAACATTCTACGTCTACGCTTTTAAACACAAAAATTCAGGCGATAAGTGTCCCGTATCGCAATTGACATTAATTGAATACATATTGAATAAATTTCGGTAAACCTAGACGACAAAATTGGTAATAAATTTTCTTCATACTTTTCTTACTATTGCCATGATAAAAGGATGGGACAATGGTTTTTATTGCTTTTGAGAAAATTCTGTTGAAGATAAATTGTGTATCAATTTTCATTCGATATTCTATATATCTATGGCGTATCCCTCAAATTTATCCCTCAAAGTTACACCTAAAATTGGGAATGAAACTGTTTATCTCTTACGTCTATTATACCATAACTAAATATAAATATACCAACTGTACTCTAAAAATGATATATGCCAGTAAAACCCTTCGAAACTGTGCACTAAACATCATTTATCAACAGCCATCTACTTTTATCAGTAATCTCACAAAAATAAATGGATTTTCATCTATCATACCATTTATAACAAAACCACCTCGACAATTGACAGTTGATCTAGTCAGAGCATTGGCCAAAAAATAATATTTGATCCTACAGATTTTAATGTTTATTTCGAACATATAGATGTTTATGGAATTAATTTCGTTTAACTCTTTACATCGTAGGGTCCATGTTTTCGCCGTGTGTTTATGTTAGGTAGATAATTGAACAAATCTTTCTGAAATTAATTTGGCAACGAAAAAGAATAATTTTTGGTTGAAAAAGGCATAAACTGAATAGTACTTTAGAAACTTATTTATAACCGCCTTGTTCTTGTGAGAACCTAAACAATGATTACTAAATTAAATATTAACAGCGGGTGATTAGTATAATTTACACGATTGAATATATTGGTCCGTTATTATCAGCTAGCTTATATACATGGCTACGTTTATGTATATATTGGACGTCATTTGGATGTATTGACATAATATACATATATTGTTATTCAAACAATTCAAAAATAACTTTCTAAAAAAGTTATTTTTGAATTATTTACTGAATGTTGTTTGTTATTTTATTGAATTTTGCTTACCGACTAGTAGTAAGCTAAGGTTAATAAAAATAATTGAAAGAAAATATGGCGTTTTTGAAAGAGGGAAGTTTAATAAACATTGTTATTAAAAAATTTTATAGTTACATTAATATTTATTTTAAAGATTATTCAACTGCAGTAAAATTCATATTAATTTACGTAAAAAGACATTTTAGCGACAAAGAACATATCTCCAACGTTCGAGATTTATTAAAATATTCTATTCTGAAAGTTAGCAACAGGTTCGGTAATAAAAGTCAACTGTGTCCGATAGAAAAATGGCTTTCATTTCACTGTTATTGAGATGTCCGGTTCTTAACAGCCCGGCAATTGCGCGTTAATTTTGTGTCATATTATTTGCTTTAATTTATTGTTTTTATTTTTTTGGTTGCTCATGAATTACTTTTGTTCGGTAAATTGCATTCAGTTAAATTATTGGAAAGTAAAGTCCTTTTTTATAAATACCTCACAATACGAGAACTTACGTAACGTTACGTTACTTCTAGATATCTACGCTTTTCCTTCATTCATCCAGAATACAATGTATGAGTTATTCTTGCTTTCATCGTTCACAAACTAATGGATATATAAATTATCTTTTACTTTATTATGTAGTATCACTAAATGATATTCTCTCGTCATTTTGTAAACTTAAATATTACTTGAAAACTAATATAATTTCAGGAAAATTTAAGATAACAATCGGGAATATTTCACCTTGGTCTTGTTTTATATGATTTGTACGTGTATATGTTTGTATGCCGACACTGCTAAACTCGAAGACTTTACTATGACAGCTAGATAAATTTGTATTATAAATAATGTTCTTACCAGCCGGAACATATGAAGAGGCATAAACAATCCAGGAGTGTCTGCAGTACATTACCAATTTATTGTTCACTTGATTAATGCACAATGAATATTTAAAAATAAGTACCTCTTGTTGTATATTATTTTGCAGTTATTTTATTTGAACAGAAACATATAATTATGTAAAATTATATAGTTATGTCAACTCAATACAAAATTTATAAATAGTATTCCTAAAAAATTCAGTATCAAACATATCATCAATTTTTCTATCGTTAGCTGAAATAAATGCGAGTGGATAATTGCCAAAAAGTGTATGTATATAACAATAATAATAAAACACATTCAAAGAATTTAATAAAGAGACAATATCAAAATACTGCCCGGTACTGTATCGTCTGTTTACGAATGGCAAATATTTGAAATTTGGTGCCGGGACGCAAGCTTTAGAATGGAACACTGGTACAAGATAAAGGCCCCATATTGAAAGCTCGAACAACAGCCCGCAGCCGAAGCTCTTTGCGGTATTTCCGTGGTAAGCTTTGATACACTTGTATATTTACGGTTTGGCGTGCAATATTATGACATTCACACAAAACCAACTTAATGCAAGTGCTAACATTTGTTTGCGTATAGGAATATACTGTGTATTTTGTGTTTATATGAGTGTCTTCAAACAAACATTTCATATGTGATTAACTTTATTTAATTTCGTTTTGTTATATTTATTACAAATGGAGTAATGTCTGTATGAGATTATTCTCAGTTTCATCACACTATAATTCAAAAACGATTTCTTAATGCTCATTGATACTGTAACTTTGTTTCATTTACATGTATTTTGATTTACATTACATCAATTGACATTGATTTACATATAAAATAAGCAACTGCCTGTATACGATGATTACTGTGGTATGATAAAAATACTAATGTTTTATTTCCATGGTTTTGGTATTGATAATGCTATTTTTTTATAATTCTAATCAATAGTTGTATTCTGAATCCTACTTGTGTCGTAAGAATTAAGTTTCTAAGACTGCTGAAAAAATGGGAACATTTTTCTCCACAGAGAAAATATACTACTTTGGAAAAGCGTTGCAAGTAAAAGCAAAACGTCCAAGCACAAGGCTGATGGATTATTATTATTGAATTTATTTTCTGTGCTAATTTATTTACTATGTTTAAATATGCGCGACATCTTAAAGAAACTCGTAACAAACAACTCAGAGGATAAGCAAAAATATAAAAATCTAGATAACGAATATATGGTAAATTCTAGTACTGAATTTAAAAATGACCGTTTGTTTCAATGAGAATCGGCTATCATTAAGATAATAGAAAAAAAACATAAGGTAATTATACAACCTAATCTAATTAGAGATGACGCTAAATGACGGAATAATTTATAAGCATGATCGTAAATTTGATAACAAAATAATATTTTCCTGTGATTTTCTGCAGACATTAAGAACGAAAGGATATAAAAAGTATGTCTGTATATGAAAAGTTAGGCTTAATGACAAAGTAATTTTAAACACTAAAGGAAATTAAACTAAATTTAAAATTGGTGTAAATTTTGCTATATGTCCGAAGGTGTCAAATCGTTGATGAAAATAACAAGGGCCGTGGACTTTCAGACCGGAGTCAACGCACATCAGCAACCTTTATCATACTATGATGATTGACAGCTTAGTACAGCAAAAGCAATATTTAAAATATTCGGTATGAACAAAGGCTTTTTGACGCATTTTTTAAGCAATTTTATCATTTTTGATTTGGATGGAAACATCATAGGATATCATGGGATATCATGGTATAATCGATAACTATCAAATAGTCTTTCCAAAATTTTACAAGAGGAACCATGGAGTATTAAGGCAGCACCGTGGCTTTGCCAGCCCTAAAATTTTATTGTCACCTTTCATAACCCGCATCGACCTGACGAATTTCCACTCCTATTGTTTTAATTTTCCCTTACAATGTCGTAGAGATTTTCTTTCACTTTTAAGCATTCACGGATAATTTGTAACCGCTTCGAAAGTCTAGCAAATATTGTAAAAATTAAAAATAAGTTATTTGATTAAGACGTGTTGAAAGGAGCGGATCTTTCGACACGTAACTTCCCATGTTACTTAACGTGTACCTTTTACCTTTGGCTTACTTATCTCATACATTTGTTAACGCTGCTTAACGTATACCCTATATCTTTGATTTAATTGACTATGCTCTTTATTAATTTAAATTGTGACCTATGAATATTCAAAAATACGTATACCCTATATCTTTGATTTAATTGACTATGCTCTTTATTAATTTAAATTGTGACCTGTGAATATTCAAAAATACGTATACCCTATATCTTTGATTTAATTGACTATACTCTTTATTAATTTAAATTGTGACCTGTGAATATTCAAAAATACGTTGAAAATTATTAATCAAAGGATTAATTTCTTATTCCTTTGGATTGAAATCTTATAACTTTATTTCTATAAAAATCAACCCTATTTATGGAAATACCAGCGTGAGATCACTCGCGTAGTGAACACTGGTATAGCAACTAAAAATTAATATATTATACTAGCACATATATTACTTGCACGTATCTCCATAGCCGACACTCAAAAATATTTAATGTGGTGGGCCAATTAAGTACTCAAAATATTTTTTTTAATTCAACATATAGTGTATCGTTTGAAAAGGCTAATAATAAGGGCTTCACAGACATTTTTTTCGTAATTATAGCTAGTACATCTGCAGAGATATAACTGAGAAATAAATAAAGAAATACGTTCCCTTATTTCCAAAACTATTCAACTTTAATCAAGAAAAAAAAAAGTTTAAAAGTCAACGCAAAAATCATAGAAAGAATATTCTAAAACTTAAATCATGAAAAAAATAGTCTTTTAAAAGTCAACGCAAAAATTGTGGAAATAATATCCTAAAGCGATTACTTTAGGTCTTAATCTTTTTTTTAAATATGCCCCGTTTTTTATGTCTTTGAAAGATAGTCTAGGCAATATATTTATATTGAAAAAATTAATGTTTCTAAACAGTTTAATAGAAATACTATGTACCGTTAAATATTTATAATGTCTATAGAACTCTCGTAATGCAAGTTTTGTTGTTGCTTAGTAAGTTTTCTTAAAATAAAATTTATACCAAGTGTACATTAAAATTTCTTAACAAATGTATTTTTCCCAAAAAAAGAAATGGTTAAAATATATTTACCACTACGAGATATATCAATCCCCTTAGTAAAATTATTACATTTTACTCCCTTAATTCTCTGAAACTAGTTATTAATTTACTTATCAGGGAAAACAGTTTTATACAAAATATGTAGAAAATTTTACGCTCTATATTTTAGTAATGGCTATTTTTACATGACTCGCACGGCAAACTAATTTTTCGCATAAAAGTATCTTTTATTTCATTTTTTCAAAGATTACAGCGCAATCGGCAAATTCTAAGACTGAAAACTTAGTATATTAATTAGCAAGTTGAATTTAAGAACTATGTTAAGGTATAAACTATCTTTGACTTTTTACAGTATTTAATACATATTTTTGTCTCTCTGTTTCATACATCTATTTATAGATCGCATAGCATCAAATGTGCCTCCACAGAAACATATTCTTGATTGTCTCGGGCTAGAAATCTTTATAAAATATATGTTTTCATAAGAAAATAATATTTTCTTCAATATCGACTTATTTTCAAGCCGATAGAAATTTATTTTAAGAACAGTCTGCATGTCTCAATTCTTACCATTTTCATTTTTTTCGTTTCGTCTTAATAATTTTACCATTATCAGACTTCAGAAACTTTTAAAAAAATTTGTAATTTGAGTTTTATATCATTAAACTCTAGTGCTATCTTCTACCTGAGTCAATGTTGAAATTTGTTTTTAGCACATTTTAAAATTTTAATTTATTTAACAGTAGCTTTTGCCTGTGAATTCGCCCGCGTGGATCACTTGTTTTATATAGTCAGGTCATAACTGATAGTAGGCGGGTACTTTTTTCTGTAAGTCTTCACTTTTTGAAGTCATATCAAAAGGCATCAATAAATTCAACAGCAGAAACTTTAACGTAATTTCCGTAAGTGGTTTTTACGTTATGTCATTACAAAGATAAATGAATATGACAGGACAACAGAAAAATATTTCAAAAACGTTGAACAGTTCATATTATTGAATAATTCGTATTGTTTATAAAAGTCTAAAAAATATATAAAAGAAACCCTCTTGCAAATCCGTCCAGTAGTTATTACTGATGCTCGAATAAACAGGAAGATGAGCCACATAACAATTACAAAAATCATGGTGTTCGATCCATTCTAGAGCTGATTTACGGCATCTTAACTATCATCTTGGCTATAGAGAGCACCACCATTAATTATGATAAGTCTGCCGCGTCAGACTTATAATAATTAATGGTGGTGCTCTCGATAATAATTCTTACGGATGGTACATGTTGGTGGTTCTGAGGAAAAGTGAAGTCAGCGGAGAGCAGATAGATTATCGTCTGTTTCGAGCTCAATCATTTTATTTCAATATGCGTGAATAATATAAAAATTGAGACAAACAATTTTTAAAGCGAAATGATAAAAGTATTACTTTGGCTGCCCACCATGGGAGTCGCTTTGGCTTTTTCATTAGAGAAGGTTTCGTAGTTCATACTTATTTTCCCCAAAAAAATATTGAAGAGACCGTTCGTCCTCAATGTTTTATTATATGTATAGATTATCAGAATATTATTATTGTACGCATGTAACAATATACGTAGCAAGTCGATTTTTGCCACTTTCTAATCATTGTATCGATTGGAAACTGCAAGTTTAGGTAATTCTGATGACAAATAATGACACAGTATCATCAAATAGGTACAAGGAGGGATCATAAGAATATCTCAATGGTTAAATGAAAACCCATAAAGTTTCGGCTCATTTGATTTGTCTCAATAACTCCTTTGGTTGCATATTATAACGGGAAGGATTTCATAATGTAAGAGGAAGGTGACCACTGGAACTTTTCAATGATCAATAGTGACCCATCGAATTTGTACACGTTTGACTTGTATCCTGGAGCCGTTTGGTTACGCATTATAATCAGGAGAGACTGACAATGTAGGAGGGAGGTAGACACGGGAACATCTCATGAGAACATGAGAACATATCTAACAATAAACATATCGCGTTAGAGCTCATTTGATTCGTCGTAAAAAGCAAAACGAAGGTTTTAGTTTTCGTAGTTCTTGTACATCAAACATTTTATCAATTTCTAAAAAAAAAATTATATTTTATGTATTAACGTATTTCACAATTTAAAAAAAATCGAGTAATTAAAAGAAGAATTATTTATTTATTTACTTTAATATTATATTTAGCACTCAATTTTATGTAATAAATTAATAATTAGAAAAAATGGACGATCACAAACTGTTTCCTCTCGAGGAAGGCAATTTATACCCGACCATGGCAAAACTTAGTATTCATTCAAAAGTGCAGAAAGCTAATAAACCTCGACAAAATGTTCAGTACAATTGCAATTTAAACAACGTATCATTGCGGTCATCATGAAGGGGAAGTAATGGTTTTAAGTACCTAAATAAAATACCATTCAAGACTGGAAAACAATTGCCAGATGAATTTTGAAAATTGAAATTGTATTAAGGGTTTTATTTTTCCAGCATTTTAAGATGACAGATCCAAAATAGTCTGTGAAATGCGAATGGCCGATGACCTTTTATGGTGATTATTAATACGTTTTGCGAGAACCCTTTACAAGGCTACACATATGGTTTGCGATTTTCGTATTATTTTTTTTAATTTTATTGATTTTGTAAATATTTCTTTCAAAAGGAACTGTAATTTTACACTTGAATGTCCTGTAGAATGAAACATAAAATTGACATCGAATATGATAATTTTAACTTAGTATATAATTGAAACATTATCATTACGAACAGGAAATGAAATAATTACTTAAAAAACTTTCTATTACCTTTATGTATTAAGGACAGTTTACTACCAAAATTGATTGCAAACGATTTTTTTCAAACTCATAGTTTTCATACTATATACATCAAATGAAATCTACGATTTTCTATGGTACTTAGAGTAATTACAAATGTCTTGAATGTTGTGACTTTTTCTAGAAAAATCGATAAAACTAGATTCCCGGAGACATTAATTAGTTTATATACTTCTTCATCTATAAATATAATAAAAGTTTAACAGAGTGAATTCTGTTTACGGATAATATTTTATAAGTGTGACTGATTTAGCATAAAGAATGATAGTAGAAACCAGAAAATATGTTTTTAGAAGTTTTCTGTCTGTCTGTGTTAATTTATCTTAAATTACGGGAAACATACTACACGGATTTTGATGCAATTTAGTAAGGTAATAGTTTATAGTATTTATATTATACTCGAGCAAATTTTTTTCTGGATATTACAGGTATAAAAAACACTTTGACTTAATGAATTACACGATATTGATACTGCCAACGCCATATATTATTGTTTTTAGTAAATTTTACGCTTATAGGGCTCTGAGGCAAAGTTGCGTAGGCACGGCTAGTACTATATGTATGTATATATATATATATATATATATATATATATATATATATATATATATATATATATATATATATATATTTGGCAATACTTCTGACTGTCGGAAATTCTGCTCATTACACCCGAGTAATCGAGTTACAAATTAAGAAGTTTCAGTTATTATGAAATCAATTAAATTTTCTTTACTTCGTGTATGAATTAGACATGAATTTATACATCCATATTGATTGTAAGAAAGTATTACCCCCACATCTGAAACATGTTTTTAATATATTATTTATCGTCACATGAAATATAGCGAACGGATAGATTCAGTTAAGTTAATATTAACTCTGCCAGTCGGGCAGGCGTCAATCAAGCAGCGACGTGAGATCAACTCCTGGCTATGTATGATTTCGATTTCGTCTCTAATTAAATTCATAAAGTATCTTAAGGACTTTTTAAGAAGCGATACGAAACATTAAGCAATGTTGCTTTATCAGAAATATTAATAGGAACTTGCTATAAAATAATATTGTTTACTTAATTGAAAAAAATTAGGACATTTGTTTAGTTAACGTTTCTCGAGACTAAGATTTTCTATGGCTGAACTTTTCTGCGGAATTTATACAGAAATATGGAAAGCTAAGTAAGTAGAGAAATTAATCCTTAACGCCACTCACGAAGGACCCTTAATGCACTATTAACGCACTTTCACGGGTGGCGTTAAGGGTTAATTTATGTATTCACTTGCTTTCGATATATCGCTTTCGATAGTCACATATTTTAGGAAATATTTTTATTATTTTGAGCGTAATGCGGTCGAGACTTCATAAATTCTCAATATCGCCTGGGAGCGGGTTGTAAATGTGCACTGGACTACGTTTATATTTCATTTATATAGGTTGTCATCAAGTGGTAAATCCGTTAAACAACCGAGAGTCAGACGATAACTGAAATAAGGATGTTTTCCCGTAGTACTTATCGGCTTTGAGCAACGCAAAAATCAGAAGTCAGTGACAACGATGTTTAAAACGAGCAAAAACTTCAAAATTACTTCTATAATGAAGAAATAGTAAACTTAGAGAAAAACAAATCTTTGCGGAAAACACAGCTACAATAGCGAAAAATATCCCCAATTCATTTACGAGTAGGAACACATAACATAATTGTGCATTGAACTAACTTTATACCTCAGACAAAAATTGATTACACTTGATGTTTGGTCTTGTCTATTTTACAATATGATGGAGAAACTCCTTCGTGAGGTCGATTGGTATTGTGCCTCTTCAGAATCCATCAACTCACGAATTAAGCCAAAAGAAGAGGCAAAAAATCATCATGTTGTTTGTGTCTACGCTACAAAGTTTAGGGTACTCTAAATATTGCTTAAATTGCATAAAGAATATGTGTCGCACCTATTCTATTGACTTAAAATTTGTGCCAAATGTCAAAAATAAATTAGGGCTACAATATAAAACCATTAAAGTTATGTTGATAAAGATCGAAATAATTATCAGAAAGTAAAAATAATTCGTAAGCGAACAAAGATATCCAACGTTGTCCCTGTGATTTTGCATGTTATTTGATATACTCGTGTATAGAATTTAATATTAACGAGAAAAAAAACTTGATTTGTTATTTAGTTCATATTTCAATGTACTATTTGATATTTCAACTAAGCACTCAAAATATAACTCGTTGAATTGTAGTAATGTCATTTTTATGTTTCAAATTCTAACACAACTGTTATATACTGTTATTACATTTATAACAACTGATACAACTGAACTGACTTAATATTATGTCTGATACATTATATGTATGTATATATATATATATATATATATATATATATTTATATATATATATATATGTGTATATATATATATATATATATATTTATTTATATATAGAATAATGTTAGAAATATTAAGGTCGGGTGAGTGTGCATAAAAATTTCATGAAAATTAAAAAAACGAGGATAGTGCATTAGGGTTGTTTAATTTGTTCGTTGTGCAAAATTATGTAATTTTAAAGCAATATATAAACTAAATCTATAAAATACACTATATTCAAGTTTGTGCATTTTAGCAGATATTTTAGTGATGAAGTGCAGTTCGACATAAAATGAGAGAGAAATAATATATGGCGCATATTTCAAAAGTTTTAATAGCACAACGTGTTCAAATAAGCAACTCTAATAGTGCTAGGCATCGCACGGACTATTTGCGAAGAGTAAACAGTTGAGATTCGTTTGAGAGACGAGAGCTTTAAAGCGGCTGGCAGGCGTCAGTTGTACGCGCCATATTGGAAGCTCGAACAACAGCCCGGAGCTAAAGCTTTGCGGTGTTCCATGTTAAACTTCCGTCAACTGGCGTGTTCACTTTATAGACGCAATATTTGGCTCATAGAAACTATTTGTAGAAAGAGCCCATATACCTATTTTGAGCTATCTCTTTCACCAATGTGAAGTAGGCTGAGATGACATCACACTCATATGTATAATTAGCTAAAGTATATATGACAAAACTTGTAAAGATAATTTTTTTGGGAACTTTCAGAGCGTACATTAGTACTCGAGTTATTAATGGAATCCTTCGTCCAAGATGCTTTGTGTAGAAAGCCTCTGTTGTTGTTCGACCTTGGTCATAGAAGCTATTTCAACGTGAGTGTCGCATAAGTATTATGTGACAAATTACTTTTCTGTATTTGTTTCGAAAAGAACCAAAAACGTCGTGCGGGGCTGCTGATAAAAAATATCGAAGGCATTTTTAAGTAAGTGGGTGAAAAAACGTATCGTTGTAAAACCAACGAAGACCTGCTTGATGATTACATAGAGCAAAAACAATGTTTTTACGGGTATATTAGAGGGAATCATGATTTGGGAGGAGGGCAGTTTTACTGAAATATATGATTATATGTACCTTTATATTGGCTAGTAAAGTGTAATTTGAAACATGATGGTGCTATTGCCGCTTTTGCCCCAAAAGATACGTCTAAGAAGAAGATTCACTTGGACGAAAGAAAATTTGAGCATAGAAATTTTACTGAAATAATCATTTCAAGCACATTCTAACGCTTATCATACCTGATCTACTTACAGTAATATGGCGAAGCATCAAAATCGGATAAATATGAAAATGTGTGGTTGCTTATCAAAGCATTGACTCGGCATTAATACATCATTATAGATTGAAATATGCCAAAATGTTTTGTTGCTATCAGCCTAAAAGTAAAACAAAAATTGTGTAGGGATAGGATCACTACGTTAATCCAAAATATCGTCGTGGTCTTTCAAGAGGCGAAAAAATAAGGCAATTAAGTTGATAGATCCACTCAATTGAAGGAGCCAATCCAACATGGATTGGCCGTCGGATTAATTAGATGCAAATTCAAAAATAAGTTTTGGTACGTACAAAGTTCTAGCTTTGGTGAGAAAAATAATTGAAACGTCATCGTCATCGATCATTTAATTCGATGGATTTGACTTTTATGGAAGTTTTGTCTTCAAATTTTGTTAGCAGATTAATAGAAAGTATGTTAACACATATTAGGCAATTATTATTGATAGAGATGCTTTTTAACAATGATCCTAAATAGTCGAGTTTTGCCATACACGCTCTTGTCAAATAGGCTACACGAATGTGGTATCACATTAATATTGTTACCGTTGGCTTGAACACAGATAACCGTAATCAAAAATTGTCGAATGTATTCTGCATAGAAATACAATTGGAAAAATTTGTCAAAGACATTTTATTGATTATTGTGATTGTCTAGCCTGGAATTATTTATTTAATTAATTATGGCCAGTTTAACTTAATTCGTTGTTGGTATTTTTCATTGTGGCATGTTATAAAAATTTGAAATGTATTTTTTTCATATTAGTTCTATGGTTACTACCTTTTTTAAATTACATTTTATAAACATTCCACAAATATATTTGAAAAACTGGATAATATTTGAGATAATATAATCGTGGTAATATTAATGCTATGATTTTTATGACCTTTCGTTTTATATGTCGTGATGTTATTTTATGATCCTTGTAAAATATCCTAATACATTAAATTATTTTATTGCCTTTCTTATCCCAAATTTTTTTTCTGGGCCAGCTAGTCCATACTTTGTAATGACAATAAATAAATCATGCTGGCTAAATAATCAACTGGATACAGTACACAGAGACCCTAAAAAAATTGTTTTTTGAATATTTTCGGATACCTAACACACTTTCATAGTACATTCAAGTTTCTTTATTTATTTTAATATGTTTTGTATTTGTTTCCAATATAATTTTCCAAGACAAGTTTCCACTGCTTAGATACGGAATCATACATACATATACACAGCCTATGAAATAGCTAAGTGGTAATTCAGTTTGAGATAATCACGCGGAAATAAGATCAGTTAGTGGTTATAGACCATGATGTTAACTTAACACAGGCCAAAGAGACATTTCGTTAGGGAGCTAAAAATGAATTTCGTAAAAAATGACCCATCCGAGTTGAAAAAAAGTAAAATGAAGACACATAAATTAAAACTCTTTTACTAGGCAACATAAAAATATTTTTTGTGAATAATTTCTTGATGCAACACTAAATGTCCACGAAAACGTAGGGACGAAAATAGAACCTGATTGCTACAATGACGACATTCGTAAGTCAGTAGAGGCGCGTTCCGTTAACAATATTTTCACGGTTATAAGAGTGCTTATAAGAGTGCGTAAAGTAAAAAGAATGTTAAGTTTATCCGCAGATAATACTCAATATATATATATATATATATATATATATATATATATATATATATATGTATATATATACATATACATATACATTTATAGTATTAACAAAAGTGCTGCGAATTACCGAAAAAGCTGATAGCCCAAGATCAAGATTTCAATCCTGACACAGTCCCAATCATGTACGCTGTGTTCCAAACCTGTATCCATATAATTTCTAACCGGACCCAATTAAATTTGAACATTTCAGTATTTCACTATATTTAGCTTTTTCCTTATTTAAAGATGATTCCGATATATTATTTTAAAATAAATTATAATTTTATTCATAGTTTGAATTTATTACCGAAATTTGTTTTTAATTATATGTCAGTATATAAATAAATCGATCGTATCGTTGCTATTTTACTATCAAAAGATATTCTTTAATCAATATGATTATAATAGTGATGGGCACTTTAAATATACTTTAAGTTAACTTTATTTACCTTTAAAGAAATTACGTCAGTTTCCAATGCCTTAAGAGGTTCCTTAAGAATTTACTCCAGAGACTGGGTTCGAATGGTTTGAATGTGGTTCAGGCATTATAGACAATGACTAAAATTTTTGAAAGACGAAACTTTCTGAATTAAACAAAAATACAACTATCGGAAAACAGTAAAAAGTAAGCTACTTTCTATAACCAGAATGAAGTGTGAAAAAGTATTTTCGTAAAGGTATATACCTTATTATACTTTTAAATTAAGTTATACTTTTAAATATTTAAAATCATTAATAAGAAAAAAAATAACTATAAAAATCTAAAAAAGTATATAATAACTTTCTAGAAGTGACTCAGACAAAATAACATTGTATAAAATCTTTTATAAAAAAACAAAAATATGAAAAACTAATCAAAATTTATTTTGAAATTCCTGATATATTTCTGAGTAAAAAGACCTGCGTTGCTCTTGATATATTACAATACATTTATACTTGACACACGTTTTATTGGCAATATTTTACTTAAAGTTCAGAAACACCTTTTTGCCAGTAGGAATTTTAAAATTAACAAAGTTTAGAGAATGAATGAATTGTTATTCATTCATTCTCATTGGAAATTCTCATTGGAAATTCTAATAGAATATATTCGCCCTATCGAGAAGAGTTCCTGTTGAAGTTTCATTTAATTTATTATGCCAAATAGTAGGCCCTCGCCTATGTGGTTTTGTTGCTTCCACTATTCGACGCGTACCTTTAGTTAACATTTCTGTAATATAATAGACAACCCAACAATAGCAAATAAATGAGTCAGTAAATTAGTTTAACAATTACTTTTATTTTCGATAAAGGGTAAAACAAAATACTTCGAATAATCGTTTTAGTGAACTATTCCCAACTCACTTCACGGTCGTAAAATTTAAAAAGTCTACAACGCTCTCAGAATTTATTTTTTATCGTTACCACGACAACGTAATAGTTTTATATTTATCTTGCCGAATTTTCTTTTACTAAAAGCAAAATGTGTTAAATAAATCATGAGTGAAAATCTAAATAAAATTTAGTTCAATAAAGAAAAAAGCAATGTATCATTTGCTATTTGTGAAAATTGAACCTCCCGAAGTTATGGCGCTAATATCTTAATATACATTATAAAGACTTTATTCTCTAGTTTTAAAGACGAAACAAATGAAGTAAGCTAGTTAAGAAGAAGGTCATTAGAAGAAAAAATAGTTTTGCTTTTGTAAGTATTGAAACCAGTATTAAAAACTTCAAATTCACGTCATAGCTGATCTTGGAAAACCAAACAAAATGTTCCAAAAAAAAGGAGGGGAGAAAACTTGAACTGTTGTTAATCACTAAAATGCGAACAGATAAAATATTAGGGAAAGAGTGTAAAAATCTGTCAAGCACGAGTGGAACTCATACTACCAGGGTTCCCTAAACTTTTAGGCATTTGTAAACATTTACGTAAAGTTCCTATTAAACTATTTAGAAAATTTTAATTTTAGCACCAAAATATATCTACTGTACCTTTCACAGGTGCATATTTAAAAAAAATTATGTAATATAACTACAAATTAACATTTTTTCCTTTACCCGTGCTATGAGACCTTGCTTTTTGCCAAATTTCATGATTCTATGTCAACGGGAAGTACGCTATGAGTTTTGATTTATTTGCGAGTGTCAAAATATGTGGCATAAATGGCCGTATTTTTAAAGTTCTTCTTGATTGCGTTGACTCAGAAGCTTAATTTTTTATAGCTCCAAGGTCCCGTATACCTTGTAGTATTTGACATATTTTCAACTTGAAACCTTGACGCGTCTTGGCATAGCGACAGACGGACAAAGAAGTGATCCTACAAGGGTTCCTTTTTTCCTTTTGAGGTATGGAACACTAAAATAAGAATAGAACTAGCACTACGAGGGTTCCGTACACATTTCGGCACTTATAAACATTTAACCGTATATGGTATTTCTATTAAACCATCTAAATATCTTAATTTTTCACAGTGTAAATATATTGCAACCTATTATATACTATATTTTTCATAGGTGAAAAATTATAAAATTTAGGATAATTGCTATAGTTTCCCTATAATTTTTTAGTTAGATTAAACAAACCCTGTTTTCTCATGATTTTTGGCACAGTAGTAATGGAAAAAAGGCAGCGGTATGTCATACTTTTTCATGTTGTTTAGGATATCTTTTAAATAAGCAATTTAAAATTGTGAAAAAAATATTTTTGTGTTATATTTTTTAAAATCTTTATTTATCTGCTTTTTAATTGTCATGCAAAGATTTAAAAAAATTGATGGCATAAAATACGTGCAAAATATGTGGGTTGATAAAAATTATGCATTTTTGTACCAACTTTTAAATTTCTACGTGGTGTGGTTTCTGAGAAAGTCAGCTTGGAAAACAGAAAAATGTGAATGTATTGCATGCTACGTCTTTCGTAAGCCTAAAAACTATTTTAAAAAGTTATGAAATCACTAAAACGATCTACTATGAAAGTCATGAAACTAGATTAATTTGTATGGTTTTCCTACAACCTTTGCGTGGGTTTTCGAAAACCTATTATTTTCGGTAAAATAGGGGAAGTGGGAATATAAAATATGTTCCCCCCCATTATTTTTGCATATTTTTCAGTATATATCTGAAAATATAATACCTAAAATTATGAAAAAAAACATTTTTTCAGATTCTTATAACTAAGCTTTTTAAATAACACTTCAAACAGTATTAAAAAAATTCGAGTAGTTACTTAATTTTGTCTTCCCAAAATTTCCTCATGAACATTGTTGAGTTTTAACTATTGCCATATGGCATGGTATATTTGCTGTGTGAAATTCAAGTTTCTACATCAAGCGGATGGACATACGGAGATAAATTTCATGATCTTTTAAGGGTCCGTTTTTCCTCTTAAGGTACGGAACCCTAAAAATAGTTTGCGCTTAAATCTTATGAATGAAACTCTGTCCTTTCGTTTTCTACAAATTACACGAATTCATTTACAAATGATGAGAATTTTTCAATCAATATCACAGCGCTATTGGTAGATGTAACTGCATTCTTCCTGGTATCTTATTGCGTAGAATGCAAGCGAATGACAAAATCACACGCCTCCGTCGATCTAGAAGGCGTTTTGAAAGCTCGAATCCAAAGCTTTTTCGGTAATATTATATTAAACTCCGCACGACTCACTTGTTTACGTTTTAAGTAACATTTTACTTTGATCGCGATTTACATACACGTGTATATAAATTCATTTTGCCCCCAAGCTCCGTGTTGTTTTAATTCATTGCATTCCAGGTCGCAAATACCTTTTATACAAATTACCAGTGATTGCGAAAGGCTTACGAAATCATTTAAAATTAGGGACAATTTAAAGATAAATTTTGTTAAATGGATTTTGGTATATTTAAAATTGCTTTAAGGCTATTTTCATTTAATTTTAAATTTAAACTTAACTAAAGTACTACGTTATTTAATGCACATTCTGTACGAGATTTCAGCCGTAATTTCGGTACAACTTTCAACTTTTGGGCTGAAGTTGTTTTTCTTTTTAACAAAAAAGGAAAAAGCTTCTGCTAAGCGAAATAAAAGAAATATAGCTTCGGTTAAAAGGGAAATTAATTTTGATGCAACTTTTGATTGGGTTTTGTATTCTCTAGAAATTTTGTAAGAAAATTGTAATGCTTGCAAAAATACAGATAATTTATGAAAACGGTTTAAAATTGAAATCGGAAGTTTTAAATCGTTTAAAAAAATACGTAAGTAACCACAAGATAAATAAGTATAATTGTTAAACAAGTTTTAAACAATGAAATGTCGTAACTTTCAGCAAAGATGCATATCCTGTTAGTCACTGTACACTGCGTGACTGGTAGTAAATGTATATTTTACTATTGTTTGTCGCGCTAAATTTTTATTGTATATTTATATTTTGCAAGGAATTCGTATTGAGTATTAATTACTCTACACAATGTTCTTGAGATCAAAAATCATTTGACTGGAAATTGATTGGCCATTTCCAATTTAAGTCCAGCCATCAAAATCCAGTCATCCAAATCTATGTAGTATTTTCATTTGACCGCGAATCTTGAAACTTGGAACAAAGGAAGTTCCATGGCAATAACAAAGGAAAAAATCGTTAACTTCTAATTTTATGTGGAATGATTAACTTGTGGCTAACTTTATTTTCAGATTTTTCAAGTTTTTGTATAATTTTAAAGTATCTTCTACCTAAGCTTTACCATAATAGGATATAATGGCATGAAACACCCAAGACGTGATTTATTGGCATTTGAGTGCACTGGCAGAATAAATGATGAATATCATTAAAGTAGCATCTTTATTTTAACATGAGGGCGAGCAACCGATAAAAATAACCGACATCATGAGCATAGCGCTGGGCAAGAAGCAGTAAAGGTAGATTTTAAGTATCAAGTGGTGATAGTCATGCAGGCTTAGAATGTGCAAGCTAACTAACGTGACAGATATATGTTAAGACATGTCCCACAATGCTAATATTGTTCATATGAAAATTTATAAACTTCAGTTTATTTTTTCAGTTTTGTCTTTTTGAGTTTCCGTCCCTCAAAATATAAAAAAAAGAAACTCTTAGAGGATCAAACGGTTATCTTTCCGTCCGTCTGTCCGTGCAAGGTCTCAAAAACGTATCCATTAGGAAAATGTAAGGCTATTGCCTTACATTTTTTTTTGGTTCACGCAAGAAAGATAGCATACTGTTTATTATTCATGTAATAATCAAAACCTATTACAAATACCACAAAGTGATTGTTTATTATAAAAACACCCTTCAATTCTACTAGACATGATGAATAGTATTTTCTTAAGTCTTAAACTTTTCCCTAATAAAACGTTCAAGAAAACTTAGAAAGCTATAGTTGAAACTACTAGTTAGTTGAATAAAGCCAAGTGTTTTATAATTTTAAGTACTGCGATTTTCATAAATGTACAGAAAAGTCGGGAAATAAAAAACAATTTAAATACTTCAGTTTACTCCGTTATTAATTTGTTTTTTTATCGAGCACAAATAGCATTAGGAAATGTTTATTAAATACCCAACGTACCCGTTATTTATTTACCCAAACGGGAAGAAGGGATATTTATCCACCGTTTATCTCCACCATTGACAGTCGCCACTGTTAGTTGTGGAGATAATCGGTGGATCAAATGAAAGCTCCTCGATCTAAAATGAAAGTTCTCGAAGAGACAAAATATATGGTTATGACTACCACGCAAATATGCGCCCATTTTTTTCAATAGCATATAAGAATTACTGAAAACAAAAAGATTTGTATTTTAATGAAGTTATAAATAACATTTTAATAGTTACAACCGAAAACACAATAGTCACTCACGATCGTGAGTGAACATGACGCAAAGAAATACAACGAAAGAACATGTCACGGTACAAGACGGCTGATGTCAAATCGCTCGACGGTAATGTACACAAGAGAATGCTTCTGTCGTGTGAATCCACGATCATGACGTACGCTTGTTAGCGACGCCACCTTCGCGCCGCACTAAACCCTCGCTGGACCGGAAACAGTTCGCGACAGGATGTTCACAACCCATCAGAACGAGTCTCCAAAAATAGCAAGCGACAAATGTTACGACTTAGGTAGCGAATTTAACAATGAGGTTATGTGCTGCCAGAGCTGTGGCGCAGCAATAACACTTGGTTATGTTGTCTTTTATTGTATCTGTGTTTTTATTATTTTATTATATATGTACTATTCATTTCGGCTGTATAATAAGGGGAAAACAGTAATAAAGTTTTTTGCAATGAAAACATAAAAAACACCGACTATGTTGTTGAAGCGTTGCTTCCGTTAAAAACAAGTTATACGCTTATTAATAAATAAATCAAGCGCACGTCACAACGTACTCAAGTTAGAATCCAATTGTAGTTGATATCTTCTGAAATAATTAATTCATGTTAATCGAAATAATTTTACTCGAAAGTTCTATTCATTTGCCTAACTCTCTAATTACAATTTCTCCATATATATAGGCTGTGATTAAAAATCACTTTAGCGTTTAATATTCTACAAACTGGATTTGATCTACATGGAATATATATATGAATCTACATGGATTCATTATGTTTTTAGGTTGTTTCCTTATTTCGGTGTGGAACCCCAAATATGTTTAAATACTTATATAATTATCGCTTCGTTATCCGTCTGTCTGCCTGTCTGTCCATCAAGAGCCTTTTTTTCTCGAACTCGTGGAGATATTAAGTTGAAATGAATATCAAATACTTAGATATACAGTCTCTTGGAGCTGTAAAAAACTCGAGCTTCAAGTCAACATATTAAAAAAAGACTAAAAATACGGTCGTTTATGCCGCATTTTTTTGACGTTCGTAAATAAATCAAAACCCATAGGTACTTCCAGTTGTCATTGACTTAGAATCATGAAATTTGGCAAGACGCAAGGTCTACAGCATAAGTAAAGTAAAAATTCGAAAATCGTTAATTTGTAGTTACATCACGTAAAAAACATTTTTTTTTAAATATGCGCCTAATAAAGATAAACCAGGCAACATATTTTCGACCTGAAAATTAAAATTTTGTAAATAGTTTAATAGGAATATTATGTACCATTAAATAATGAATATAATGTTTATAAATGCGTAAATGTGAATGAAACCTTCGTAGTATTAGTTCCACTCGTGCTTTTTTTATTAATGTATTTATTTCTAAACATTATTTCGGCCTTTTATCAACAGCAGGTTGAATACAAATTATATTTATTTAAAATCACCAATTTATTGCCTTTTGTTTCATATCGATATTGTGTTTGAGGCTACATTTTGAAGTTAAAACCAGCTGGGTAAAGCTTTGTTAACTTTATTTATAATTTTATCACAATCATATTGGATAGTGACTATAATAATTTAAAAATTGAAACATTCTGACGGCCCCTTCATAATCTATAAATTTTATATTTTTAAAATTTTTGTTTGATTCCCTAATAAAATTTTCCGATTTTCACTAGAATTCTGAACAACCACCCACTTAAAAAAATATTACTTTTTAATCTCTAAATACATTTATCCTGAAAAGTTATTGGCTCAGTACGGTCCAAATAATTTCCCTCTTTATAGAGGTAAGTGGATGATATAGTTTCCATTATATTATCACATGACGACGGCACTGAATCTGAGAAGGACTCAAAGTTTACTAGAATTTACTGACAGGAAAAGTTTTAATACACATTTTCTTCATTCGCTGTTCCCAAAAGAAATATAGTATGTTTTTATAAATTCATATATAATTAAGTATCTATATAAACCAATTATCTCATAGTCACTCTTTAGAAATGCGATCACTGATATCATCTTATTAAAATCTTCAATAAAAACGTAGATTCCACTTCCGCATTTAAAAGCGGTTCTAAAGAAAATTGAAGTTAGATTAACTACTTTATACTTTTTATAATTTCGGTTTAATATTTGTAGATCAAGGGAAAAGGAAATCTTACTTAAATTTAAAAGTAATTTTTTTCTTTTCTACATTGAATTAATTTCGTCCGGGCTCCATTTTCAGTACACCAGGGTTATAAATAATTAATCTCCATTACGCCTACAGTTTTTATGTTAAATTTGTTTATTTTAATTACTGAGTTTTTTAAAATCGTTGCTTAAGTACATAGACCTTCTTTCCTAGAAAACTTGAACACTTTAGCTCTCATATTTTGGTTGTACGGAAATATTTAAAATATTATTTCAGTTTTAAATTATTTAATGGGCTCTTTCCTAATGGATACATTTAGGCTTACGCTATTGGTAAAAGAACTTGATAACATGAAATCTGCATATTGTCTTGAATTGTAATTAACTAAATAATGAAAATATAATTTGTGTAATAGTTTTAATTCTGAACCTGCTTAACGACTCTTTTCTTTTTATTTTTTTAACTACTAAAGTTTTTAACTAATAATAAAATATAATTTTTTATGAAATCCAACACAAAAAATTATAAATTGCAATTTTTAGTGTTCAGTTATAACAATTATCACTTATATTTCTGCAAAATAAATTCTCACAAACGCCTTTAAAATCGTCTTCCCCTCCGAACTAAAATACAAATTTGTCGAACTTTACTTCTGCCTATTCTTGATTATGAGGATGAGGAGGCTATTCTAATCTAAATCAACATTTACTCAATAAATTGGAACGACTTCAAAACAGGTGTATTCGATGGATTTTTGATCTTAAAAAACTTGACCATATATCCGAGTATCGTTCACGTCTTAAATGGTTAAAAATTCGTAATCGACGGAACCTTCATCAAAATATTTCCACTATCCTCTTTTCATGTAAACTTTCTATCACTGTTAGCGTAAATAAATTCTGATAGCTTGACGAAAATGTGTTAAAAAGTAAAGCGGTTGAAGAGGTAGAGTGTTTTGTGACAGTGGAATGTAAATGCGCCAACTTGTCAAGTTACCTTTTTATTGGCTTAGTTACGTTAGGTAGAATAAGCAGAGTGGATAGTTTTTCTTATATTAGAATTTTATTCAATATGACATAAACGTTAGTGATATACATTTAAAACATTTCAATTTCTGCACATAGTTTTGTTTGTGTAAACAGTGATAATGTAATATTATTATTTATGAAGTTATTTATAAAAATGTAAGGATCTTTTACGAACAAAAATTATTTTTAGTTACGCGACTGAAGAAAAACAAATACAATTAAAAAAAAGGAATGAAATGTTGTGGGACACCCGAGGGAAGCGACGCTTACGCCTCGTAAAAATCGGTTTTTAATGTAATATCGATAAATTAATAAATAATCGACATTTTTTCAAATAATTTTCGAATTATTCATCACACAATCAAAAACACTTAACAAAAAGCAAAAATACATAAACAGATTTAGTATGTCAGATAAATATACACGTGAGCGAATGCTTTCTTTTTAACATTACACGTGCATTCGTGTAGTACCGAGCATGTACGTTCACTCGTTGGCACAACTATACACACACATGTGTTTATATTTGTATATACATATATATATATATATATATATATATATGTGTGTGTGTGTGTGTGTATGTATATTTATAATGTTGGACAAAGAAAGACGTTTTTCGTCGACTGAAAAATTTTTAGGCCATCATTGCCCCGTGGCCTGCTAAAATAAAATAATTCTATACACGTTTAATTTATCTTATAATACAAAAACCTACGGGTAATTATCAATTACAATTTTGATTAGCAAATAATTTTCCTATCAGCAAAGACAAAACAAAACAAATGTAAAATTATTGTTTAAAAATTTTAATTTTATATTTTTTCTTGAAATCAACGAGATACTTCCATAATTGTACGGATTAAATGTTGTACAGTATAAAGGCATCATCTTACATTTGTTTTATGTAACGTTCAAGACACTCTATTCCACTCCGTATATGTAGTAACAAAACTTATCAAAAAATTATCTTTCCTAAATCTTTTCTTTTTAGGATTCCTTCCAAATCTGGTATAATCAGAGATATTTATAATATCTATAATCTCTTATGCTATATGCATTGCATATTTAGTGAATATCCATTCTAAAGTATCTTACTTAATGTTCAAAATGCGAAGAGATTACCATACAGAACTATGGACAAAAAAAATAAATAATATAACAGAGCTTTGTAGGGTCTGTTATTTTGTTTTGCATACGTGTCTATCCTGTGGTTTTGCATCTTAAATTAGAAATGATTCTAATTGGGTAGTATATCTTAAGAGATATACGTCAGCTAATACAATATAGTCCACGTGGAGTATTAACGAAAAGCGTTGCTTTGAAACACGAAAGCGTTGTCATTATTATTATGCCCCACCTCCTTCCATCACGCCATGCTTTTCAAAGTAACCTTCGCTCACCAAAGATGCAGAGAATTGCAGAAAATGAATGTGTGGTTCTCATATTTGAAATATGAAAACCTTTTAATTAGCAAAATAATCTACATAACTAAAACATAGAAATTTAATACCTTTGTCTCTTAAACTATTTAAATGAATTTTAAATTATTGTTTTAGCGATGTTGTAGTTTACAATATATAGACGAGAAGTTAATTAGTGATAAATAATTTTACTCCTGTTATAGTTCAGACTTTAATTTTAATGTATCTATCGATCGACCAATGAAAAGACTTTACGCGAAAGGATTAACAAAATTTTAATACGATTAATAGAAATACTCACCTGATTGATAAAGTGATTAATTCGATAATTAATAAAGTGCGACTGTGTTTACAATAAGACGGTTAATATTACATATTTATGGCTTATAAAACATTAAAATGAAGTAATTTTTCGTTGTATATTAAGTGTATTTAAGTCATGTGGTAAGTGATTCCCGAATAACTACAAAATGAGTGAGTACATTAGTAATTAATTTATTATATTTTTAATAGTTATGTTTCATAATGATGCGGGTATAGTGAAATAATAATCAACTAACCGTAAATTGAATAAAAGAAAAACTATAGTGGTTGCGTACGGTTAGCGTGAGCTTGTGTGCGTGCGTTAGCGGCTTGTCAAATCCTAGGGTAAACACTGTATTTTCGGGGCAAGTTTTCGGTGTTAAGAAGAGTTATGTGTAATATTTTTTTTGCAGTCAATTAGAAAAAGGACGTATTTCACGTTTTATTTCAAGGACTATTTATTCCTTTATAGCCAACGAATGGCGTCTTTCTTTGTCCGCCATCGATGCCCTGACACCGCGTATATATTAGGTTGGCTAGTAAGTTTTTAGATTCTCAAAACTTCTAGAAGGTTTTACTGTAAGATATAAATAGGCTAAGGTGCAGTCAGTTGACAACAGTTAGCGTCGAAATTTTAAATGAATTACATAAAAGATAATGGATTTAAATCGACGTTAATTACGGATTCTGTTATTTTACGAATTTCGTTTGGGTCGCGATGCGAAGACTGCCACAAATAATATATGTGATATGATGGGCGAATCCGTGGTGTTTTATACGACAGTAAAGATGTGGTCCAGAAAATTCAAGAATGAGGACTACGATCTTGAGGACGATCCCCCTATCGAACGTCCTGTTGGATTGGACGTTCAACGATTACGACGCCTAATTGAGGAGGATCCTCGACTGACTACTCACCAATTGGCAGATGAGCTATACTGTAGTTATGGCACCATGGAAACACATTTGCATGAATAGGGAAAATATGGTGTGTGGATATCCTACGAGCTGTCATCATATCACTTTTAGCGCAAAGATAATACTTGTGAAAAGTTATTGACAATGAAATATAACTTCGCTTGGCAGAATCAGTTAGTAACTGGCGATCAGGCAAACGTCAATGGCTGGGTGTCGGAGAAACTGGAGTTGCAGTATTCTAACCTGAAATATATACCAAAAAGGTATATATATAAATATATATATATATATATATATATATATATATATATATATATATATTTATATATTTATTTATCTTCTTCAATGGCTTGACAGCCCTGGATGGGTCGCTGCCTTACTCAGAATCAACTCCCAAGCTCTCCTGTTCTTGGTCAGAGACATCTGGCTCGTGACACTTAGGATGTAAAAGTCTTTTCCCAGGCAGTCGAGCCACCTAAGTTTAGGTATTCCTCTTTTTCGGAAGTCCAATGGTCTGGATGAGAAGATCTTTTTTGTTGCCCGACTGTCGTCCATTGGGCTCAAGTACCCTGCCCATTTAATTCTCTGAACTGTGATGTATTTTACCCCATCCGGTTCTTTAAATAATTTTTAAAGTTTAAAGTTAGTTCTTTTCCTCCAGATATTGTTACATTTTAGACCACCAAAAATACTTAAAATCTTTCTTACAAAAACAGAAATGGTATGTTTAATTTGTTCTGTCATTATCCATGTCTCAGCAGAGTAGGTAAGAATGGGTCTAATTAAGTTAAGTTTAAGACCATAAAAACATCGGTTACCTGTTACTACGGATCTCAAGCATGATATCATTGAGAGCATTAACTTCTGATCTCCTTAGTATTTAAAGTTGCTAATAGTTTCAAATTCGTAATCCCCAACTTCAAAATGAGGGTTGCTATAATTAGAACAGGTCAAATACTTAGTTATATTTTGGTTGATAGTAAGATGCATTTTGCAGGCTGCAGTCTCTAGTGATGTCAAAGTCTCTCTAAGTACATAAGGAGTTTGTGCGACAATGTCAATATCGCCAGCGAATGCAAAAATCTGAACAGATTTCTTTTGGAGGGCAATGTTAAAAAGCAAGCAGGCCAATGCATTCCATTGTCTGAGCCCATTTGAAACAACAATGGGCTCTGAGAGGTTATTCTGAACTTTAACTCTAAGTTTTGGCTCAGTTAGAGTAATAATTGTCAAATTTATAAGTTTTTCAGGTACTGCAAACTCTCTCATGGCTTCAATAAGTAGTTTTCTGTTCACTAAATCGTGTGCAGTCTTGAAATCAACAAAGAGATGGTGTGTTGTTATGCCGAATTCTTTTGATGTGAAACATGTATAGGCGCAGGTATAAACCGGATCGTTGGCGTGGAGACGCTTGTCGTGACGATGGATCGCCACGCTATACTAAGGTATATATATAGTCTATATATAATAGAGTGTACGGTATAGCGACGTGTCGCCATGCGCAACCGACTACGTGACCCCTCCTCACTCAGTTCTATGCTGTTGTTTACTATGATACACATAACCTGTGCTTTATTATTTTTGTATTAATTGTAAATAAATGTCTATTAAATAAAGTCACCATTTTCTGTAAGAAATACGTAATACTTTATTTTTTCATTATGCTATATTTAGTTCCTGTAATAATCTTTTCTTTTATGCATATTACTTGTACGAACACGATGTTTCACATCTGCTAAGCGTCCCGTGACGGCTCACTGTTTTTTTTCCATGATTTGCCTAATTTTAATGATGTGTTCTGTTGTAGATCTTCCTCTGCGGAAACCGCATTGGTAATAGCCTTCATTGTTGTCTGTATAGGTTTATCTATAGTTAACACATTCCAAAACGTCTCCGTTTTTGTGAATATGGCAAATGATGCTCGGTTTCCAATCTTCAGGCAAAACTTCTCGGTTCCAAACTGATCCAATGAGGTGATGAATTTCCCCAATGTTTTAGTTTTATTTATTTTGTTTATTTTCATTTAATACTTCCAGTATTCGTATTAATATTTGCGTTAATTTGATATTATTTATTCTTCATTTGTTTAATATTTGACCTCTGCAATACATCATGCAATGAGTATTTCATAGTGGCTTTAGGAGTTATCTTACTGGCGTGGTAAAACAAGTTTATAGTTGTTCGATAATATTTTGGTCGCGGATTTTAAAATTAAAAATTCCATAAAATTTTGTAAAACCACAGTTATTTCATAGTTTTAACTTTTCATTTCAGTCGGAAGCCCGTATGACTGTGAATATTTTCTTTTGTATAATATGTAGCTAATCTAAAGAAATAGATTACAAGCATTTATGTCACCAGAAAAAAAATACTAGACTTTTGAAATTTATAAAAAATTCTAAAATTGAATAAAGCTGTTTTGATTGTGGCATTAAGAAAATAAATAAAATAGCCATAGTCATGCAAATGATTTTGAAAATGATATCTATTGCTCTTTCTTTTAAGGTATCAATTACGCAGAAACCTCGTCAATTCATAGAATTAGGGTTCACAAACCAAACGCCGAACAATGGCCACCTTGTGGCGGATAAAGACCGCCAACACGCAACCATGCGGATATCTTTCTCGCCGATTCTTTGAATTACATAAATATAACTTTAAGTTCACAAACTGGATTAAAGAATTAATTTTTAAATAAACAAATAAAACAATATTTTTGCTAAAATCATTTATTTTTCGTGTTCAAAATGAGAACAGCAATTTCTAATATAGGCACGTGACCTTTTTTTTACTTCTATCGTGGTTATTTTTAGTTGTTTATGTTTCTTCGCCAGTGTAAACTAGGTCCTCAGTCCTTTCCCAAATGAAATAAATCCACGGGGTTAAATAGGGTGGCTGTGCGGGCCAAGGCATGTGTTCGTGTCTACCAATCCAACTTTCTGGGAAACAGTTATTGATGTGTTCTCTTATTGCTATACTCCAATGCGCTAGACAACCATCTTGTTGGAAAATTATTAGTCTTTCCGTTTCTAGTATTGGTACCTCAATCTTGTTTAGAATCACAGGTAAATCGTTTTGTAAAAACTCCAGGTAATTTTTCCCGTTTAAATTATTCGGTAAAAAATGAAGTCCAATCAAATTCTGCTAATCATTTTGGACCACATATTTACAGGAAATTGTCTTTGAAATGACACCTGTTCCAATGCATATTGTTGTCCTTCCTAGCCCACTCAGGGAGGTTGTGAATTTTTTTTATTCCCTCTTTGAAAAATTAGACTCGTCAGTTCACAGGGAGGTTTCGAGCTTCTACTCGGACGCTCGTAGTAGGATTCGCAACAAATGATTCTACGAGTATGATTTCTTCGTCAATATTCGGTTGATGTCTTCCACTTCCAGATTGGATTCACGTTCTGGGCGATGAATTCCAACTTCAAGCCGAAAAATGGGTTGTAAAATACTCTGAAATTAGGAAACCTACGATCCGGATAGCGCTTTTAGTGCATCCGTTATGTTAAAGCTCAATTACCGTAAGCTCTGCCGTACATGAAAATAATGTTGGCATATTAATTATTGGAAGAAACCCATTTTCACAATGAAATATTTTAAAATCAGCAAAATAATTATGAGGAGCGTAAAACCAGGGCTACGTGATACAGGTAATTAGTTGTAAGCTCAATAGGAAAGTAGCAAAAGGTGTCGAGTCCCAACGGTAGTTGTTACTCGGTTAATGGGTCTATTCCTCCGATCGATTTCGGCTGGAACAGCGGTCTTTGTTCGGTGGATTGCGGCCATTGTTCGGTATTTTGTTTGTGCACACTTATTCTAAGAATTGGCGGGATAATTGCTTAAGTGATACTTTAAAGTAAAGGGCGAGTTTTGGATTTTTAAAAAGACAATCCTAAAATAACAATAAAAAGAATAATCGGACTTGGTGGAGAGAACGAAGGTGGGAAAATGACAGCACTAAGCACTACCTGGTGCATATTCTCTCTTTTTTACTCCTTCTTCTCACTCATATGGGAAATGATACATTTTCTCACTTAGCTCCCCATCCCGAACGTCTGTTAAGAAGCTTAGCTTAAAAAAAACCTTGCCAATCTTGTCGAACTACAAGCAAATATTAAAAGAAAATAAAAAAATAATTTACTATAGCAATTAGGAATGTCATTAAATTATCATAGGATATATAGTAACAGTACAATTAAATTTTGTTGTTTTAAAACTATTGGATTTGTGCTAAACGTATACTTTAAAGTTATTTGTTTCGTGGGTCAAAGTAGATTGTAAAATGTTTTGAAATTGACGTTATGACTGTCATGAATAAGCTACAAGATAATACTGTGCATAAACATGTATAGAATACGACAACGGATATGGGGAAATCTGCCCTGGCTCCCTCCAATAATACAGTTAATAAGATATATACCAATGGAAAGACCTCTTTAGGAAGAACTTTTTTATTATAACGATCATTCTCAATTATTAGCTCGTTCGGAGTTATATCAGCCTAAATGTAACTAGGTACATGATAATCTGACATTCATATTTTGCTAGTTAGGATTTATTTTTCGCATATTTTTATAATTGCAAAATATTAAATATAATACTCGATGTCCGCCACTCTCCCTTAGTAGTAGGTATTGCTCGCACCCCCTCCCCTACCTTCCGCCCCTTGCAACATATCGCTGCTATACGATTGGATGCACGCGCCGAGCTCTCTTTCATCAGTCCTCACTAGTTTTGTGTATGCGGGAACTTTACATATTTTTATTGTCTTTAACGATTTACCCAGTTTTTCTGTGGACACTGATAACTATTTTTTTTCATCGACTTCGGATTTTCTTGGGAACAATCGTTCCTTTAAGCGAATTGATGCAAATCCTATTAACTTGAATGATTTTTATATTTAACCTAGTAAGACATTACTTTGCTTGCGTTGGGTTCGTATCATTTAAAAACTGGCCAAATCTACCACACCAAACATCTCCAAAGTGGTTTATACCTTCTAGTGTTGGAAATCTGTGGTTTATACCTAATAGATGTTTAAAAAGAAAGTGATCTTATAGATTTTCTCAATATATCTACAAATAATGATAACTGGTTTTTGAGAGGACGTTAATAGTCACGTTTAAAGAGATTGCAAATTGAGAAGCTAGCATTATAGCTCGTGCTTGACTGGAAGATGTACGAATGGTAGTTGCGCACATATTGTTTTAATTGTGTTGTATTTTAGATATGGGAGGCATTATCCATTTAACGGGAACAGAATATTTCAAAATATTGTTATTATTGCTGAAATAGCTATATAACAGGATTTGTTGTGACTTTGTAACTAAACGCAATTTATTAGCTGAAGTGGTATTCAATTGAGTTTCGGCTCAGACATTTGTAAGTTGTATATGTGTTAACATCCGCACGAGTTTCCATCTTCTAAGCTATCAGAAAAGCCTTTATCTAAAGAGGACGCCACTTTCTTGAAAACCCAGATCATCAGATGTTTTTCATTGTTAGCTGCGTTACTCATCATTGTTTCGTCAGAAGATGCGGCTGAAGAAAACCCTAGCACATCCGCAATATATCTGCCAGTACAAAAAATAAAAAAAGAATAAATATATTTGTAATTTGTGTAAGTTGCAGCTTTGTCGCTGATAGTATTTATTTGATGTGATTTTATAATGCAGTATACTGATTTATAATGTACTTATAAAATGGATTTGTTATTCTATGTGGTTTTCGAAATTTACTGCATTTTGCGTATTAACAACAGTATTAATTTTTTTAACACTTAACTACCAATGAATAAAATAACAAAGAGTAAATAAATCAATGCACCCTTAATAATAACAATAATTTATTAGTAATAATATTAAAAATTAATTAATTAAGTAAATATTAGAATCCAGAGTCAAGTAATTAGTCACATTTATGATGATATAACACCGAACGGATAAAATGATTGGGAAGAATCGTAATCAAAAAAAATATTCTTCATGAAGAGATCCGAACCTGAACATGGGGTAAGTTCCATTATAATTACAAAACAAAACATCTGATACGTTGTCAATCCCTTACTTATGTTAAAACATGGTCAAAACACTTATGTATACGATGTTGTAGGATTATGTATATAGCATATGACGATTGTTGCGTTCGATACCCGCGAGTATCTTACATAGACCTGTCATATGAAAAACATAATATCGCATAACGTATCTCCATGCTATGAGAAGAAAAGAAAAATCCGGCCGTAAATTTAAATATTAAACCTGAATTAGAGCAAACAATGCATACTATGTACAGTTATGTTTTTAGATTTCAAAGATTTGCCACGGACAGTGGATGCTATAGGTATGTGTTCTGCAATAACATTTTTATTACGATGCGTTGATATGGTGTCTTAAGCATGAAAACAATGAAGTATTTTTTGAACTAATTTATTGCTTGGAGTAGAATTAATTTTTTTTTAAATATCCGACTTTATTGCATGTAAGTAATTAGCAAATTTGGTTTTATGTTAATTTGGAGTCAGGCGTAATGTTAATAAGTGCTAAAAATTAATGTCACAAAAAGATAATTGCAATTATTATTGTTTTTTCCCCACCTGTAGATTAACTTTCAATGCTTTTCAATTCAAATACAAAATTGATTGTGTGTATATATATATATATATATATATATATATATATGTATATATATATATATATATGTATGTATATATATATATTTATATATATATATATATATATATATATATATACATATATATATATCTCTCAGTCGTGCACTCTTTACAGAGTGGTCGTGATCATGGTTCAGCCGGTTCCTTCGCCACTGCCGCCCTCGCGATGTGACGTCATGTAGTTCGGTATTTTGCGGAGTGAGAGCAGTCATTTACACCGGAGTGCGTCGCAGATTTTATTAAGTCTGTCCACCGTGTCGGAGCGGGTCCGCGGGATCGTTTGCCTTCGACTTTGCCTTACACCACCATTCGTTCCATGGAGTCCTCGTTACGGGTGACATGTCCAAAGAATTTGAGGATTCGCAATTGCACAGTCGACGATAATCTCTCTTTGATGTTAAGTTCCTTGAGTATAGAAACGTTGGTTCGGTGCGCGGTCCATGGGATCCTAAGCAAACGCCTCCAGCACCACATTTCCAGCGCGTCAATTTTGTGGCAGTCTTGCATCCTCAGCGTCCACGTCTCAGCTCCATAGAGAAAAATCGGAAAGACCAGGCATTTCATAAGTCGAACCTTTGTGTTTCTGGTTATTCTGCGGTCTTTCCAGATCTTTGTGAGTTTTTCCACTGATGATCTCGCCACGGCGCAACGTCTTCGAAACTCATCCTCGCAACCTCCATCATTAGCGATAGTGGAGCCCAGATATACGTAGCTCTTCACTACCTGGCATCCTGCTATATTTTGGATGTTCGGTTGGTTATTGTTAGCACGATCTACAATCATCATTTTAGTCTTATCGCGATTGATTGTAAGCCCAAACTCCAATGCTGTGGTCTCCAGTCGTTGTAGGAGAGACTCGATTTCATCTTTTGTTGACGCTAGGAGGGTGGTGTCATCTGCGTATCTCAAGTTTGATATCTTCCGACGCCCCACCGATATTCCCTTATTCCAATCTTCAAGAACTATACGCATTAGGTATTCTGTGTATATGTTAAAGAGAAGAGGAGATAATATACAGCCCTGTCTAACACCTGCTTGCGTTTTGAAGCGTTCGGAGTCACTCTACCGCCTACTCGTACCGCGGCTGTGCCATCTTCGTATAGACGCCTAATGAGTTGTACAAGATGATGCGGTACACCCATTTCCGTCAGGACCAGCCACAGTTTCCACCACTTCAGGGTATCGAAGGCTTTTCTGAAGTCGACGAAGCATATATAGAGGGCAATGTTAAACTCTCTAGCCTTCTCTACAATTTGTCGCAATATCAGCAGCTGTTCTCTTGTACCTCGACCTTTTACAAAACCAGCTTGTTCGGAGGCGATTTCTCGGGACAAAAAACTCTGAAGCCTTGTGTTAACAATATGCAGCATTATTTTACTGGCGTGGGATATTAGGGTAATGAGCCTGTAGTTACTGCACTTTTTCGTCGATCCTTTTTTGTGTAACGGTATGAATATGGAGTGTGACCAGTCGCTCGCCCAAACTCCAGCGACCCGTATACGACAGCAGATGGTGTGCAGTATGTTTACTCCGACTTCCTCCATGGCTTTCACTGTCTCAATCGGGATCTCATCAATGCCTACACTCTTGTTCCGTTTAAGATGAAAAATCTGAAAAGCATTTTTATCATGTACTAAATTTACTTCATATTGCAGAAACTTCTTATGTGGAACAAAGGTATATTTATACTAGGTTGCCAACTAATCAACCGACTATCCCAGAGCACATATTTATTTAATTTATTATATTAATTAAAAACATAAATTTTCATTTCTATGAGCACCATTGTTATTAATCGTTTATCGCCAGTGTATTGTAGAGATAAAATTCCTTCCATTTTTTTATCGCCTAAATTGCAGATACCGGACCATACAGATGACAGTCAAAGAGCGAAAAATTCGAAGAGTATGATGAGTAATCAAATATTTCTATTTAATTTGGATTAATTATAATGTATTGTAATAATATACTTTAGCCAATAGTTGGTAGAAATGTAGTTCTATACTCATGTTGACCCTCTTCTAGGGCTGAAAGGATATTAGTTAATGCGATAGCCAAATAGATATTTCCACTTTATCCCCATAGCATGAAATTATTTTTTCATTGCAGTGTAAGAGCATGGGAGTAGATCTGCCAAATAACACGAACTTAACACGGGATTTGTTTTTTTAATTTTCTATATTTATTTTCGCAATTCACCCTAGATGGAGATTATAGATAAACATTCCCTTTTTCCAATCTTGGGAACTAATGTTTTTGTAATAGAATATACTTTCATCCACTGTTGCGAGCTCATCGTGTATTGCTCCGCTCGCTTCTATCTCCATTTTATATATCCTAAATTTTCCAGAAGTTTCCATAAGGTTCCAGAAATCGCTGAGAAATGTGAGGTTTATTTGTAAGCAAACTAATAGTTTTCTTTAAAACGGATATTTACCACTACTTTGTAATTAAAAAATAATTGGAACTTCATGTAGCTTTTTTGCTTTGGCCCAATTTCTCAGTTTTCAGGCGGCTTTAGTAGGTGGATTTGTTGTAAACAACGCGAGGTCGAGTGGACCTCATTTTTTTTCTAGTAGGGGGATGTATTCTAGGTAGTAATGCTTACGACTATTGTGTGATGTTTTACGGATATTTCTTGATGTCTCCGCGCTGCCTCTATATACCTGTAGAGGCAGCTCGGAGTGACAATATTTTTCGTCAAGTTTATTAAAGTCAATTGAATCTGTTTATCAAATTTAAATTGAATATTGGGCAGTTTTGCAGCATTATATAAAAATATCTGAATGACACTCGTAGCAAATTATTAGTAGCAGTATTCAGTCTTCCTTATACAGTCGTAATGTGACATTTGACTTGAACGATGAACTCCACCCATTACAACACTATAATCTCTTACTTTGAATTTTATTTACTCTTTTCCTCTTAGTTACCTTTTCAAGCGTGGAACATGCATGTCTCTTATTTCCATTTCAAGACTACCACTTCATTCTGACGTCGCCATACTATTTTTCTCTCCTTAATTTTTTTTTGAGATTACAAATTTCGGATTAACTTAGTTACTCGTAGTTTTTAAAGTTTCCCAGAAATATTAGTTTTTGTCTGTTCTGCTATATACACAGAATTATATACAACATAATCACATCGGTATGTATAACATTCATATTAATTATGATTCAGTCCTATATATATCTTGGTATTTTAATCCTAAATAATAGGGGCCGCGTTGATGAAGTAAAGAGGCAAATGGCGATAGCCAGAACTGCGAGACATACGCATCCGAGATGTGGACATTGCGAGAGCTGGAAAAGTGGAAAATAGATGCCCTAGAGATTTGGTGTCATGCGGGCAGAATTTTGTACAAACACCTCCATACTTGAAGAACTCGGCATCACGCAGCGTCTATCAACCATATCATCGTCTCGAATTTTGAAGTCGTTTGGCTATGTCGCAACAACATTGTTGAAACAATGACTTCATAGAGCGTTTGGTGATCCAGGGAAGGATGCGTTTGGTGATCCAGAGAAATATGGAAGGAAACAGACTGCGTGGCAGATCACACATGCGATGGGCTGGTGAAATAAAATCAGCAGTTGGAGACCCTCTACATAAATGTACTAGAATGTCGGCCAATAAGTTACGATGGCGAGAAATTGTGAGGAGGGTCACATCAACCACCAATGATGATGTAACCTCATCATGATCACAACCGCTCTGTCAAGAGTGACTTGTCTGAGAAGATGTACAACATAATGTTTATATAAATAACCTTGGAATAAATTCAAAATCAGTTGCGAGGTTTGACTTGATCACTTTCAAATGGAAAACGAATGAGTCAATTTTAATTGACTCATTCCTTTTCCATGTACATAATAATTTGCAATATAATTTCAAATAATTCACATTATTTGTAGATTTTGATGCCACATTTATGTTTATTAATATTAATACTAGCGTGACCCGTGCGAAGTCTTCGCATTATTTATTCCATTATGAAGCTCAGATGACAGATCAAACAAATATTTTACTAAAATTGACATATAGAGGCGCAAGTATCAAAAGCATTGAGCTAAAGCGCCACTTTATTTATACGTGAGTGGATTTGAAATTAAATAAAAATTTTACCGACCGTCAATCATATTGACGTTGAGCCGTTAGATGGCAGCATTGCTGTTTTGTGTATGTAATTTTAATAAATAATTAATTTGCAAAAACAATAGCAATAATAATTTTTTTAGTTGTGGATGTCGGTAGATCAAGCAATTGTCTATAAAATGATATATAATTTATGTGGATTAGTTGTGAGGTTTTTTCTAAAAAGGGAGAGTAACATCTTAACCTTAGCGTATTAATATATATGAAGTATTCGAAAAAGAAGACGACTTTTCCATGATATAATATATTCATTAATACATAAACTCTATTAGGTCCATAAATTTAAATCATTATTTCAATGAAGTGTTCAATCAAATATCTCACGTTAAAGAGATAATTTTTTGAACATTTTCTTCGCCCTTTGCAAAACGAAAATATCTGCATAATAACGGAAATCTATTCTGACTCATAAAGTTTCAAAATATTTGTAAGTTCTACGATTTGTTTTTACTCCAATACAAAGGTTTTTGGGGTAGCGGTATGATTGCCAAGTATAGGATTACTCTTAAAATTATTCAAATTTCAGGAATATTTATGTATTCCATTTCTTCGATATTAAGGAATGACGAAGGCGACGTCTGGCTAGTTCGTTATTGACACAGCCTGTTGCTCTCTACTACCAAAGAGTTCCTCAGTAAAAAATAGATTGGCATGCGTAGAAGCAGAGGAAATTTTTTGACCTATTTTTGATCCTAAGAATGGAAACTCAGAAAGGTTTGTTGGGTATATCGACCCACCTTTTCTCTTCGATGGAAACAGTTGCTTTGAAAATTTACGTTTGAGCATATTGTAGAAGGATAAGCGTTCACTTGCATGAATGGAAGTTGAACTTTCGATTAAAGTTAAATGTTCACTGTAATTTGTCTACCTGTACTTGATTACGAAAAACTTTTTGACCTTGGTTGACACAATCAACTTCATCCGTCAGTGAAAAATCTCCCGAAGAGCTACATTATCATCATTATACTACCGTGCATACATTTTTGACGAAATATTTTATGGTCGTGGAATATTTACTATTAAAAGTCCAATTCAACACGCGTCAAGTCAAGAGACGCGCGAGTAAGAGCCACTAACTTCGCCTCGCTTCCTCTCGCTCACTCACTATCGTCTATGAGTTGACTCGTCGCTGCCATATTGTGAAAATATAAACGAATATTTTCATAGGTGACTTTTTGTATGAATAGATTCAAAAAATAGATTGGCACGAAAAGGAATAGGAAAATCTTTTTTCAAAAACAGGTAATGTAGTAATTTTCTATGTGGCCATTCTTTGTATAATCCAAATAATTCCATACAAATTGATCCAATGATATCTGATAAAATCGCGAATTAAAATATCTACGTATTGGACATACTCATGTAAAAAAAATAATTCAATGTTATGTATCAAAGAAAAATGATATTCACTTTATCTGTTGAATAAAAACATAGTACATGAATCAAAAAATTTGTTATTATTCAAAGCATTAAGGAAAATTTACTCAAATCAAAATTAGATGATAAGCACAAATATGAATATCCATATCTGAGCCCTAGATATGGAACTAAAAAAATAAGTTAAATTACATTCTTTGGGATGAAAGTAATGGATTTACGAATTACGCAGTAAAAGCAGTTTGGTTATTTCATGGCCTAATGGCTTATAAGTGTTCGGGGTATAGTTAGAAGGAAACTTATTTTATAGAAAAGTGAAATACACAATACATGAAAAGTGAAGTATGCAAGCAAAAGCTGGTGCAAGAAGTCGTTAAAATACTAAAAATTGTAACTATCGCCAGTATCACACGTTGCTAAAAAGAGTATATAACTAAGGAAAGATATTAACGATCATTTCAGCTTTGAAAATCCGAAGTTTCTTTGAGATTCGATATTAGATATAGAACTTATCTATATCTAATATTGTAACCAATATCCACAGAGAATACTTATTATTTTTTGACAAAGAATTGGCTACCAAAAGAGTTATTATTGTTGAAATTGTTATTACTGTTGTAAAATTATTAGCGAATTTTTATTTATTTATTATTTTTATACTAAATGAATTTTTATTATCTGACTTTAAGAAAAGTGTGAATAATAATATTTTATTATACTTTTATTTACCTATACAATTTTTATATATTTTTTGCAATAAATTACTTGTCTAACTTAAAATTTACACATAAGCGAAGGTCCTCACGCATCACATATAAAATCCAATTTTTAGTTATTAGAATATACTATGGATAGTGTTATAAATAATAGACGTCTTAATAAATAATTTAATCGAATTATCCATTACGCAATAATAAATACTTAACAAAAAACGAGAATACATAAACAGATTTAGTATAACAAATAACTATCCACGTCAGAGAATGATTTCTTTTTCTTATTATATGTGCGTAGTACCAAGCACGTACAATCTCTCGTTGGAACAACTATACACACACAAACATATTATATAATATATATATATATATATATATATATATATATATATATATATATATATATATATATATATATATATATATATATATATATATATATATACATACATATAAAGAAAACGAAGGTGGGAGGCGCTGCCTGTTGCCTCTCGTCTCTATTTTACTCCATCTCGTTCGCTCAAATGGCCAACAATACACACTGCCCAGCCACTGAAGCGTTTTATAGCCGCGTTTGCTATGTTTTACTTTTTCTCAGTTGGCTCCTTATTCTAAGCAAGCATCCGTAAAGAAGTGTCGCTTCAAAAACGGACACTTAAAATAAATGGCAATAACTGAAAATAAAAAGAAACAAAGATTAACACAAACGAAATGCTTATAGAACATAACTGGAAATTGTGAGAAGTTTCAGTTTTTCAATTCCGAAGAAAATCTTGATTCTAAAGTTGTGACGCGAGGAGCGGAACAATTCGGAAGGCAACGCCATTTCCAACACAGAATTATGCAAAGTCAGCAAGTGAGCTATTGTGGACCGTAATCAGATGTTGGTACGTGCATACGAAATTTAAAATAGTGGCCAATTTCTTGCTTGCGCAAGCAGTTTGAAAGAAAAGACAATGTAACTGACGTTTTGAATAAATCTAGAATCACGTTCATCACTATTCTAATTTCTAAAATATTATTCGGATGTGGCTGAAGATATGAATAAAGAGAGAAGTAAACGCATTTCTCAAAGTAGATAAATCAAATTAATATTTTCTGTACTTTCCCCAAAATGACAACGTCATTAAAATGAACTTCATACGGAGATCAAATAATTGGATTCGTTACCAATTTACCATGGACCAGAGCGTTAAACGCAGCCTTAATGCAGTTGATCCATGGCAATCAGCCCTATGTTGTACCACGTTACTTTATGAATAACGTAAACGTTACCAAGTTGCCTTTCAGCAGACATCCGCATGTTGTATCATTGTGTATTGGTTGATACATACGTTAAAATGGTGCCTTATTTCACTTTACGTAAAAGTAGCTAATACAGTAGACGCTACGGTTGACTATATAGGTTATTTAAATATTATTTTTTGATAACAGTAAATTTAGCCTTACTAACATAATTATTTGGGTGAACTGAAAAGTAGAACGATTCGTTTTTATAGTCACTTCATAACATTTATGTTATGTATTAAATTAGATACTAACAAACATCTTTGCGTATTTCATCTCATACAAATTATTTTGTATTTGAAGAAATGCCAATAAAGTCCACATTCGAGAACTAAGGAATGTCTCACATCCATATACGTTACCAAATAATATACTTTCGTAAAATAATTTCGACTACTAAAACAAAAAACATCTTCTGTCAAAACCTATAAGAATGCATCTCATATTATGCATAGATAAAGTACAGAACTATCATCGGTGACGAAATAGTTCGTCCTTTTCTTTCTTTTATTAAAATTATATGATTATTTTCTTTTCTCTCAAGCCAACCAAAAATGACCTTACTTTAACGAATAATTAAGGTTAAAGCAAAGCCAGCGTAATAACAGCTTGCCAATTTTTAAAGCGAATGTTAAGACGACTGTTATTTTCGTGCGTTAGCTAACGTATACGTTAAGTAAAGTGAATGAAAACACATAACAACAAACTATATAAGGTCGATTGTCATATGAACATTAATTAATCCCGAAGAGCCCGTATGTCACAATATTATGAGTCACAGTGCTATTGTGACCTTTGTGCTTGGGGAGTTAAAATGACGAGAATGTTGTATTTAAACATTTTAGCCTTAATTATTTTAGCCTAATTACCCACCTGTTATCTTCGATGGGAAACAGTTGCTTTGTAGAAGGATAAGCGTTCACTTGCATGAATGGAAGTTGAACTTCCAATTAAAGTTAAGTTGTTCACTGTAATTCCTCTACCTGTACTTGATTATGAAAATCTTTTTGAGCTTGGTTGATAAAATCATCTTCGTCCGTCGGTGAAAAATCCCCCGAAGTGCTACTGGTACCATTACCATCATAGTTGCTCAATTTTACTACCGTGCATACGTTTACATTTTTGACGAAATATTTTACGGTCGTAGAATGTTTACTATTAAAAGTCCAACTTCATCGTGCAGCACAATCAAACAGGCAATAAATACAAAAGACAAGACTGACTGACTGAATGAATAAATATATCTTTCGAATCCTTATAGAAATCAGTTACGTATATATTTTATATTACACTGTGATATGCTACAGCACTGAGGTTATTAACTGCAGCGTGAAGTGGAAGCTTGCCGCGTACTTCACATACGCAATGAAGCAAATACAGATTCAGACCCGTTCGAAATTCTTAAATCCGTAAATTATCCTTTACTTCATTTTATGTCTGATATAAACTTCTTAATGAAGACTCTTCGCTTAATTTTTTTTTGTACGTGTACGAAGAAATTGTTAGATCATTAATTTAACTGGCACTCAACTGTTTCATTTTTGATTTCTAACGATCTTTTTTGATAACTACAGAGTACACATATTCATTGGAAGTGAAACTTTTTATTTACTTTTTACTTCTTTCCTACTTATTTCTTATTGCTTTCGTGAGTTCACGACCATCGAGTAATGGACAATCAACTAATTTCACTATTGATCATTATGGTAACATATTCATGACGATTTGTTTTTAGTTAATGCTGGTCTTGTAAAAAGGAATATTACGGCAAAAAGTAAACAAGGATAATAAACATCTTTTGACACAATTAAATAAAATATATCGTTTAACTTTAATATCAAGTTAAATTCTTAATTTTAATAATAATTGCTAATATTTATTATCACTATAAGTTGATATATTATCGCTGTAGATTGGCAGATATACCTTAACCCAACGCAGCAACCGGAGCTTCATACAAATCATCATCAATTATCGAATATCCACGTACTGATATCATAATAGGCCGCAAACTGATTTCACATTAAACAATACGGCAAAAACACAAATGCCATTTGCGGAAACCATTTAATTTCGAGGGCGATGTTGCGTCCGCGTGTCCGGTAACCGTGATAAATGATGTATTTAAAAGTCACTTTGTAGAACAAGAGATGGTCATCAAATTTGCATTAATCCTCGAACGACCCGTTCTGTACGCTGCGCGCATACGCGGCCACTAATCATTAATCAAGTGTAATATGAGGTCCAATGACGTGTTAATGGCGGACCCGCACACAACAATTATTTTACTTATATTTGTTCGTTTAAGACTTTAATGTACATACACGTGGTGGTTGCGTAACAGGTAGTAGAAATGAAAAAAAATGAGAGACTTACACGAAAAGACTTTAATAAGAAGTTTGAATCAATATTTAAGATACAAATAAAAGATCGAACATAACAACTTGAAATATTTTATTGTTATTTACAATAATTGTGACTGTGTTATTCTAAACCCCCCAAACAAAATAAAAAAAACAATTTGAAGCTTTGCATATATTAGCGTATACACACATGAGTACATGAGTACATATGTATAAATAACTTCATCCAGGGGACTTCTTATAAAAACAATCCATCCGTTAATAGTTTTGATTGGTGGGCACCTTAGGCTTAAGTATGTTAATTTACGATGCTGATACTAGAGAGAAACACAGATATACAAATCATTGCACAAAACTAATTTTTAAACGATAACTTTTAACTGTGTAGTACAAAAGCACATCACTGCACTTTATTTATTACACGGTTCATTCAGTGAAACAATAAGTAAACTTCCTGATAAAACAGCGTAATCGAGTTATCTTGCAAATGATTGTCGTTCTTGCAGTAATCTTTCGACAAGTAAAGGACCTTGTAGACAATTTACAAATTTTTAATAAATATATTAATTTATGATGTTGATACTACAGAGAAACACAGATATACAAATCATTGCACACAGCTAATTTTTAAACGATAACTTTTAACCGTGTAATAAAAAAGCACATCACTGCACCTTATTTATTACACGGTTCATTCAGTGAAACAATAAGTAAAGTTCCCGGTGAAACAGCGTAATTGAGTTATGTTGCCAACGATTGACGTTTTTGCAGTAATCTTTCGACAAGTAAACATATGGTAATAAACGAAATATTGGCCATCCGCAGTGTGCGGGTACATCGCTACTATCGCTTTACTCTAGCTTGACTGTTGTACTGAATTAGCAACTTCTAGTTGAATGCTGGTATGTTTCATCAATTCTACTTACTCCTGGGTTACTATTAGATATCTGGACATATTTGAATTAAATTTTGTTTAAAATATGATCGGTTATTTTTATACTAACTTGTTCCAAAGAGGAAGGCACAGAAACTATTTTTTTGGCGTATAAATGTGGACAAGTAAATAAAGGGTTTTACTAATATCCTTCTTTCTATATAATATGTGATCAATATAAATTCAGTTTTTAATTATCACTGTTTCACTCTTCTTACTAATAGAGCAAAACATTCTAAGTTTTATTTTCTTTCAAAAAATTGCACAAAATAATTATATGAGCCAAAATCTTTTGAATAATTCATTATGTATCATATAAATACATAGGTACTAATTTTTCATGGAGTACCTAGAAAATTATAAGGTCCATTTCGATAACGGAATTTTCAACTATCGAGTTTATTGTGCATTTTTAGGCACCGTAATTTTACGATTATAGCATATGCTCTCATTTGTCATGAGAAGTTTTAGTATGCAGTATAAACACATTTATGTATTGCTATTTAGAATTTATATTTATTTATTTGAAATAGGCTACACATAAATTAACCACAGTTTATGTCGTTTGTCCCACGTCGTTATTATAATTGTCTATAATTTATTGATAGAATTACTATTTGCATAATTTGAAAGCAAATACTCCTAACTGAATACTGAATTTAATTTTAATTTGCGGTAATTCGGCTATAAAACTTATTGCCGTTCAAAAATGTTTTTTTTAAGTGCAACTTAGAAAGTTGAGATCTATTTAAATTCAAATTTTATTCCTTAATTGAATTTAAAACTGTCAAGCTTTCATTTTTCGAAATTGCAAATAGGATATTAAAACAATGAAAAGGAAAAAATAATTACTTTTAATTGTATTTTTTTCTTAGTTTCTGATTAAATTCTTTCCCAAACATTCAAATAAGGACAAATACATTCCAATGCACAGAGGGTTACTTGAAGTTACAATTTTACTTTCAGTGTTAACTCCCCGCCAAACCAAGCCTTATCTACATTGTCGTTCCCCAAATTATAACATACCTTCCCTAAATTCAAAACCATTAACACAATTTTCCACCCTGCCAACCTGAAGCAGGACTCTCATATTACAAACCCCTAAATTCACTACCCTTAAATGCAAGTGTTTTACTCGCGTGTCATCACGCGACTCGATGTCGGCGACTAGATACGGCGAGTAGCGTGACAGCCAGAAGACTAGGCTGGTGAAACAAAAAAGACCCTGCTAAATGTTACACGAGTGTACACTCAACACTAAAAAAAGGCGAACACAAAGATTACTAAACAGGACCGTATTGCGAGCTCAAAAATGTAAATTTCTTGTGGAAATAAAAGGTATTATACAAGAAATTGTAAAAAGTTTTATTTGTTCTATTATCCTTATTTTCTCAGTTTTTGACGAAGATCACTGTAAAAAACATCATATAAATGGTGATCTTACATAATATTTATGTTAACTGATGCTAGTACCTGGTTAGATAAAACAAATTAGGGTGACCTATATTTAATTTGTAAAACATATGAGGTTTATACGAGAACATTTAACACACCTATATTGTAAGGTCATCTATTTTTTAAGACAAAATAAACAGCATTGACTAAGTTGGATATAGATCAGGAAATGTACGCTTCGATTTGATACCTATATCGTTCATTTCAGCTGCAATACCTTTATTTCTGGTCCAACTTTAGAAAGGCTTTTAAATATCTTTTTTCTACTTGTTTTTTGCTTCAATGGAGTTTGTGTTACTAATTCTCCGTTCGGTTCAAATATTCAAATGATGTTAACATTTTTTTTAATTTTGTTAAGAATCACATTCTCTATTTGGTCTAACTCAGAATCCCTATTAGACTTATTATGAAACTGCGATCCAAATAAATCTCCGCACCGACCGTCCTCCTTCCGTATCATAAAAAAAAAAGGAACCCTTATAGAATCACATCGTTGTCCGTGTGTCTGTCTGTCTGTTAAGAGACTTTTTCCCAAGAAATAAGTTGAAATTAATATGAAATATTTAAGTTTACGGACCATTAGAGCTGTAAAAAAATCAATAGTAGCTTCTAAGTCAACGCAATGAAAAAAACCCTAAAAACAATTTATGCTGTATATTTTAACACTCTCAAGTATATCAAAACCTATAGACACTTTCCTTCGATCTAGAATAATGAAATTTGGCAAAAAGCAAGGACTTAAGCAAAAATAAAAGAAACAAAATCAAAAAATCGTTAATTTTTAGTTATATCACATAAAAAATATATTTTTTGAACTACGCACATGTGAGAGACGTGGTAGGCAATATATTTTTGTTCTAAAAAATTAAAATTGTATTGTAGTTTAATAGGAATATTATGTGCCATTAAATGTTTATAAATACCTAAATATGTACTAAACCCTCGTAGTGCGAGAACAGTGTCTTATTTAATTTACTTTTTTATGACTGCATCAGTCAATAATATCTCTATTCTGTATATTTTAATTCCAATCCAAATATATTTAAAATCTCTCGACTCTTTTTATCATTTAACCATAACTTCTGCGATCTTTACACATTGTTTTATTACTTAATTCCCACTTTTATACAAATTACTGTATTCAACCATTATTAATTTTTTCCCTACTGTCCCAGACAGTTTTTCCCATTTACTTGGAGTCGGTCTTCCTTGTTGTTTTCTTCCACTGAACATGATTTTGGGCTTTGCGCGCGTTAAGTTAAGCGCATTTAAAATACATTTTGATCGTCGTTAACTAAGAAGAGGGTGATATTCCATGTCCACGTTTCATCGTTGGCAAGTTTGGGAAAACTTTATCACGTCATCGCCAGGGTGTTTCTGAGTATGTTCGTACCAACGGAGGTGTTTTTCATTTATTTTGTTTGTAATTGGGAGATTTTAAAGCTCTTCTATGTGTCAAGCCTTTTTACGTATCCAGCGCCGGCGACATTGCCGATTACGACGATCAAGCCACAACATTTTACAATTCATCAAAATCGTGTCCTCTTTAACACACCATTTCTACTATATTACTATAGCTAGTCTTACGATTAAAATCGAACTTCCATTATAGCATTTTTTCCATTAAAATCTTATATTATCAAGCATTAGTGTAATAGCACTACGGCTAATAAAATAGTAATTACTTGAATTTATAATTAAATTCATGATCTTTAATAATAAAATGCACAACATTTTGTCTTGTTTTAAATTTATTTATTTCTTAAATTAAGTCGTTATGCCGTGCACGAATAAAAACAAACTTCTAATTTCGATATCCCTTTCATAATATCAGTAACTTATTTCTTGAGTATGCTATGAAAATAGAAACTATAACGTTTCCTATACAATTACAGCAACAATCCAGCAATAATTTATTACATTTTCTCGCTTCAGCAAATCCCTACATCGCCCTTGAGCCAATAACAGGCAAGTATTATAATGAAAATATACGAAGGATATAATAGAGTTGGCAATAGAAATAGATACAATATTCGGAGGGACGTGCCAGCTCGATTCGGCATTTCAATTTGGCGTGTCGACCCGACCGTATCGAGCTTACCTAGAGCTGCAAATAGATGAAGCGACGATATAAGGTAATGAAGATAAAAATACCGTCTATTTCGAAGGATAGTCACATGTCGCGTTATCGATTCGAAGTTCGATATTCGATATATAAAAGGCAAAATGAGAAATGGGAGCCTACATAGTTACGTTAATGGCGTATTTGATTAATTCCATAAGTTCGCCAGATGTAAATATAAAATTACTTGGAAAAAAAAAATAATTTGAAAGAAATATATATATTATTTAAAATTTTAAAGCTGAAATGATGGAACTGCCGGCATTGTTGATATTTAAATTCTATAATTATTTACAGAAAAATCTTTAAATAAAATCAAATTAGGGGTGAAAGCAACTCTGTAATTAATCTTCTTTCAAATTTCATACCTGCAAAGTTTCTACCCTTATGGTGAGATTTGATCTCTCATATATTTTCAACGAATAAGAAAATTTTAAATTTACCTTAAAAATAAATCTCATTTTTCAATGTGACGTATCGAACTTTCAAAATTGGCAAACAGCACAAAATACTAACCTCTTGAAATTTGAACTACAATTTTTTTTTAAATGTGTGTTAGTTATATATAATAATAATTTTATTAGAAAGATTTATAAAAAAATTAAACTAAAAACACACGATGGGAATGAAACTTTTATTTTTCATATAAAACAAACAAGATTACCTGAAATTTCTGCATTGAGTTGAATTCATTTCAGGGGTTCTTCATGTTTTTTTCATTATAAATATGTTTTCAGTGGAAGTGGTGGGTATTCGTGAACCAAGAATGGCTCACGCAAAATATTTCATTATCGGTCTTAATACAGCGATCGATGCAATTTATTTTGCAAATCAAATAAAAATAATAATAAAAAGGCTGTGTAATGTGTACGGAACACAATATTTGTTGGGTCTAAGGTAGTAAAATACATATTATATTGCTGAACTTATTTTAATGAATTTAAAATAAAAAATCGTTATCATGAAAAATATTTGTCATTCATAATCTATTTATATGAATTTTCCAAAATTTTTCACAAAATTTATTTGAGTTTTCAAGAATAAATTTTTTTTTTAATTTTTAAAGTTTGCTCTGTTTATCGTAGTTTTATAATTTTTTTCCTAATTCTATGATTTTTCACAAATGCGATAATTTACTCTTGTATTAAATATATTTTACGTTATGTTTGTAGAAATTCGTTATTCACATTTAAATGAAACTACGTCATGTAGTATTACTTTCTTTAAGTTCTTTACCACGACCTAGGTTTTGTTGTATAACAACATCTTCAGGTCGACTATTACCAAAGATCTTTGCTAATCTGAATTGCTGAAAATCATCAGATCTCATTTAATTGTGAGTAACTTACTCTCTTAAAATTTCACTAATTGGGTGATTCAGGAGACATGTTCAAACAACGGAAAACAAAAGAGCTCGGCTTTCAAAATTGACACAACCCTAAAAACAATCCCTTAAATTTAATTTATATCGACAAAGGGATTATACGATTATAATCGATATTACAATATCGCACACAGCAGTTCTATAGTATGCAAGATAAAGTGTTGACCGATATGTGCCTCTGGCGACATTTTAGTAACAAAGATGTATTAGGTCTCAAATATTATATAATTTTATCGATATTTCCATGTGATGTCGAAATACGAGGAATTTATTAAAAGATATACATATATAAGTTGAGCATACGTATCAGATAAAAACAATTCTTTGAAAGTTAGACTTTGAATTCTTGTTAAGCGCTTTCAAGTTTAAGTTTAGTTAATTAATTCACTGTTTAAAGTTTGGTTATGTGGTTAACTGTTGCTTTTAAAAATTTCATTGAATTGATTTTAACTATTGAAAAGAGAACCCGAGATTCATAGTGTTCAATAAAGTTTATATAAATAAATAAATGATAGATATCACAATTTCTATTATTGTTCTCAACCATATCCCAACAATTCAAAATACGCAATAATCGAATTGAATACTTAATAAGAAAATGCTATACCTAAAATAGAAATTTAATGAAAAATTAAAAAAATAACTTTTAAATCAGTATAAATAATGGTTTGAACCATAAGGGTATATCAATATAATACTGATTCACGCAAATAGGGGTTGATGTAAGAAATACGCGATTGATACTTTTCGTTAGACTTCAGCTCGTCTAGTCCGTACAATTTTTAGTGCGATGTTGGCTTCAGCGGAAACTACCGAGATGGAATGCCCACGATCTATTTACGTTAATGGGAAAATTTAAGCGGCACTCAGAACAATTGTGACTTATCACCGAAGACAGGACTCCGAACGTGACAATTTTTAAGTCCTTTTACTTTGATAGATTCAGGAAAATTTTAGTTATATACTTTACTGCTTCTGCTTTAAGTCCAGTGATTGACCTAACAGTTATTGAGCTGAACTAAGTTGAGGTGTCGTGATGGTCTTTGATTTCCACAACTTAAAGATGGGTTTCTTAGGACAAACCTTTTCACTAAATGTGACACGGACAGAGTAATGTTTTCATTAATTGGAATCGAATTGTAGTGAACCTTGTATTTAACCTAATAAAATTTAAGGTAAGACAAAGCTGTGATACAATATTTACAAACCTTATTTAACCAAAGAAAAAAAAATCCTGCAAAATGTTTATGTATTTCTCTAGAAATAATCCGGGGAAGTTTTAATTATATGCTTTACTTCATCCGCTTTGAGTCGGGCGACTGACCTAACTGTTGTTGAGCTGAAATGAGTTGAGGTGGTGTGAGTTTTTGTTCTTTGATGTTCACAGCTTAAAGATGGGGTTCTTAGGACAAACCTTTTTCCTAAATGTGACACGGACAGATTAATGTTTTTAATAATTGTGGATCGAATAGTAGTAAACCTCGTATTTGACCTAATATAAATATAAGTTAAGACAAAGCTGTGATGTAATATTTATAAACCTTATTTAACCAAACGAAAAACAAAATCATGCAAAACTTTTATATATTTCTCTAAAAATAAACTATTGATATGAATAACCGGTAAATAAATGTACGGGTAAAACTTGCACCCCTAGCGCTCAGTATATACTTAGTTACATACAAAGAATTAAATATCAACGTGTATATTATTACATATTGCTATCAAATTACTTATAAGTGTTGATATTATTATTCAGTGTGCATAAATATACACACGCAGGCGCACGTATGCACAATCGCACGAATGCCCGCACATAATGTGATTTCGTTATTTCTTCTTTTATAAAATAACAATAACTCAAAAAAAACTCCGAAAATACTTTTCGATTATAACTAAAAACAATATATTCCATCTATGGGCTAATACGAATAGCCTGAAACTTGTCCTGTACCAAAGCGATAAATTTTTATTTATTTTTTGTAGGACGTAATTAATTTTTTTTAGTAGAATAATTTAATAGCGAAGTGGTTTTCCAAGCTCGGAAAATTCCATTTTGTCTGTCGTTACTTTTACTGACTCTCTCGTGATTGCTAACGCAATATTTTCATAATTTTATTTGTATGTGTTGACTTTGACTTAGTATTGACGTAGTTCAACTTTGTTGAGGAAATCATGAGGATTTTTTGCTAAGGAACCTTAATACGATACCCTCAGAAACTTCCTTCATTTTTTTCTTTTTCTCTGTCGCTGGATAACTTTTAAAAATATTGGCGGTCAACAAATTAATTGTGACAAAGTTATAACATTTTTAATCCCATTTCAATGATAAAAGTAAGACAACTGAAAAAAAAGAAAAGTTTTTAGAACTCGGAAAATCGTTGGTCTATGAAAGCAGTAAAGCCATCATTGGTGATATAACGTTTTTACATTCGCCGCATTCTTGTTTTTTCATTTTTCCTATTCCTGGTAGTTATAACTTTTTATCTACTTTCATTTTATGTTCTGATCTCATGTTGTTTCTCCTCTCTACAAAAAACTATAACTATATTGATATTTAAAATGTCCCGCCGTTATTTTGATAGTAATTCGTTTTTCAATACAAAACTATGCCATATATAGTGTACTCGAAACACCTGCGACTTTACAATTTCACTGTTTTTTTTTTCACTGTTTATTAAAAATTCTTTCTCTATAGTGATTTTCTAAATAACTTAGCTTGCCCTTGATTAAATTCAATACAATTGAACGAATCGTAGTGGAAATAACTCTATGATATTAGTTCGCATTCATAGACAATATAAATTGTCGTAAAGAAAAGATCCACTTTCATAAAATTTACTTTCAAAATCAAGCTCGAATCTTGCTATTTGTTGTTGATTTTTGATAATCCTGTATACGTATTTATCGCACTTAAGTCTCAAATAGTTTTCGTTATCACAAATTTCTTCCTCGGTAAAATAACTTAGGTGACTTTGATAAAATTTTACTTTACCTACACATCAGCGATACTATTTTAAGCTGCCTTAAATATTAAAATAATATTGAGTTATTCCCAAGTTTAAATAGAGACGAGAACTTTTTTACAACTAAAGATAAACTTTAACTATTGCTATATTTGCAGTTTAAAATAATAGTTCCACTCCTAACCATAATTAAACTTGATAAACTGGCCTCAGGAACGATTGTAATGAGGATATTTTTAGTCAGTGTGATGATAGTCTTATGATTGTATTCCACACTATTTTGCTTATAATTTATTGGAAAACCATTTTTAGATATGTATGCACTCAAAACACGTAACTAAAGTTTAAGAAATGTATGATAGAAACATGTTTTTGATTTGAATTTAATAAGGAAATATTAATTTTTAAAATAAAATTAACGAAGAAAAAACAAAAGCACTGAGATTTGAACTCAAACTTCCATCGCATTCCGTACGTAATCCAGTGCTTTACCGCTGCGGCGATGACTCGCTGAACAAAGTATACAAACAAAAATATACTTACCAACTCGGCCGCTCAACGTTCCTCTCATTCGGCCGTATTCGGTCTACCATTGTGTACATCGGAAATCGAGACAAGGCGAGTACAAAGGAGTTTTCACCCCAAAAACTTAATTTCTTTATTTGCTATTCACTAAGTAGAAAAGATGTTTCGATGTCAAACACATAAGAGAATATATATACATATATATATATATATATATATATATATATATATATATATATATATATATATTATATATATATGTATACATGTGAGGACCTATATGTATATATGTGAGGATGCGAAAAGAGCGTTATTAAAAATAACAGGAAGGGTCGTCCCAACGTTTGTTATACTGTGTGTATATCCAAACCAAAGCGCAGAATATGAACATTCGTTTTCAACTACACACAGTCATGCTAAAGTTAAAAAATACAGTATTTTTATTTCTTCAATTGCTTTCTTCTAACTGGGAAAATTTTCAAAGTTAGTATAATTTTGATTATGTTGTTAAATTAGAAAATATGACTTAGGTCAAACTAATGAATGATTCAAGGACATCATTGACACACAGCAGTGACACTAATATATAATCAAGCCATGTACGCGTATGAAAAAATCATGTACATACTGCACAGTGCACATGATTCATAATTAACGATAACGGAGGAGGTAATAATTGAACAGAGAGATGTGTACGATATAATTACCGTAACCGAATGAGAAAAATTCAATAAACTAAATTCACATATATTTTCCTATTATAAATAGTATTCCAGAACGTACAAGATCTGTAATTCGACACAGTCTATAGAGGTCAGTTCATGATGAAAGCACGGACAGTTATTTGCTGTCACAGGCTCTAGCATATTTATAGCTTTTGCCTGCCCCTTCGCTCGCGTAGACTTTAGTTATTGCGGCGGAGTTTCCAGTATTATGTTCTCCAGTATAATATTTATCTTCTAAAGGTAACGCAGCTCGAGATGATGCAGCAAAGTTTCATGAAGATGAGTCAATGTGACAGTCTGGCTAATCTTTTAATCATCCCAGTCTTTAGAGGTCAGTTCGTGATGAAAGTATGGTCAGTTATTTGCTGTCACATGCTCTAGTGTATTTATAACTTTTCCTCCCACTTCGGTCGCGTAGGTTTTAGTTAATTCAGCGGAAATTCCAGTATTATGTTCTCCAGTATAATATTTACCTCTTAAAGGTATCGTAGCTCGAGATGACACAGCAAATTTTCGTAAAGATGAGTAAATGTGACAATCTGGCTAATTAAAACATTAGTTCTTAAATCCGCGCTTTCGATTCTCATTGCGTTAACATTATAATTGAATCACTTATACCATTGCGAAAATAATCAATCAAAACAAAAATAACCGACATTTTAATATGTATCCCGAACATTGTCCCATTGAAAATACTTTTCAAATTGATCGAGCTATGTTTTATTAACCACCCCCCCCTCCATTACCTAAGACTGGAGTAAAAATATCGCCGAGTAGTTTCAATGAAATAGCCTGAAAATTAAAATGAGTTGAGTAGTTCCAATGAAATAGCCTGCAAATTAAAATGAAAATTTTTAATTTCTCGTAAAAATTAGGAGTGGAAATGTATCATTCAAAGCTAGGTTAGATAGAAGAATGATAAGACGTCTCTATATCATAATACACGGTTTCCCGGTATAGATGTCGGACATAGAAACATACTATTTGTTGGCTGTAAAGGAGTAAATTGTCGGAATAAAACGTAAAACACGTCCTTCTTCTAATTGATTGCAAAAAAAAAATATTACACATAACTGTTTTCAACACACCCAATATTGCAAATATTAGTGTGTTAATGTGTAGTAGTGCGGTGTGTAGTAGTGCGGTGTTTACCCGCAGTGGCGTTATCTTCGCAGCTATTCGCGGGTTATTCGCCCGAGCGGCGCTGATCAATATGCACAAGTGTCATGTGTACGAAAAGGATGACAAATAAATATGAATATTATTTTCAATTTTGTGGAATAACGTCTTTCTTTGTTCAACAGTTATTCCCGGACACCGTGTATATGTTTGTCAAAAAGATATTTCCATATTTTTCAATCATAAGATAATATTTAATAAACATGTCAGTATATCTCATTATGTACGATCAAGGTAATAATGAGACATTCTGAGTACAAAAGTAAGCCTCTAATTTCGCGGTAAGTGCATTTTATTTTGTAATTATACTGTTCATTGTTTCTTCGTGGGATTGTATAGTAATATCTAATTTATGTTGCAGTTCATCCATTCGACAACTGCAATCAGTCAGGGGCAGGGTGAAAGACTGTAGCTTAGTATCAATACTTTGCATGGCCTGATTTAAATTAAAGTGCCAGTAATTCGTTTTTAGTGTATAAAATTTTGAATCTGTGTACGTGATCAAAGTAGCAGTGTCAATAATTGCTGTTGAAGGAGTTTTCCTAACATTAGCGTCAGCATTCGAGTGGCTGGTATTACTCTGGTTCGCAATATGATTTTTATTGCAAACAACCGGTGGCGAGTGCTTCACGTTAGAACCCGTAGGAATTGATGGAGCGCGTCTTGAAGATGGCGTGAGTGTAGGGGCAGTCGATGCGAGGAATGATGCATCTCCAGCCTGTTTTTCTGGCTGGCTAATAGCGGGATTTGACTGTTGCGTCTTACAAGACATGCACCTCTACTTTGCACGATGCATGGGAAGCAAAACTACGTGATGTAGTATTATTTCTAAATGGTACAATTTCATTCTCTTCTTTTTGAAAAAACTTTCGTTTTTCGTCTCCAATAATTTTTCACATTTAAGTGGTTTTAGTTTTTATTAAAATATGTCGGGAATTTTCACATTCTTAGTATTCATATATCTATCTGAACACATAGTCGAAAGAAGAAGCATTCAAACTACATCAATTTCGAAAGCCTACATAACCTAAACTTACCGAATTTATTATTTATTATTACGAACATATTTTTTTACGAACATATTATTATTACCGAACATATTTTGCTAATATAGTTGTCCAACGCCTAACTGATTCTATTTGTAGTTAGCAGCTTGTATTTGATCATTATCGACATAATTCAGTATAATACAACCAAACTGTTTCTCTATAAATTGCGTGAGTCAATGCGTTGCTTATTAACAGCAGCAGAGAAACCGAGCACGGTTTTAATCTAGTTATTACAGTAAACCGTCGCTAATAAGAGGCTTCTACCTGTGGCTTTGCAACTAGTTTGTAGCGGTTGTTTATCTGCCCGTTCCGCTTTGATAAACTCACTTTTAATTAAAGCGATCGTGTGCTGTATTTATTGAAGGGTTTTAGATATTTATCGAACATTTCAGTTACTGATAATGCGCTGATTTTTTATAGATATCATATATAAGTCCTATTGTGATGGCATAATGATTTTACTAGAGAAAATAGAAAAAAAAATTACCGAACAGAACGGCATATATTTGGTTTGATAAACTTCATTTAAAATATATAAAAATGTGTGGAAATTCTGTTAAAAAAACGCCACGAACCTTTTCCTTGACCCAATATAAAGAAAATACTTTGCGTTATTTCAGTGCAAAACTACATAAAAATTAAAGAGAAATTGGGATATTAATATGTTTAAATCATTATTTTATCGGTCGTGCCCTTTCGTAGTCTGGCATATTTTAAATATCAGAGGTCACACTATTTGCTTTGGCATCCACAAAAGCCATAAACAAGGGCAGTGAAAGAATGTGACTACATTTCCGGAAGTAATCGTTTGTAGTGTGCGCACGATGTAAAGAATCATTTAATGCATCAACAGTTTCTTGCCATATTGATATTTAGTCAAAATTTATATAAAACTATTCTGCCACAAATATTTTGGCAGTAAGAAGGGTCTATTAAAAACTTTTTCCAAAGCCTAAACCTTCAAATATATTTAATCATTTATTACACTTCTATATTATTTTTAATTTTGACAAAACGTTGCTAAATGCTGATGAAAACAGTATAGACAGTAGAGAGATTGATTGATTGAATCTGAAAGCGAATGAACGTTATAAGGACTATCCTATTTCAATTCATGCAATGCGATGTCAATTTGAGTTTTTATGTGAGTGTATCAAAATTAAAATTACAAATATTTATGTGTATAATCGACTGCTGCAAGCAACGATGGGAGGTAAAAAAGTACGCGAAATGGTGGGAAAAATAGGTCTGCACGTTTTATACCTTATTAATTAGTAGGTCTTTAAGAGTATATGTATATGTGTTTTATTTCAACTCTCTACAACTCTTAGCACTTAGCGAAATGTCGAGCGGTAAACAAATAAATTCAGAAGAAATGGGAAATAATAGAGCTTAATTTGCCAGTATAGTTGAAAAAGTATCTTATATGTCAATTGTAAAGATAAGGATGTCACCATAACCGGTGAATATTATGTAATATTACTAAAATAATTAAAAGAAGGCATCAAGGAAAAATTGCTTAGAATATGGAAAAAAGGCGGGTCGTTACTGCAAGAAAACCTATCGGTACCGATGTGTCGCTTTGCAATGACTATTTGACTTAGGTATGGCTACCAATTGTTGTTTCATTAGCTCACGGTATCAACTTAGCTCCCAGTGACTAACTATTACCTGTTTTAAAATTCGAAGAAATTATTAGGGCCAAGAAATTTCAAGGTGATAAGGAGGTGAATGAAACGATGGCCGCACATTTTGCAGACAAAGAGAATTTTTTTAGATATATAAGTAAGTTACGTTTTGATAAAAAAATATGTGACAAAGAGGTAAATGACAAGACACCAGGTTATTTTTCGGCAAAGAAATTTTTTTTATAGTTCACCTTACAGGATCTTAGCTCTCAATGACTGTTACTTATTTTCAAATTTGAAGAAATTATTATTGCAAAGAAAATTCAAGGTGATAGCACATTTTGCGGACAAATAGAAATTTGTTTTGGATGTATAAGTAATTTACTTTTGGGATCTAAGAAATATGTTCCAGTTAAACGGAATTATAATAGAAAAATATTCTACTTTTGTATTTAATTTACAATGCCAACCTTACCACAAATTTGCCTTGACTTCCCCACAAAGATCGGTAGTGCCGAATTAGTATAATATAAGTTCACCCTCAATGTATTTAACTGACTTGCATCATTAACGTGCAGATTCTCTTAAATTTTTATTTATTTTATAGAGCCTTTTGAACTTGACTTCGATGTTCCAGCAACAAATTGCATCATAATATATTCAATACACTTATGTAAGTAGCCGCCTCTGTAATAAGTCTCTTCCCCAAATTAGCACCTTCTTTCAAATCAAAGGAAGCAGTTTATAGGTAACGTAACTTTTTCAAATTAAATCCAGGATAAACATTTAGAATTGTCACATTCGCCATCTTCTCATCTGTGATTATGAAATACGATTATTTTGAGCAATACTTTATTTCAAACACAGCAACTCCGTCTCGGTAGCATCCATTGCAGCTGAGACTATATTGAAAAATAAACCGCTGGAACCAGCAAATGATCAGACTAACAAATGGCACCACTTATGGTATTCTTTACGTCCACTTCAATTTGTAAGAATTGATTTCTATTAATACGTTAATAATAACAACTAGGACTATTTCTACAATATTTCATTTAAACTTTCGATTGAATTACAATTTTCTTTATTACAAAATAATGTTTCCGAACCATTAATTTATTAGGTTGTTATTAACTGTGATTTTTATTAAAGTGATTGTTTTTATTATGACTATATTGTTATATTCGCCATCATATCATATGTTATTAAACAAAATGAGTAGCGATGACGAAGCATTATAATTATATTTATATTATTGCTCTGATGCAACTATTTTGAAATGATAACTTTGTTTCAACAAAGTGTTGTGATGTATGTGTGTCGTAAACAATCTTCTTAGGTTAGGTCTTTCATCCAACATTCTTCATTGTTCACAAGTGTGGCAATATTCTATGGGTAGTTAATTTTTAACCCATTTTTCTCAGTGATGATCTTTCTGTTGCACTGTTGAAGAAAGTTAAATTTTATTTTTGGAGCGAAAGGAAGGGTCAGTTATTTGTCCTTTTTGGCAATTTCTTGGTGTTTGTTTACTTTAGTCAACTAAACATCTGAGTATATATGGTAATCTTTTATTTTATCAAATAATAACTTAGTACATTCACTGTAACATACGATTATAAAACTATCATTATAAAAATACGAAAATTATCGCAAATATACTGTAAATAATGCGCGTATGTGATGTCGAATAGTATTAAAATTAATTTTTTCATAACGTTTTGAGATAAAACTTACTAAAACTTTTCTGAATGGAAATTATAGATTTATTTTTTACTTAAAAGGACCTTTAAATTTTCATAAGTAATACTACTTATAAATTTTTTAATATCGGTAGCAGTAGCTTCGATGAAAGTTTTATATAATAACATCTTTAAACAAATATCAAAATTGGAGATTTTATAGTGAGTAAAGTAAAATATTTTAACAGGATGAAGTGAAAATAAAAGCCGTAGCTTTTAAGTTTATAATAATTTTCCATGTTGTATATTTATTTGTTTAAAATTATACTTATATTACTATTATTTAGTCTTAATTTTTAAGTATTTCAATTATATTTTTAATTTAATATTTATTGTAACATTTGTGTCCACCAATCGGAGAATTAATATTAACATTCTAAATTATACCTGCTGGAATAATTTAGAACGTAAACGTTTTAATTAAATTTGACTTCTTTTACTAAATTATTTGACTCTATTAGACAATACTACATATAATTTGTTAAAATTTTTCAGTATTTTACTTCGTTATTTAAAATGTCAAGATATAGTTACTATATTCTATATACTTTATAAGAGCATATAACTATATTTATATACTTTATAAGAGCAGATGAAAACCTAGCAGATTTAGGAAAAGACAATTATGGTTTGATGAAGACAGAAGCCATCAAGCCGATGAAAGTAAAATGTTTCTGGAAGAGATAAGTGAATGACCGTAAATCTTGCAATTTAATGGTAATTTTTGTGACTGATACCATAAAAAAATAGTTGAACATATGATTGGTATTTAGTCATTTCGATTCTTATCACAAAGTCTGTCAATATCCATGACTTATTATTTTTTTACTTTTGGAGTAAATAATTTTTCTATATATCGTCCAGTAATACGTTTCTAAAACTTTCAACTTAAATAAAATACATTTATGTAATATTACCAATCACTGGAAAGTATGAATTAGGCGTTTGCGAAGAAATACTCCACGTAAAACAGGTAAACAAAGACATTGCGTAACGCTTCTCCAGGACAGGAATGTTTATCTGTGCTTTATTTATGACACCACCTCACATAGCCATTGCACGTGATTTAGTTAAACGTCATCTTATTTTCAATACAATTTTGAAAACTATATTAATAATTACAGGGGTTGAAAAAAACAAAAAAAATTCTGTGACAATAATTAGGTACTTAACATTAAGTTAATCATCATCATCATCATCATCATCATCATCATCATCATCATCATCATCATATATTAATACGCTAAGGTTAAGATGTTACACTCCCTTTTTAGAAAAAACCTCACAACTATCCAAATAAATTATATATCATTTTATAGATAATTTCTTGCTCTACCGGCATCCACAACTAAAAAATTTATTATTGCTATTGTTTTTGCAAATTAATTAATTATTAAAATTATATACACAAAACAGCAATGCTGCCATCTAACGGCTCAACGTCAATATGATTGACGGTCGGTAAAATTTTTGTTTAATTTCAAATCCACTCACGTATAAATAAAGTGGCGCTTTAGCTCAATGCTTTTGATACTTGCGCCTCTATATGTCAATTTTATTAAAATATTTGTTTGATCTGTCATTTGAGCTTCATAATGGAATAAATAATAATGCGAAGACTTCGCACGGGTCACGCTAGTTATACAATAAATGTAAAGTTAACGTACATATTTATGTCAAAGTACCTGAGAACATTTTCAAAGATTTGAAAAAATTCACAATGCTTTCGAGCCACTTCATTTTATTATATTCAAGGATATTCTAGTACATTATCATTCATCTTAATACATTTATACAAATAATGCTTCTCGAACATTCCAAAAGTTTTAATTCTTCCGGTCTAGTCAATTCTAGTACATTAGAGGACATTCTAGTATGTTTTCTACATAATAGTACATTCAATAACGGGAGTTGGTGGTCGGTGGTCGACAGTAAAAAATTCCAAGGTGAACCATTTTGAAACACCATATCTCGCACACTACCACAGCCACCCACATGCAACCACCATAAACCACGATGGGAGACTCGAGGCTACTATCATACAAACCCCAACTATATGCCGTTAGTAATTTTTGCTGCAAGGTGAATTATACATTCATATATATATATATATATATATATATATATATATATATATATATATATATATATATATATATATATATATATTTAGCATAATCTTCAATTACCCTTCGCCCAGTCACTGACCGCGTCAGCCAACCCGCCCACGGATAAAGAGATTGCTCCTTTGAATCAATTCAAATGCTCTCTTTGAATGTAGCTGTTTGACAATGGCCATTCAACCTGACTTTGGTACAGTAAATATACGACAGCGCGGATAAAACTCAGGGTGTATTCAATATTTTTACTGCTGGGTCTAACCGCAATATCTTTCAATTGATAAACAATTTATGAAGATATTATACATTAAATTGGCTTTAGGATTTGTGTTAGTAGCGTTTCAGTAAAGGCCACAATACTAACAAGGAAGGGATTAGACTCATTGTGCAATTGTGGTAGTGGTCAAATATTAATATTATTAGTTAGATACACTTTGATTTATATGATTTGATTAATAAGAGTACGTAAATTATGCGTAAAGTATAAAAATGATATAATTTCTTATATGAAAACATTCTCCATCTATTTAAACACAGAATATTTTAAATTTTTGATGAAGCAGTGGTAATCTTTTTAATTATTATTGTAAATTAAAAATTAAATAGAATATTGCTGTAAACTTCCTATCAGTTTTAATTAGCCTCTTTATTTTTTTAACGCGTTTTATTCTAAAGAAAGTGTTGAGTGACAAGACATTGTTATATATTTTTATTTTCTCAAACTGTAAACAAAATATACAATTAGGATTAGCTTTACTTCAATTGGGACTCAAACATACATATCCAATTTTTTTTCGATTTTCATATCATTTCATACTTTGATATTTTTCTGAACTCCAAGATTTTTGGAAGTCTATTAGACTCGATTCCTATTTTGATGACTTCATTACCAAAAGTTCCTAAAGTTATTAGCTAATGACGTGTGTTCAAACTATACTTGTAACTTTACGACAATTATTTTTCTTTTATCTGCCAGAACACAGAATATCAAATGAAATATTTTCTTATCATCTGTGGGTTTTTGGTTTAATTTTTTAAAAACCTCGTTATTTCAGGTGAAAATCATAGTTAAATTGGAAAAAAATTAATTCAAAAATATTATATATCAAATGAAATATTTTCTTATCATCTGTCGGTTTTTGGTTTAATTTTTTAAAAACCTCGTTATTTCAGGTGAAAATCATAGTTAAATTGGAAAAAAATCAATTCAAAAATATAAAACTACACTTACTCTGTTTAGACCATTAATTCCCTCCCCAACTATATACTATAGCATAATTGTGAACCTCAAAGTGAGAGAAGCAAAATGTTTAATTGAACCTTTCTCGAAATTAACGAATCGTCACAATCATAGTCCTCTCGTCGGAGATAAAAAACGATCGTTTTAAGCGCCACTTAAGTAGTCCATTAACGTAAATAGATCGCAGGCAGTCAATCTCAGTAGCGCCCGCCGAAGACGAAACCACACTGAAAAATGTACGGCCGGGACGAGCTAAAACCTAATGAAAGGCATCAATCGCGTCGCCTTTTACGTCCAGCCCCATTTGCGTGAATCAATTTTGTATTAAGATATCCTTGACGAAATTAAATAATTATGTTACGAACATACTTGAATTTGTTTCGGTTTATACGTTATTTTTCTTTTAATTTTTCACATTATTTCTAATTCTAAAAATCACATTTTATAAGTATTTTGAATTAAGGTTATATGACGTAACTTGGGGACAAAAATATAAATTGTTACATCGAATGAGTATCTTACTTCCTACTGTATATCATTATTTTATCTTCTACTAAGCGAAGCCGATACACGATTCAGACACCCCTCATTATTTTCCAGTACTGGCATATAATTTTCCATGATAAGACATACTTTGCATGACTCCAATTTTGCGTAACCAAACAGGTTACGAAATATCGGGGTCACGCACATATTGCGTAACCGAACAGTTGTAATTTGAAATAAATGATTGAATTAATTTATCGCCGCGTTCGAAAGAAATCGAACCTTAACAAGATTCATTTAAAAAAATACAATTTTCTTTGCGTTTTTAAAAAACTGTGTTTTGCAAAATGATTGCAGTTTATTCGTAAAAGTTTTATATTACATAAATTGGTATATTACATGAATTCTGCTTAATGCAGTATTACAAGTATCGCTTGACATTATTACGTTCAAGGTTATTTTGTGACAAAAAGCCTTAATAAAATATATCATAGCCGTAGTACGCATAGTTTTTCAAAAGAGTAATATTCATGACACCACTTTTCAGAGCTGTGAACATATTTTTCACATGATTTAAGTTACATACACCAGATTGAATTTTGAAGGTTGAAAGAATTTTGTATTTTAAATGGGAAATCGTTACACATCCGTTTAGACTAATGTTTTACTAGAATTTTGCTATGGAAACTATATTTTTATTGAGAAGTAATTAATAATATATATTCACTGCATCATCATTTAGTTTAAAGAAAAGAAGAATAGGAAGAGGAATACCGTATGCAGAAGAGAAGTTAGAATTAAAAGCTTTATCTTTCTGCGAAAAATATGAATAAACTGCTTATCTAAGAGACGAAAGTGGGTGAAACCAACAATTTTGAGAAAAGTTTATGTCTGTATATAATTCAACGCCAAGAAAACGAATTTAGTGCAAAGAATGGTATCAATATCCAATAAAAAGGAGAGAGTATTAATAAAATCGACTAAGTACGTGGACATGCAGAAAGCAGGGTTACGTTTCGGGTTCGTTGCTGCAAGTTAACCGAAACGATCTTATTTCAAAGTTGTAATCAAATGCCATTTTGTAAATTTCTTTCACGTTTTTTTAAATTATGGGTGAAAGATTGAAGGATTTGATAGAAAGTTTAAAAATTGTTTAAAGATCTTCTCAGCCCCACGCTTTTGATATACATATACATACGTATTAATTGGGTCTAGAGGTTATATAAGTACTTACAAGTAAAGTATTATGGACGTAAATCTAAAACTGAACTTCTGAGAAGGTAACAGACAGACGAAATGACATGACGAAATTATGAGAGTTTCGTAATGGAATGTTAAGAACTAACAAAATTCTTACTTGATTGTAGTAATAACGGACGTCAAACTTCAGGTGATATTTTTTTTATTACTGCATTGGTAGTATCTGAGCATATAATTGCAGAAAACCTCAGAATATAAGATTTCTTCAGCACAAAGAGCAAAACTCGCAACCGCCCACAGGAACGTACAATCCTTGCCGCCCAGTAGTCGACTGCGTTAATCAACGGGCCGCTAACAAACAGATCCCGCCTCTGAACGAATTCATGTACCTTCCTTGACAGGGCACGGCCGTCCAGATTCGGTATTTTTATTGCTGACCCGAGCCGTGAGCTCTCTCGGATAATAAGCAATTATTGGCGGATCATTTCGAGATAAGGCACGTATAAACCAAATGGGCTTTAGTCATTGGTGTTCGAGCTTCCTATACTTTAACGATGAACTCATTATATTTAATGTGAAGTTATGTTGCCGTAATACAATATGGTTCATACACAGTACCACTTTATCAAGACCAGACACTACGAATATGGTGAGATCGAATTTTAAGGGTACTATAAGTGATGTTAAAATAATATTAGACGAAAATATATCCTTGATGTAATTATTTAAAACGTAAAACGTCTTTAGCGTGAATAAAACTCGTACTAGGAGATTTATGCACTTACTTAGAAAATATAAACATTTAAGGATACACAACGTAGCATTTCTATCAAACTTATTACAAATATTAATACTATTTTTCACTATGTAATTTTATGACCTCTAATATCTTTCACAAGCATAAAAATATTTTTATTTTTTAATTTCTAGTAGCGCCGTTTTTTCATGATTTTGATGTTAGCAATTTCTCTTTTGCTTGGTGCTCGACACGATAAAGAAATAAAAAAAATTGTAAAAGGAAATTATTTGTTTCCTTTAAAATTTCCATATAAATATTTCTATGATATATAGTAAATATACTTTATTTCTATACTAAATTATGAGTTAATATACTTTGTCTCTATGCTAAATTTCAAGTTTCAATGTATCTGGCATAAATGGCATAAAGAACAGACGAACGGACATTTGAGCAACCTCATGAGGGTTCCGTTCGGGTACGGATATTATGAGTACAGTTAGTAAAAATTCTAGAAAAAAAGGTTTCAAAACTCTTTTATTCCGAATTTTATGTAATATATTGTAAAAACCTTGTTGAAAATGGTCACGAAAACTTTTTTCCCTCAGCTCCCTCTATCTCCGAAACTTAAATTATCTCGTTCTCTATTATCGATTTTCTAGTCACTTAGATTATCCCAGTGACTTACAAAAACTTGCGACCACCCAATTTCGTAGCGCCCAAGACCACACTAAAAATGGACGGAACTGAAATCAAACAAAGAAAGGAAATGGAATGAAAAAAACTACGTCATTCACATTACTTTTGCTTAAACCTCTGCGTAAAACAATATTGTGACATACACTTTATATTACGAATAAAAATTTATCTCGCTTGATTACATTTTTTATGTTTCTCTGATTGTTTTTCTTCAGGAAAAAAATTCTTTTGCTGAATATTTTCTTCAAAATAGTACATAATTTTATTTGGTATAATAACATAAGGTAATAATTATCCAAGTTATTTATTGCATCCCTCTATATCGTCTAACCGTCTTCCGTAAGTTAAGGAAATAATGATGGGAGTCAAATTTAATATTTTAAAAAGAAATCCAGCCCCGTTTATACAGTTGGTTTGTATTTAACTAATTTTTTTTCCAATTATTAAAAAATAACTAAACCTAGGATGACTTTCCCTTACCTTTCAGTAAATTTGTTTTTTTTCATTTGCATAAGGAAACTTTTTAAATGACTCCGTACGTAAAAATTAACAAATAAAAACGAACTATTGCAAAACAATATTGTGTGGTTGATTTTTTAATAATTCAACGTGACAACTTATAAAAAGAACCTACGTATAAAGTAAAGACTTATTGTTATACATTTTGTTTATTTAGATATTTATTGTTGGTTATGAAAACATATGTAGTTATTTTATGGAAAATGAAATAATTCGATTAAGCAAAATGAGGATAATATCAAATTAAATTCGGTGAAATTAAGGTCGTTATGAAATTCTCGCTAAAAATAATACTTCATTAAATTCATCCATACACATATTTGTTAATAACGGAATGTACAATATGTGATTGTAAACATTGATGTAATATTAAAAATATATATCATTAGCGTTCAAAAGTGGTCCCAAAAAGATATGGTAATTCTTAATCTTTACTGATCCGCCATTTATTACAAATTTACGACCAGTAGCGCATAGTAGTGTGCTGTTGATACATTATTTTATTGTAGTGGATATCTAATTACTTTCCTGGATTACAAGAATGTGTTTTAGTTATACGGTTTCCTTACGTAAAAGTCTAGTAATAATATTTCAATTGTAATAACATACATTTTCTCGGTTTTTCCTACACCATTGTAAACTCTTATTAAACACGAGAAAAGTGAAGCATTTTTTAAATTTAATTTTTCTCAAATTTTCAACACGACAAAATATTGAGTATTACTTATGCAGCGTTTTGCAACGTTGTGTCTCTTATTGTAAATATATTGCCTAGTGTCGCTATCGCGGACATCATAAAATTTGGAAAGGGTTCGAAGACAATTTTCTGAAGAATGGAAACATTTAATTGTAGGGAAATAAGTATAAATATGCTCTTACTGTAATTCAATTGGGATACTTTCCAATAGATATTTAAATATACGACAGATATATCTTTAACGTTTTCATTATTATCTCAGCTCATATTAGTTTCAATAGTACATAACATTATGGATCTGTGAGCATAAAGAATATTAAAATGAATGTCGATGCGAGACGTACAATGGGATACTGGCACTAAAAATCATTTACAAAAATAATTACATGCAAGACGGTTAGGTCGTGTTCAAGATAGCAGAAATTAAATCTTAAAGAATATATTTGAAAAATATCTATTAGGAGTAAGCTTTGCTTGCACATAACTATTCTCTCTCATCAGCTTCTTCACTTAAACATAATTATTAATGCAACCCAATTTTGTGTTTAAAACAGATCCATCTGACAGCTTCGATGCCGTATCAAATTCATAATCATCGTCGTGAGTGAGGTATTTTTTGTAGAAAATCTTTTTCTCCAAAGTCAATGTTCATGAGTTACAAAGAAATAAATAATTAAATTGCCAATAAAAATTAATCGCCCTGGAATTTTTGTTTCTATATGTACCTAATTCCAATGTTCACGATTTCTGTCAGATGTTTCTGAGCGACCCTACTAGTCACTACACACATCACGACACTAATGGTGGGGGGCAGCCATTTTTAAAGTTTTTCCAAAAAAATTGTCAAAGTATATATATATATATATATATATATATATATATATATATATATATAATATCTTATATATGAATGAAATTTTGCTTAAATCAATTTTAATTTTATACTATACACGGCGAGATTTAAAGAAATTTTTTTGTCAAACTTTACTCCTGAAATTTTAAATTTTTAGCTCGAAGCGATTCCATTAGTGTCCGGTCTTGGCAGTTTTGCCACCGAACATTGGAGAATTAAAAATAAATTGGAGAATTAATAAGAAAGAAAGCAAAAATGCTAATAAAATAATTAAAATAGCATCAGAACATTTATTTTCTTAAATATATGAAAGTTTCAACTTTCAGATAGTTTTCATAATTTTTTGATATATAGTTTTCAGATTTCTCTCTCTCCCTCTTTCTCTCTCTATCTCCATATTATGATTAATTTACGAAACTACATGTGAAGATCAATTTCATCACTCAATAATTCCAAAGAAAAGTATGAAAAAATTATACATTCACAAAAATTATACACTCACAAAAATTATACATTCACAAAAATTATACTTCACATACGCCTCAAAGATATTTGAATATTACCTATGTATTATTATGGTTTCCGATATGGATAGGGTACCCAGGAATTAAGTCTGCGCATAATTAATTTTTATGGCGATAAGGCTTTAATGATTTTTTTCAGTTGATACAAAAACGGTGCCAAAAATATAAATAATACTAAATAATTCCTACCTATACAATAAGCACACAAAAAAGTCCACAGAAGGTATGCGTACGTAATCTATTTTGGACGTTTTTTGTTTGTACTAGATATATTTAGTTAGTAATGGTAGCCATTACAAGTGTCAATAAAGATTTTTTTCGAGAAAACACACGAGTAGTTTGCAGGAGCCATGTGATTCCACGTTCACTTTATGATTTCATGTTCACTTTGATAGCAAAAAACACCAGATCACACAAAAGATCAAAGGTGTAATATTCCCATGGGTAGATTCCGTATACTGAATAAATCATAATTACCTGTTTTTAATGATTACAAAATGCCAATACTCTAAATGATGCATATATTCATACCGTATTTTGAGTAATGTTATACGTTTGAGTTTTACTACCTGTATTATTTAAAACAATACGCAGAGTATAAAATGTGTGCTTTAAGAAAAATATACCTAATGTCACGAAAATTCATAAAAATTATTATTATTCTCATTTATTTTCGTACTCGATGCGAAAAACACACAATTAGTCAAGGGTTTAAGATTTTGCTTCGTTTTCAATGCTTTTTAGTAATTCACTAAATTAACTAAAATAAACTTGATCTAAACATTTCTACGGACGAAAAGGTGTAATTTTATATTAAGAATAAAATGGAAAAGTTTGATGTGATTCCACGACGAAAGATGGAAAATAATATAATAAAACATTCAAATTGATTTTATTTAAATTAAAATCCTGAGATACTACCTTGTTGGCTGTGATAAATACTAATGACAAAATTGAAAAGATATTTCAAGGGAATTGCGTCTCTGTATTAATAAAATCAATTGATAATTGCCCAGCTCCCTTCAGTCTAATTCATAGCAATGGCCGCTCAGTAAAAGTTCACTCGTCCAGGATAATCTCCCACCTCAAAGCAAAGAGGCAAATATAATTTAACTTCCCCAAATCGAACGAGACATAAATCTTTACAATTCTCACATTTTCAGCCCCTCGTTGAAGGTAAGACACGATCGTTCTGAAAGACACTTAAAATAGCCCATTAACGTAAATAGGTCACAGCTATTGAATCGCGCCAGAAGCCGAAAGATTAGTGTTTTTCCGAACCTGAAAAAGGAACGTTTATATCTTACCATGGTACCTGTCCTTCCAATTGTCTGGCATACACGGTCTCCTAAACTCTAAGCTGTGTACTGAATAAGTTGTAATTTGGTAAAATTAAAAGGTGTGATAAAATAGAATCGTTTCGAAAAAAATACAGTATTTAATTTTTAAATGTATTTTTGGTATTTTAAAATTAGTTTTAAATGTATTTTTAATTACGCCTGATGTTCTTCGAAAGACTAAATATCAATAATTTTTTTTTTCAGAAATAATGCTCCATAAAATCACCAGTTTGTTTTTTGTATATAATATATTATTAATGTTTGATTTTATTTTCAGATTTTGACGTCATTATTTTAAACAATAAGAGCAAAATGTTCCCCAATACTAACAGTCTCGCTGGCTTCTATCATAAAACTTTACGTAAACTTGGTTACACAGTGATATACGAGTTTGTTTTTGGTCGTGACACTACTTTCAAATTCAACCGTTTTTCAAACGGATTATACCTTCCCATTTTCAGAATTACAATTATTTGCAAGTATATTTCGAAAAATGATTTGAGAATTGAGTTACTTTCTGAAATATATTTTCAACGGACTCTATACAGCCTTTGTGCGAAAAAAATGTGACAGAAAATCTTTAACCTCTTGAACCAAAATAATGTCAAATCTGTAACATTTAATAATAGTACTTTAAATATTATTCGCACGCGATTGTCTTTAGCCAACTGATATAATAGCGTAATTTTTCTTACATTTTTATGACTCTAAGGATAATTATATTATAATGATAATGGCTTTTGCAGACATGAAGACCGCGTTGTAAAACAAAGAATTCTCAGGTGTTGTCTTGCATCGTAGTGGTAAACTATTTCAAACTTAACACATTTATAATTCGCATCCACTGTTTAATAAACAAAACAGATGAGAAAAAATTGAGCTCAGTTTAGCACCAAAACGGCTGTAATTTTAGGATATATTACAAACTAATATGATGACATTACTATGCTTCAGCGCCGTGGTTGTATATTGTAGTATTGTAAGCAATTTGAATAGAACTCGTCACATACATGTAGGACGTTGGTCATGGATAACAATGACATTAAGGCAAGAAACTATACAACAAAAATTTGAAATTACTTGCGTGGGGTTACATTTCGCTATTGTCGCAAGGCTACATAGTTATTCGGCGCATGTTTGACAAACAACATTATCATGTTCTACGATGGACATGTAACAGAGTTATTTTTGATATTATTACACAGATAGTAGCAAAGTTATAACTTTTTTTATTATTCCTTTCAAAACTATGAGTGTGTCACTTCTTGAACATGCTAAGAGTAAAAAAAAACTATGACGTTTCCTATACAATTACAGTAACAATCCAGTAATAAATTATTACTTTCTCTCGCTTAGGATGGATTCTAGGATGTAATCGAGTTGGCAATAGAAGTAGGAATGATATTCAGACGGACGTGCCGGCTCGATTCGGTATTTCAATTTGGCGCAACGACCGTACCGAGCTTACCTGACGCTGCAAATAGATGAAGCGACGAAATAGGTAATGGAAGGTGCCAATACTATCTATTTCGAAGGGCAGTCTCTTATTATGTTAGTGATTATTGTGGGTTAGTACGAAAAATCTTATCTTCAAAGTTTGACTACAAAGTCAGATTAATGACGGAATCTACAAAGTCAGATTAATAACGTGTTTTTACGTTAATGGCGCTATAAGTTCTTTAGTTTTTAATATGCTGTTATTCAGAAAAACGCATAATCAGAAAGGAATACAATTTAAGATTTCAACATTAAAATGATGACTGGTGTCATCACTGATATTGTTGGTACTTAAATCATGTAATTATTTACGAAATTAAAATGTTTTAATAAAATCATATTAGGTGACAGGATTGTTTTGTAATTTACCTTCTTTCCGATTTCGTTGTGTCGAGACTTGATTGCCTATTGTTCCTTTATAATTTCCTTGTGTCTTTTCAACTGTATGATAAAATCTTCTGAAATGTAGCTCCAAAATAAGTCTAATCTTTCAATATAACCATACGTTGTAGTGTTAATCAAAATATCCCCCTTGGTAATATTTTAGTGAAAAAAAAATGTGACAAATCTTGAATTTTCAATAATATCGTCGATATTTCAATGCGATGGCGAAATATGCTAAATGTATTAAAAAGAGTATTTGTAGTAGAGTATTAGTGCATATGTTACAATATCATACGTTGTAGTTTGTAGTATCGAATGTAAGGTAAAGTGTTAAATGAAATGTATCTCTTGGTGACATTTTAGTGAAAAAGATGTAACAAGTCCCAAATTTTTAATAATATGGTCGAAACTTTAACATGATGGCAAAATATGCAATATGTACCAAAAACAGTAACATATTCAATGCTTACCTGTATACATTATATATATATATATATATATATATATATATATATATATATATATATATATATATATATATATATCATTGCGTAACGATATTTCGGACGCATTTACAAGTGTATATCATCACGCAGTCTTAATTGCGTTCCAAACATCAGTCTACCTCCTTTCACATTCTCTAATTACGAGATATCGTATGTACCACTTGAACTTGTCTCGTTTTGTGAGTTAAAATATATCGCATCGACTACATTAGTGAATTTAATTTAATTTATACACATAATTTATTATTATTTTTGTTTTCTTCTTTTTCTCCATAAATTGTGGAATAATTTTCCAGCTAAAATAATTTTCCAGCTAGATTTTTGATCACTTCACACACGGTTGTTACTTTCGAGATACTGCTTTCGTATTAATAAGTGTTTCTGAACACTCAGGATTCATGAAGTCTTTTATGAAGAAGTAAACGATAGATGCTTCAATTTCTGCTGTTGTTCCAGAATATAACCCAATAATCCAAAATATACACCCAATACTTTGGTTGAATACTTAATATTAAATGCGATAACTAAAACAAAAATAAATGAAAATGAACAAAAAAATCACGTTCGAATAGAAATAAATACTGGTTCGTCCCGTCAAGGTTATACCAATATAATATTGATTCACGCAAATAAGGGTGGACGGTAAAAGTAACGCGATCGATGCCATCCGTTTTGCTTCAGTCAGCGCCGACCGTACATTTTTCAGTTCGGTTTCAGGTTTAGGCAGATGCTACCGAGATTGAGTACCCCTGATCTTACTCGTATTCATTTTAGTGGCGCTCAGAACGATTGCATCTCATAGCCGACGATTGAATTGTGAATGTGACAATTTTAGACATTTTTTTAAATCGTTCGGCTCGGAAAAGTTTAATTATATATTTTACTTCCTCTGCTTTGAGCCAAGCGATAGAGTTAAGTAGTTATCGATCTAAACGCAGCTGAGGTGCCTTTGATATTTATAACTTAAAGATGGAGTTATTAGGAAAAATATTTTTTTAAAAAAGTGATTTGGAAAAGGCAGAATTAATAATTTGGTTAATTTTGGATTTTACAAAAATCAACGAAGGCGATGACTGTGGTGTCGCAGCATTTTCGTACGTTAGAACTGTTACATCATCGACCATACCTCGTCGTACATTTACGTATTTTTAGTTTCAGAATTTACAACTCAATATTTACTATCGTATCAACAAAAGCAATAAAGAAAGCCATCGTCACATTTCTCGTGTTGTGACGAAATCATTTAATACAAGGACAGGCTCTTTAAGTCCGAATTATTTCAACGTTATCGCATTAATGTTTAACCAAAATTTATGTAAAGTTGTTCTGTCACAATTAGTTCTTCAAAACCTCTTTGGAAAGTCCAAACTTTCGGATTTATTTTTACACCTTGGGGCTAATATCGAAACGTCATATTTCAAAATAAAGTAGAGCCTCCGAATTTGAGTTTTGACATTCCTGCGACAAATAGCCTCATGATATATACAACCCACTTATTTAAATATTCATTTCTATAATAGTTCTTTTACCCAGATTAGCCACCCGTTTCAAAAGAAAAGAAGCAATTCAAAGGATAGAACCTACCTGAAATTAAAAAATAAATTTTCACATTCACTGATCGGGAATAATACTTGATCATTACAAGCGACACTTACAGAAGCAGGTTATCTCAAATACCTACCACACTGAAATGAACGGCTGAAATTAACTGAAACCTGGCGAATGGTACTAATCATGACACCTTTTATGTCTAGCTATATTTGTGTGAATCGACATCACGTTTATACTTTCATGGCGGTGACTCGTAAAACTCATAAAATTTCACTGTTGTATTTAATTTCAATTTTTTTTGTATCAATAATGTTTCTGCAATCATTAATTACTTTAATAGATTATTAATCAATGAAAGTATTGAATGAACCTAAGACGAATGAATGAACCTAGACGAGTCATTCAATACTTTGAATGAACCTAAAAATGTATGATTTATATTTTTTTGTCCGCCCTCATATCATCTCTTAGAAAATACAAATGTTTTGCACTGACGCAGTTACATTCTTCTCTTGATTAGAAGTTTCGCGCATAAATGAAGGATGAATGTAGCTGGCATTGATCTTCATGCATACTTATCTTACTTACCTTCTTCCAATAAATCGTTAATTTGATTCAACAAGGACGAACCAAACTTAACGAACTCTCCTCTGTTTTGAGACTGTACTATCTTTCACCCAACGTTCATTCTTGAGTCTTTACTTGCGTTGTTGTCTTCCACACCCATTTCCCAGTGATATCTTTCTACACAATTAATATATGTTATTTTTAAATTTTATACCGGAATTGCAATGAAGTGAACGGAATGATTAGTTATCGATCCTTATTGGTCTTTGCTTGGTGTTAATTAAATCTTAGTCAACTAAGTCTTTGATGAGTATACGTGGTACTTTTTTATCTGCTTAAATAATAACTCAGCACATTCACTTTAACGTAAGCTTACGGCACTATCATTACAACAGATGAAAATATGGCACCGAAAACCAAAAAGTAATTATTCCATAACTTTTTGAGATAAACTTTACTAAAACTTTATTCAATTAAAATTGTATTTTTTTATTTACATCGAGATTTACATTGTCAATTCAATTATTTGTCGAAATTATTTTATTACAGATAAATTCCTAACATCTTCAGTAGTAAATTCGATGAAAGTTGTTTCAAATAATAAAATCTCTAAACTAATATTGAAGTTGAAAATTTATGGTGAATAAAGTAATTCATTTTTAAACAGTATAAAATAGAAATATTAGTGGTGGTTAGAACGTTTCTAATATTTTTTTAATTTTATATTTAGTTATTTAAAACTATGTATATTTATTTAAACATTTTTTTATCCCATTTTTTTAAGTGTTGCAATTAAATTTGAATCTAAATAATTATGGCATTATTTATGTCCAACTACGAAATATCTTTGCTTTTATAATTTAGATTTGTGATATTATAATTACATTTGATTTTCTTTATGATATTGATAATAGTTAACTGAGACTTTCACAAATTATTCGTTAAAATTTATGATTATTTTGCTTCATCATTTAAGACGTACAGAGTTAATTTAATTTAGAGTAAACGAAAACGTAGCAATCCTAGGAAAATCTAATTAAGTTGGTAATTAAGTCTTGATCAAGACAAAAATGCATCACACTGATGAAACTAAATGGTGTTTGGAAGTGATTTTGGAAGTGTGTTATAATTTTTTCCGACCATACAAATAATCAGTATTTAATTGGTATTTAGTTATTTCGATAAAGTCTTGCAATATTCATAACTAATTACTTTTACATTCAATAAACACCAAAAATACCAAATAAAACTTTCCGCTATTTCAGTGAGTACAACGATTTTTTAAATTTTTAACTATGGAATATATATTTTAACTATGGAATATATGACTCTTAACTTGGATATTATCGTAAATATATGTTATTAAATAATACATATTTACGATAATGTCCGAGTCGAGCACTGGAAAGTATGAATTAGGCGTTTGCGAAGAAAGAGCCCACGTAAAACAGATAAAAAAAAGATGTCGCCTAAAGATCTATTGGGATTGGAAATTTTAACTGTGGTTGATTTCTTACTGTTTCTTATCACCATGAGCACCCAATTTAGTTAAATATCAGTTTATTTTCAAAATTTTTAAAATGTTGAACCTATGTAATAGTAAAAGACAAAATGAATACTAGATTAATGGTTATAGCGGTCGAAGAAAGAATAAAAAACATGTGCATAAAAGTAAACAAGTACTTAAAAACATTAAATTTACTGTTAAATTATCACAACATCGACAAATATTTGACATCTCAAGTTTAAAAAAAATCACAGTTCCTCCATCTACTTCTCTTACACTTTATTAATATTTACAAAAATACTTTAGAAACATTGGTTTTAGTCCTATATCCCCGTCCAGATATCGGTCACATATATTAACCTGCCCGCTAATAAAGGGATTGGCTTAAATCAATTCAAAAGCTCGCTTTGACCGTCGTTTTTTTGACCATGATCAGGTACTTTGGCACAATAGAAATGTGACAGAGCAGATAAAACTCTAGGCCAAATTAGTATTTTTTTACTAATTCAAACCGCAATCTCTTCCACTTAATAAAAAAACATAAATATATTATAAAGCCATAACGAGTTTTGCAATTAAATTGAATTTAGTCATTGATTTTATTATCTAATAAAGGGTACAGTATAAATAATAAAAGGAACCGGTGTCATGTTGTAATTGTGATAGTGATTAAACGTTAATAAGTTTACATCAACCAAACTTCCAAACATATAATTTATTTGATAAGGATATGAAAATTGTGTGGAATGTAATGTATTTTAACTCATAAGGGTTGCAGATAAATTAAATAAAAGAAAATTTAACTGCAATTTTTTTATAAAATTAAATCATTTCCGGATTTTCACGGTATTTTTTTAAAACAAGGTTTGAGGTAAAGGCATTGTTACAGGTTTTCCTTTTCTTAAACTAAAAACAAAATACATTGTTTGAAAATCAACTTGTGATTAGCGTTACTTCAATTTCTGCATAAAATATGCCTACATAAACAAATGTAAAATATTTTATAATTTTCTCTGCAACTTGAAGTTTTTGGAAGTCAGCTAAACATCCACCTAAATTTAACGACTTTACTATGAAAAGTTTAGAAACTTAGTTACCTGTGATAGACAAATACATAGGTGTGAAAACTATAATTCTGAAATATTAACAATTCAATAAAGAACATATCACCTCATTAACTCCACGTTGCTTAATTATGATACGGTGACAAAATTTTTCTACACGAATATCACCGATAAATTAAAAAAAAAAATTGGAAGAAATATTTATTTCAGAGGTAATAAACCGTATACTCACTCAATTGAAAGTAATAACCGCCCCCCTAACAATATATTCCAGCTCCGTAACGGTTAATCGTCAGCCTTAAATTGAAAGAAGTAAAATGCATAACTGATCCCTTCTCGAATTGAACGAATTATAAATCTTTAGAATCGTTACATTCACTGTCTTCAAATCGAAGACGGAACACGATCGTTCTGAGCGCAACTTAAGTAGTCCATTAATGTAAATAGATCTCAAGCACTCAATCTCGGTAGCGCCCCCCGAAGTCGAGACCACACTGAAAATTGTACGGCTGGGACGAACTAAAGCTTAACGAATGGCATTCATTGCGTCGCCTTTTACGTCCAGTTCCATTTTCGTGATCAATTTTGTATTGAGATATCCTTGATGGTAGAAATCAGAACTTATTTCAACAATATTTATTTTTATAATTGAAACCTTTTTTTTTTTAATTTTTCAGTGTATTCCTATTTTAAGAAATAGCATTAGTTACTAAATATTTTGAATTATTGTTACGATGTAAATCGTAAACATTAACATAAATTGCAATATTGTATACTTCCCTACCCACAGTAAATCATTGGTTTTTTCACTATGCAAAGTAAGCATTGATAATCGGTACTGATATTTTCCACGATCCTAATATCATGGTACTGAAATTTTAGATATATGTTAGTTTATTTATTGAGTATACATCTTTATTACAAGTAAATAAAGAACTGACAAGGAAAGTTGACAATAAAAGCTGTATTGAATATATTTGGCGTTAATTTTGTAGTAATTCATTATTCACAATTAAATGAAACTACGTGATGTAGTATTATTTCTACTTTCTTTAATTTCTTTACTACAAGCTAGGTTTCGTTGTATTACAACATCTTCAGGTGGGATATTAGCAAAGATTGTATGATGATTATCTTTGCTAATATCCCACATGAAGATGTTGTAATACAACAAAACCTAGGTCGTGGTAAAGAAATTAAAGAAAGTAGAAATAATACTACATCACGTAGTTTCATTTAATTTTGAATAAAAGCTGTATATGTAAAACTATTGTAGAGAAACTTCAATATGCTTTCTTGCTTGCGTGAAAAAAACGGTGGTGAAATTAAGAAAAATATATTCTTGTGAAAACTTGGATCTCAGTATTGGAAACGGTTAAGTAGTTTGAGATACACAGAAGATGATTTAATTTCTGTTATTTCAAACTTAAGTCCTAACGGATGTAGCGAATTAATTTTAATATTTAATTTAATTAATTTTATAATTCTCTATTCCACCTCGAATTTAACGTTTAAAAACATGCGGTTGTAAAACATTTTAAAAATCGAGATGACTTTAAGATTATTGACATTTTAAGATTTGGAATATTTTAAAATAAAAAAATAATTTTTAAGATTAAACTAAAGAAACTAATTGAGGTTTGTTTTTAATTATTTCGATATAATCTAAGTGATAACTTTGTTTTGACGTTGTTTTAACAAAGACAATGTTCATTTAAGTTATAATTTTAAGAGAATTGTCAACAATTTTATTAACTGCTGAAACTGAAAATACGACACTGTTAATCATTTTTAAGCATCATTATGAACCGATTTTAAGCTTGGTCAATTATAAAATATCAAAAAAATGTTGTAATTTTTATAATATCACGTGAATAATTTGATCAGTTTTCTCCTTCTAAATTGAGATTCAGTATATGGTGGAACCCAGGTCTACTTGAACCTAAATGGATTTATGAAGGCTCTATTTTACATAACTCACAAGATCAAGGATAATCAATCTAATATATTATACTAATCTAATATTAATCTAGTCTAATAGTCAGATATTATACTAGTCTAATAGCCAGATATTATAATTCAGATGAAAGGCTATATTTTGATCTCTCATATGATTTTTACTTTTGAAACTCTTATACATTTACAACTTTTTGGCTTCAAAATAATGCCAATTCATCAGTTGATTTGCTTTAGATTTATTAGCTTTAATTTCTTTGTTATAATGTCTAATTAGCAAAATGCCCACAATAATAGACAACCCTAGCCTTCTAGCAACCGATTGCGTTCAGCAACCTGCCCGCTAACAAATAAATCGCATCTCTGAAGAAATTCAACTTGACCGGGCACTGCCGTCCACTTAGTTCCGGAGCAACATAGATATTTTAGCTGATTTGATATTTTTTATCACTAACGTGCAAATACAAAATCTATATAATACGCAAGTCATCTAATTACAAAAAAATCTGTCTCTGATAATTTCATGTTTATACGAAATTACCTTGCCACTAAATCGCACATTGATATCCGATGTGTATACATAATACAATCGATTTAACAAAAAAAACAATAAATAAACAAGTGTGTTAATTCTTAAATTCCCTATGAAAACATCTCGTGTGTGCATGCGTTTAGTATTCGCGTGTACTTGTTAGTTCGAGTGTACATGTTTCCGGGCACTTGAGTGTGATTGTGCGTGTTACGCTTGTAAGTAGTATTGTGTACGTGTTCTCGCACTTTGGTGTGTGTGCATGTTAATGAATGCAAGTTAGCGTTTGTGTATGTGTGTGTGTGCTACGTATAAATGCACCTAGGTGCTTGTTAGTGTAAGTTCATGCATGCTTGTGTACTAGATCCGTATTACGGTATTGCATAGCACATAAACCTTTGACAAAATTTCCGCATTTGATTGGAAATCCTACATTAATTCAGAAATTATCTTGCTATCAAATCACTCGTCGATAAATTGTGTATTTTTATAATTATGTTATATGATTTTTTATTTCTTACGTAAAAACATACATATTTCAGTTTTTTTTTGTTCTAGACAAATGTTATGCAAATGCAAAGACGGTGAGTTTAGTTTTTAAAGACAGTTTAGTTTCCCAAAACTCAAAGCTGTCTCACGATTATTTATCAATTAGATTCAAATGAAAAAGGCTCACATTTAATGGTGATCATACAATTTTTAAAAATCAACAGGCGGTGGCATATTTAATATGAAGACCCAAAGAATAGCAAGCATAAATGTACCGTTAGTTATTCTCTACCTGATGGCAATGGAAATATGAAATATATTTCTCTTTAAGTATTTGCAGAAGTTTATGATTTGAAATAAAAAAATGTATGTGTGGAAAGTGAGGACTGAGTGTACACTAAAAACAGAGGCAAAAAAATAGGTGATGTACATTTGAAGCCACTGAAACCATTAAAACTCACGTGTTGTCATTTCCCAGAGGATAATTACGAAAGCTGATTCTCAGAAAGCAGTATTTAATCCTAGATTTAAATATGAATTTTTGGTTTAAGGCGTTTAAGGAACTTAATTCAAACACAAAAATAATTTACAAATTCTTTCGCTCTACTTTTTTAAAATAATTTAAAAATTTGAAGTGTGTAATAAAGAGAACTGACACATGTGCTATTGTATGATCTACTATCTAAATTAATTTTAAATCGAGCTAAAGTGAATAAAACCTTAGAATCTTTAAAAATAATGTTAAAGCTTCACAGATGCTCCGCAATGTAAAGAGCATACTCACAATGGACTTACAGCAAGTCTACTCTGTTCCTACTTTTAACCATAACACAATGTATACTATAGTCGTCAGTTGTTGAATTTTCATTTAGGCATAAACGCTGGAGATACAAACGATGCTTTCATGTGTTTATCGCATGAAGATTTTTCCGATAGGGAGGGGGTAACGAAATAATCTCATATATAAACAAGGTACTTACTTTACAATAATATAAGTAGGAAAAAAACTTGAAAATTTTTTCTGGTGTAACAACTGCAGTAGGCAAAATAAAATAAAAATATTATCGATGATGTGGACAAATGTAATAATTATATTTGATGAAATCCAGCAGAAGTTTTTAATTTCTGTTCACTTTTGTTTGAGACGTGACAGAAAATTTTGCGTTAAGAGAAAAAAGAGAAGGAATCTTAAGGCCAATGGTTACAGACGATTTGATTAAAATTATAAAATGACCAAGGAATAAAGAATTTAAAGTGATCACAATGAGCGAAAAATATTTCTTTTTATTTTCACCCAGCTATAGATTTAGTTTTAAATGCTGAGAAATTGAGCATTTGACAAGCACAGCAGATCAAGATATGCAATGAAGAGCCCCATAAAATAAGAATTCGGACAACTTTGGGCAATAATATGGAGGCATGGAGGGTAGTTTATATTTGGAAAAAAATCAAACTCTTCATGATTTAAAGTCAATAATTATCCAACAATTGGGTGGTAAATATAAAATTTCAAACTCAAAAAAGAACGATTTGTTAGCAAGTAAGAGAAGAAGATAAGCTTTTTTTATTTAAACTTGGTAAAGTAGATAATTTATTATACAAAAAGTATACATTATTCGTCTGTTTTCTAATGTCCCGTCAAATTTATATTTGAAGCATGTTTATATTTGATATTATTTTAATGATACTTAGTGCCTTCCAGGGCATTACAAACGTGAATTTAGTTCTTTACGTACATGGTATTTACTGCTTTCTATAAATAAACTGGTTTCAGAAGGAATCACCATATTATTATGAAAGTTATAACACATAACATCACTCATTTATTTAGTACTATCCTCATTCTATCTGATAATAAAAGGAAAAAGTATGAAAAGATTGTGTACATATTTTGATTACGCCATGATTTACTCTGTTTTAATAGGGTATTTGACTGATGTCGACATTTTTTGTAAAAATATTTTAAAACTGCAGAGTAGGTTTAAAAAAACCTTGTTATAAAAAAATAAGCCATATACTAAACAATTAATCGAAACTTATAAATAGGGAAAAGTGTCAATTTTTTTGTTCATTAAATTAAAAAAGTTGTTACGAATTTAGTTTCCACAGAAAAAAATGATAAAATTATAATATGCAGTATATAACTTAATTAAACTCAGTATATAACGAGATACTAAAAATATTTAATAAACTTCCTTATAATGAATGCGAAACAACAGGCCAGAGACGTAATGAGCCAGTTGTGTTTTGTGTGGGGCGTTTTCGCGAGAATCGTAGTTCGTATGTTTTCAAAGTCGTTATAACTTTTATTATATATATATATATATATATATATATATATATATATATATATATATATGTTTACGTAATATATACTTTCTTCATTGAGATATTTTTGGAATTATTTTAATGTAATGGCTGTAAAATGTCTATTTTGAAAAAATGTTAAAACATTTAATATTTCAAAAATCGCACAAAATGCAATATTTTTTTTAAATGTTTATTCTGTTAATTAAAATATTTAAATCTGTTCATCATTTCAGCAATTAGAATGGATGAACGATGTTTCCAAAGTGAATTGGATGTTCGCCACGTGAAATCATACGCTTACACTTCTACCTAAACGCTTCACTTCCACCCAAATATATCGAATCCCAAAAGAGTGCCTCCATCTATAGAAACGAAAAACGACTTGAGTATTCGATTTACTTTTTGATTTACTGCGATAATGTAATTAAAAAATTACATTAATTTAAAACAAAAAGGAGACGGTGGTTCAAGCAGCACAAGTTATTCTATTAACGTCTCTCTTTCCGTTATTTATCCGTTCCAGTTTAGTCATTATTTTTTTCTGTAGTTTTGACATTGTTCATGTTCAAGAAAATAGGTTTTACTACTAAATTTTCTACTCAAATTTTCATCTAATTACATTTGTTTACTATGAGGTAATTACTACATAATTTATTGCGTTTCTCTACGTATTCATATCACCTTCTATTAGTTAAAGAGAAGTAACGAGGTTAAATTTAACACTTTCAAAATAAACCCAGCCCCGTTCATTAAAAAAGTATGGTTTGCATAGTGTGATCTTGTGTATTTATGTTTTTTTTTCATTCATTAAAAAAAACAATCACCAAAAGCCAAGTTTGCTTTCGCCTACCTGTGCCTAAGTTTATCTCTTCACCTAGATATCGTTATCTAGAAACTACCCAAATACTTGAAATTAAATGCAGTGGAAGAGAGATCTTCCTGAAAAACCTCCACAAAATAGTACATGGTACAATTTATCCACGTAGATATCTAAAAATAATACTATGGATAAGATGTGATTGTAAACAATGATTTAATAATAATTATGATGTCGACTTGTCATCATAATTAGCTCTCAAAAGACCATGCAATTGCCTCGTATTTATCAGTATGAATTCAAAAGAAGTAGCGTGAGATTGTCTGAAATTACTGCATTGTTTGGATCAAATAAATGTCTTAATGCCTAATATAAAAGTTTACTAACAATATTTAATTTGTAACATGCAAAATATTTATTTATTAATATCGGTTACTCAGGATATTTACTTTGGATTTATTGCCAATTGTCTAAAAGATACGAGAGGGACAGCAAATATACGAGTAAGAGATGCAAGTGTAACAAGACCAAAACGTACAACCAGTCAGACGAATGGATAAATATTTGACTACGTCAGGAGTAGAAACTGTATGTCATCCTCTATACAGACCGCATGCCGTACTATGCTATTTAATTTTATCCTCAAGCATGAAAGATAAACTGCCAGGAATACAATTCCCGGACGCCGAAGCAGTGGTGACTGATTATGAAACCCCGGACGAAACGTCCATCGAAAGAAACGATGCATAGAGTGCAACAGAAATTAATTTAAAAAAAGAAGACTTGCTGCTTGGTTCCGTTGTTAATATCTCAGAAGCTTTCAGCGTTATCTAACGTATAAGATGATAAGGTCGAGTTCAACGTATTTATAATGATATCTTAAAGAATATATTTGAAAAAACATATGCCTATACTTATATACGTGCGTTCAAAGTTATATTTCCTTGGTGTAATAGAAGAATAACTTTATTTATTGTGCTAATAATTAATGAAATCAAAATAATAAAAGGAGCGTGATCAGAAATATGGTGGGTAAAATATAAATTCAATTAAATTATTAAATTTTAAAATAATTTATATAATAATACAAATAAATATCTGCCGAAACTTAACCACACTTAGAGAAATACATTTAAAATATATTTTAAAAAGCTTATGAGTACAATTTCTCTCACGAATATCTACAATAAATAAATGTGTTCTATTATATGGATCGTTATCAAATTTTTATTAGTAAAAAAATATTATTTAAAAGCACAGATATGACATAGATTTGTTTGAATACAAAACACGTATTGTTTATTTACAAATACCTCAATAGCTGGCATGAATATAATATCAGCCCTTACACGTAAGTAAATATTTGTTTAGTGAGTAACTTCATCCTGTCGATCCCATCGTGGGCGCGTATCGTAAAATTTCTCTGCATCCTAAAGAAGTATAACTTCAACAATTTAATTACAATTACAAAATTGTTTATGTAACTTATTGGTTTATTTCCACATTAATGTTTTTTGGATCCTAAAAATATTGCACAGGTATTTCCCTATCAGAATTAAGGAAGAAATTTATAAGATCCTAGATGAAGTAAATAAATGTACCATATTAAAATAAAAGTTCACTGACGTAGTTTGTGCACAGAATTTGTAAAGAGCGAAGGGTTGTTAGCAAAATCATATAAACCTATATCTAAAGATAGCGCCATTGAAGATGTACCTGTTAAATTAGTGCTTGAAACTTTTCCCAGGAAATACTACTAGGACATTTGTATCTGGAAAATAAATTTTCTTTTCTAAAGACGTTATAAAATGAAGAATGGAAAAATCACTCGTTTCTTACTTATAATAGTTGCCATATCTAACTTCCGCCAAATATACACACCACATTCCATTTTGAGAAATCCTGTAGTGCACAGCCATATAATTCTATAACTTTCATGTTGCTAAGGCCTATAATTATCTATTCAATAGTTCTAAAACCATTAATTGTTGCAAAGAAATAAATCTTTATAATCTTAAAAGATTTCAACCAGCCAAATATTTATATTAAATCATATAAGTCAAGGCATCTACGACTTAAATAAAATATAATATAATAACGAATATAAGCATAACAAACAATTCCGACTAATAACACAAGTCACATACACACTCTGACACCGAGCGATATAGTTAATAATCACCCGTGTATATACATATATATATATATATATATATATATATATATATATATATATATATATATATATATACATATATATATATATAAATTAGTTTGAGTGATGGCACTTAAATTAATATTGTATTTTGGTACACTTTGTACGCTCTGTACCTGTCTATTTTATTTTTTAAACAATACATAGAAAATAAAAAAGTAACCTACTTAATGACACGAAAATTAGTAAAATAATTAGTAGTCCCATTGTTGTTAGTAAACAACACAATTTTGCAAAATAAACTCTATCTAAAAAGAGTACTAAATATGTGAGGTGATTTCGAAGACGAAAAGCGGAAAACAATGTAATAAAATATTTGTATTGACTTTATATAAATTCGAATCCTGAACTATCATATCAGTAGATGTAAAAATATTAAAAACCTGGTTAAAAAGACATTTCATAGTTATTACGTCTTCGTACTGATATAATCAATTGAAATTTGCCCGCCTCTCTTTAGTCCCATCAATACCAGTGGCTGCCTTAGTAATAGTTCTCTCGTCCAAGATAATCTCTCTCTTCAAAGCGAAGAGGCAAATATAATTTAAATTCTCCGAATTAAACAAGGCACAAATCTTTACAATTTTCACATTTTCAGTCTCCTCGTTATAGGTAAGACAAAATCGTTCTTAATTATACTTTAAAAAAGTCCTTTAACGTAAATAAACTACAACCACTGAATCGTGCCAGCAGCCGAAATATGTTTTAATTTTTTGAAGCGGAAAATGAAACACTTACGGGCTTATTTGCTGCCTTTCCGATTGTCTGCAATATATAGCCTTCCAAAATCTAAATTGTGTACTGAATAAGATGGAATTTACTTTGATCTGTAGGGGTATTTAAGGGTGAAAAGGCATGGGGTGTAATTCTATTACCAAAAAGGAAATATTGTGTCACAGGAAAGACATAACGTAGTAATACAGAAATTATTTATAAGCGAAAAAAAAATACAGGTAATCGTTTAAAAAAACAAAAAAATTTTTATCCCACCCTTTTATTTCTTAAGGTATCCATTGAAAAAGTATGAAAACGTATTAAATATAATTATCATTTGTTATTTGAAGCATAAACGCCTTTTGGGCGTTTTCATCGTTTTGTATCGTTTGTTTATAGAATATTCTTCCTAATTATATGAATGATTTTTTACGCTGAAATGAGTGTATTTTTCAATTAAATAAAATTGAAAGACGCTCAATGAAAATTATGCTTCGTCGTCTTCGAAACTTCAATAGCCAATTTATTTTTTTAGAAATAAAACTTGAATCAAAATTACTAGTTTGTTTTTTTTTCTTTATGTAAGGCATTATTAATTTTTTATTATATTTTTAGAAGATGATATTGCATTGTTTTGAAAAATTAAAACAAAATATACACTTCAGAAACAAAATCTTTACGTAAACTATGTTATATTGATATATTCGTCTTTGTTTTTTAACCTGAAAATATTCTCCAGTCCGCCACGTTTTCTAAAAGGGTTTTATATTTGTATTACCAGAATTAATTATCAGGCTTCACATGAAAGTATACTTCGAAGAAGAATCAAAATTGTAAAATTTGACCAAAAACACTAAACAAATTGATTGAAAGCAAATAATCTTCTTGAGCGACCCATTGGATTCTGGACTGAGCCCTCTTCTCGCAAAATGCAACTTGTACCGTTAAGTTCTCAAAACAAATAAACCAGTAAGCTCCCTTAGAAACTAATGCTTGTAGTTTGACTGCGAGAATGGTTGAAATTAGCGCTGTAATTATAATAGCAGGGAATAATAAGAAATCAAATGTTACTATGAGTAGTTATTACCGTAGTTAGAAAATATTATTAAGGTTTCATCAATAAGTTAAATAATATTATATGCTGTTCCTTTTAATTGAATGAATCTCGACCTCAAACTCTCTCATCGACGTATTGATATTTTAATTCCTTCTCAGACTGTCTCTTCTTATGATGTATTTTTATACCAAAGAGATCATAAGAGACAGTCTAAGAAGGTGTGAGTAACTAATAAAATTAAATACCAAATAAAGAAAAACTCCGTGTTATCAAATTTGAGATATATGAACGAAGCTGGATTCCAGAAGATAAAAACAGATTTTTGACCCTCTTTATTAGACAATATCCATAAGGAGTGTATAATTAAATTAACTCATCAAAATGTGCAAGGTTTTTATCTAAATCGTCTAGGTTTATTTTTAGGTTTCGGGAAAAGTGGCATTGATATTTTTTATGCAACCGAAACATGGCGGGCTCTCCCGGACTTACTATTTATGGCTATAGTATTGTAATAGCTATAAGAGAACTTGTTATATACATGTAGGATATTGGTCATGAATAACAATGATATTAAGAAACTACAGAAAACAAAACTGAAAATACTTGTATTACGTTGTGTTATTGTCGTATGGATTTACATATCATGCATTACGCATGTTTGACAAAAATATTATTATGCTCGACGAAAGGCACATAACAGACGTATCTTTACATTATCAGCAAAGTTCTAATTTTGGCTTTATTTCCTTCCATAACATACGTATATTACTTCTTCAGTATGCTGGGAGAAGAAAAATCCAATTATTCCTATATATTTACACCGAAGATCCAATAACAAATTATTACATTTTCTGGCTAAAAAATCTCTACATCGTCTGTGAGCCAATAACGAGCATCATAATAAAAATATACGAAGGATGTAATCGGGTTGGCAATAGAAATATATACAATATTCCGACGGACGTGTCAGCTCGATCCAGTATTTCAATTTGGCGCAACGACCGTACCGAGGTTACATAAAGCTGTTAATAGATGAAGTGACAAAATAAGGTAATGGAATGTGCCAATACTATCTATTTCGAAGGGTAGCCACATATTATGTTATTGATTATTGTGTGTTAGTAACGAAAAATCTTATCTTTGCAGTTCGACATTAAATAATAAAAGATTTGATGTTTAATGGGACACCATAGAGTCACGTTAATGGCGCTTTAAGTTCTTGAGTTCTAAATATGCAGTTGTTCAGAAAAATTTATAATCAGCAAGAAATAAAACTTAATTAAGATTCCAAAGTTTAAACGGTTGGCATCACTAACATGGATGATGTTTAAATCATGTATTATTTAGATTTCTAGATGAAACTATTTAACTGCCTCACATCTTCTTAACTATTTGATGAAAACTTCTAAAATTTGGCTCCAAAATAAGTCTGATTCTTCCTTTCCTCTATAAAATTTTGAAAATTGAAAAAAAATACAAAAAACTAAGAGTTTATATTTAAAGCAAGAACGAATTTTTATTTTACAAACTGATGGTCCATTATATATGATAATAATTTTATTAGAAAGACTAGAAGGAAAATGAAAAAAAAAATCCCGCCAATAAAATACACCCTTCTCGCCAGCTGGTATCAAATTTATTGTGAAAATTAATTGACAAAAAATTTAATACTGAAAATTTAGCAGGTGAAACTTACAACGAAGTCTCAAACTTGCAATATTTTAGTTACAAAATATATTGCCTTCACGTACTACGTATGTAATGATTTCGTGTTCCATACAGATTGAACAGGATTTTTGTTATTCAATTTCTCTATTGGCTGAGTATAACCAATTTTGACCCAATTTTGCTTGGGTACACTAAAAAAGACCAGAAAATACTTAACTAGTATGAACCTAACGCAATATTTCATCCATGTACAATACTGAAATAATTTACTCGAAATAAATATTATAAAACATGTTTAACGAAATAATTTTTTCATAGATGTGTTTCTTCCTTATGCATTTTCTATAAGTTTTCCCAAAAAATCATCGACGTTTTAGAAAGAAGAAAGAACTCTCTAAAAGTTGGTTTCGTTTTATTTTTGTTTCAGATTATTCTAGCCAATTCATAACTTTGGCCAAATGCGGTAATCAATTCTAAAAACACATTTAAAATTCATCCTAATCACTTCTATAAATGAGGAGTCACGCTGCATTTGTATAATCAAGCGGGCAAACGGTAGACGACAAAATTGCTTGAAAACAATCTATGTATGCCTCAAATCGTATTTTATAGTGTATAGTATCGCACGTAAAATAAAGTGTTAAGCGATATGTACTTCTGGTGACATTTTACGAATGTCTCGAAATAAGTCTCGAATTTTCAATAATTTTGTCCACATTCCCCACATGTGACGACGAAATATGCAGAATGTATCAAAAACAGTTGCAATGTACTCAACGCTAAAGGGTATATCGAATGTGTAAGCTGAGTGTATGTTGTAGATAAAAGCGAATTATGTGAGAGTTAGGGTTCGAATTCTTGCGTACTATTTTATTAAATAATTCGTTGTTTCTCTTAAAATTTAAATTAATTGGTTTCGATTGTTGAAAAAAAGAAATCGTTATGCATATGGTAGTGCATAGAAAGAGTTGCGTAACATTATTTTTGATGCATTTTCCAGTATATATCATCATTCAGTCTTAATTGCATTCCAAACATCAGGCTGCCTGTTCAATTGAATTTGTTTGGTTTTGTAAATTAAAATATATCGCATAGGCGATCTAAATTCCCATTTATAAATTTATATACGTTTTTATTGGTAAAAATTAATTATTATATTTTTTTTCTTCCTTTTAGTTGTAAATTGTGGAATCATTTGACTTTGTACTTCCAAATTTAAAGAAAAACAAATATGAGCAGTCACGGGACGCCTAGCAGATATGAAACATCGTGTTCGTACAAGTGATATGCATAAAAGATAGAATTATTACAGTAACTAAATATAGCATAATGAAAAAATAAAGTATTACGAATTTCTTACAGAAAATGGTGTATTTATTTAATAAACATTTATTTACAATTAATACAAAAACAATAAAGCACAGGTTATGTGTAACGTAGAAAACAACAGCGTCGAACTGAGTGAGGAGGGGGTCGCGTAGTCGGTTGCGCATGGCGACACGTCGCCATACCGCACACTCTACGATATATAGGCTATATATTTACCTTAGTATAGCGTGGCGACCCGTCGCCACGGCAAGCGTCGCCACTCCAACGATCCGGTTTATACCTGGGCCTATAGATGTTTCACATCAAAAAGAAGATGCTTCTACATAGATTTATACAAATTATAAATAAGATCTTTACAAATTGCCCACCTGAAGATGTTGTCATAAAAGAAACCTAGGTTGTGGTGAAGAATTTCAATAAGTAGAAATAATACCACATCACGTAGCTTCATTTACTTATTTTGTACACTTTATGCATGATGTGGTGATGCCCAAATCTTTGTTGTCGTTCCCGAACATATCCCAATAATTAAAAATACGCAAGCCGTGTTCCATCCAATAGTTAATACGAAATCTTATAAATAAAACAGGGAATAAATTACAATGAAAAAAAGCACGCTTCGATCAGAATAAATACTGGTTCGTGCTGTTAAGGGTATCTCAATATAATATTGATTCACGGAAAGAGGGGTAAACATAAAAATTAACGGATTGATGCCATTCGTTCGGCTTCAGCTCGTCCTGACCGTACATTTTTCAGTGCGGTTTCGATTCAGGCGGACGCTACAGATATTGAATGCCCGCGATCTATTTATGTCAATGGCCTACCTAAAGTTACGATCAGAACCATCGTGTCTCATCGCCGACGAAGGGATTGTGAATGTGACAATTCTAAGTCCTTTTTATTTTTAATTCGTTCAATGCGGGAAAGTTTTAATTATATATTTTACTTCGTCCACTTTGAGCTAAGCAACAGACTTAACTGGAAATAAGAATCGATCTAAACGCAGTTGAGCGGTCTTTGATTTTTACAATTTAAAGATGGAATTTTTGGCAAAAAAAAATATGAAAAAGAAAATATACCAGAATAAACATTATGATCAATTTTGGATTTCACAAAAAAATATTAAGGCAATGACTGGTGTTACAGTATTTATATTCCAAATTTAATGAAACGAAAAGATCCCATAATACTAATCCATATTTTTCAACTAATATACTTACAAATATTTATAATATTTTTTAATATGTATGGATATGTATCGCTTAGCATCGTTTTTACAGTTTCAAGACAAACAACATTGTTACCTATATCTTTTTAATTGGTATTGCAAACTGAAAGAATTAGGCAATGAAGTATTTATAAAATAACGTTGGTACTGAAAAATGCTTCGAAGACTTGTATCTGGTGAAGATGACGTCATTTCTAACCAGTGACATTTAATAACGGTTTATATCCAGATATGAACTAATTTTGGTCTCTACAAAAAAAATAGACCAACTAAATTATTTTGATAACAGCTGATTAAAAATCCTTATGCCTGTTATTAAATAATATTGATTCTGCAATATCCTGCACGAGAAAAATTCCGTTTTTGGTCTTTATTTCAACTGAAAACAATACGTATTATATCAATGGACGAATGCGAAAAGCCTGAAATTAGTCTAGTTTCAATGCAATCAGTCTTTTTTTGGTTTTTGGAGGACATAGATTTAAATTATTTAGTGGCATGATTAATGGTGAAACGAATTTCCGATCGTCGATTGGATGCTGTCTTCAGATTTTATACGCCTTTGAATACACATATACTTACGTACGTACGTAGGTAGTACTTGTATATCCACTAACGTTTTCTCAGGAAACACCTTCTTCTGTTTGCTAATATAGTAATTTTAACATTTTGATGAAAACACAAACATTTTTGTCTTTTGAATATTTCTGTAAGTTGGAAGAAAGTCAATGATTGATGTATTTAAAAATAATTAAAAATGATTTTCTTTACTACTCATAACCACACGTAATTAACCATGCTTTAGTGTAAAATTTCATTATGCTTGGTTTTAATCGGAAAGAGTTTTGATGTTGAAACATAAGGATGCACAGAAGGATACGATGACATTATAGTTTCCGTTTTTGCCATTTGACTACGGGACTCTGATTACGACACTCTCGTAAACTTCCTTTATCCTCGTCCCTGCTTCCCTCGCTGTCACTGTTTTTGTCGTTGGGTCATAATTTTTGGAAATATTGGCGATAATAAACCAATAAATTTTTATAGTCAGAAAGTTTTTTATTCACTTCCAATGATAAAATTAGAAAAACAGAAAAACGAAAAGTTTTCAGGGAGAAGTTGAAAATTCTTTGGGTTAAAAGAGTAGTAAAGTTGGTAAATGAAAATAGATCACATGCGGTATTTTTTGTCTTTTCGTTTTTAATTTTTGTTTTATATTCTTATCAGTCCTATCTTGCTTCTTTAAAATTTTCAATTTAACTTTCACCGTACATTTCAGTCTCATATTTGTTTTTTCTCTCTAGAAAATCTGCTTTTAAAAGGAAATTGATAGTCATCTTCGCTCTCATTTCCGGAGCTGACCTCGGGTCTGACCTGAGGTCTCACTATTGACAAATACTTCAAGGAGAAAATTATCATCTACAACATTCATAAAATTTTTATACTTAACCCTTTGTTATTTCGATCGTAATTTCTTTTTCAACGAAATAATAGTTCCATGGTGTAACTCTTTAGTACATAGTTAGATGGAGTCACATGTTTTAAACAGAGATTTCAAAAAAACTATCTTATAATTAAAAAATATGAAAAAGCCTTTCTAATATAACATATATACTAATGAAGCAAACATCTTTTCAATCTTTTATCGAGGCTAGCTTAGAATGTTTCACTTTTACTTTCTATAATTTTAAAGGGACATTGAAAATATTTATATTAATTTTTATCTATAACATCTGAAAATATTATATTTTTGCACCAATAAACACTCTCAATTCTACAATGTTTTTCTTCCATCTCTAGTATTACAGAAAGCCATTCGCAAAATAGTGGGTTGTGTACAACGAACTTTTTTTTTAAATATGACCGGATCAATTTGATTAGTGTTTTCATTGGGATGATGTTCGGGATTTATTTTAAGATCTTGGCTACTTTTCTTTTCATCGAATATTATCGCAACGGGACTTGAAATTCAATTATAGCGTTTAGACTGTGAGAGCCGAGAGGGCACATTTATGAATTAATGATAAGAAATTATCCAGACAATCACAGTGACTCAGATTTAAGCAGATTCGCTTATATCAAGCTAATTTATCTCGTCCAACATCATTTGGTAAACTTTATACTAGAAACTCCACTACATTAAATGAGGTCTACGCAAGTAAGAGGTGAGCAGAACCTGATAAATACATCAGAGGTTTTGGCAGCAAACATCTGACCATACATTCATACTGACATACATAAACACATAACACACAATAGCCGTACAGAGGCATCGCTACGGCGATTTACAGAACTCGGATAGTGTGTTCTTGCTGATGTACGTAGAAGATGAAAACATTTGTTAATTTATGTAATTTTCCCATTTGGTTATGGTAAGTCTCTCTGTTCCTATCAGTTATAAATCACAAAATGTTTTTCTGGCCAAAATAATTACTTTGACTTTAATTTCTGGAAACATTAACAATTGTTAGAATTGATACACTTAAAATTTTCCAAGGTATATTACATCTTAATAAAATGTAGTTTAGTTCTGACTATTCTTCAATTTTAGTATAAATAAAATACTGCTTAATTCTTAAAATTTTAAAGTATTATTTATGAAATTTCATTACAGTGTATTTTTCGTATTTCCTCTTAAAATGATATATAACGTTCCCTTGATCATTCGTCAAACCTATATCTATATTTCCAATACTAATTCTGGAGAAACTATACCGCTGCATACAACTTGGAAAAAATAATTTAGTGAGATCAATATTATACTTCAAAACTATTTATTTTTGAAGTATATACTTGGAAATATATCTTTGTAATTTATTGTATTTTAAGAAGGCTATCATATGGACCAAAAATATTCTCATTTCGACTGTATCTAAGGCCATATTTCTTTGAGTTTTATCAAGAATAGACATGAAAATATTATTTTAAGCTTGAAATAAAGCCATAGTTACATAAGTTAAAGTATACCTTTAGTTATTACAAAGTTGTCATCTCTGAACTTGAAAATATCTTAATGATTATATCATTTCATTATTTAAGGCAGTTTAAAACTATAATGCCAATGTTATGGGTAAAGTAAATTTTTGCTAATGTTGCCTTAATTATTTTACCCAGGAGGAATTTTTACTATATTTATATACAATAATATGCTAATAAGGGACTGTTTGACAAACAAAAGTACTTAAGACTCGAGTGTGATTAGTACTTAAACACATTCCTATGTTAAGGTGTAAGAAAGGTCAATCAGGCAGTTTGTTAACAGTGTGTTATGAAAATATTATATCTGAATTTTAACAATAAACATAGTTAACTTGAAAGTACGTTTGCAGAAATAAAATTATACAAATGTATTTTTGAAAGTAGAATGTAAGAAAATATTTGTTTAATTTAATGCCCCCGTTACATAGAAAATTTTAAATAATTTGTGTTAGCTTGAAAACAATTTGATATTGATAAATTTTCCCATGATATTGTTTTCATTCAAAATATAGACCAAAAAATATTTTTTTGATATGAAAATTTCTTCTCTGTTATGATTTTCTAAACTTCAAGAAAGCTTACCCTAGTCTAAAGTAAAGTCAGTAACATTGAATTAAACGAAGCAGAGATTACCGTACAAAAAGAGTTTAATAAAAATTATAGTTAGAAAGAAGAGATCCACTATCGTAATGTTAAGTTAATTCTATATCAGCAGAAATTTGTATTAAGCTGAAAATCAACTTTGAACCTTGCCACTAGTTGTCGACCGTTAGTTACAGTCTACAGCTACATGTAATAATATCACACTGATCTTTATACGTTCACAGTTCTTTACAAATTAACTCTGTTATGATTTAACTGAGTTCTTACTATCATCATAATGGAAATTCTAATAAAATTCGTTATGATTCCCGTCTTAATTTAATTGTTATAGCAATTCCTCAACACGTAGCATGAGATATATATGTATAATATGTACTATAACATTATATAGGTCTCGATTATTTACGTTTTCACTCGATTCTTTCTTATTCTCATCATAATATAAATGTAACGAAATTCGTTACCTTACATCTTATAATTTAATTGCTATAACAATACTTTAACAAGAATCACGTTCAGCTCCTTCATGTTGGTGTGCACCCATGTGATACATGTAAGCATATATGCATAATACATATTACATCATTCTATACGTCGCGATTTTTTGCATTTTGATTAGATTATTTTCTATTCTCTTAACAATAGAAATTTAAGGAATTTTTAATAGTCAAACTTATTCATGAAATAAATGGAAAATATTGAGAATTATTTATCTGTAATTCCTTTCATTTTTCTTTGCTTCACTTTCTTTTGCCAACATGCGAAACAAAACTTATATTTATTTTATGAAAATCTGGAATGCTCCACGTTGGAAATCAAATCACCATTTATAACAATATCGTGTTCAATGTTTTTTTTTGTAACTAATGAGAGAAATTTATGACAAAATTATAATATTAGAGTGTAAATTTATTAGAAAAATTATTTCAAATTGAATATTTACCTTAGAAATGAGGGATCACTCCTTATTTTTATAGATGAAAGCAACTTTTTCCCGAAGTGTTTCGATATTCTTACGTATCCTTAATGTGAAGAAAGTTAGAACCAATGCAACGATTTGGAACATGAGATCACGTCTAGTATAAAGGAGTTCAAAGAAATCTCCATGTGTTTCACCAGCATTATTTATAATTAATTCGAAGTAACAAGCCAATTCAACGATTTGCAGATAAAATCTAATGTAGTCTAAACGTGTTCAAAGTATTCTTCATATATTGCGCTAACCCTACGTTATCATTATCCGAAATAAATTACAAGCTAGTTCAACGAATTCAAACATGATTTCAAGTATAATACAAATGTGTTTAAAGAATTCTCCAGTTGTTTCACTAGCCTTACATATTATTAATATGAATTAAGTTAGCAGATATTTTAACGATTTGAATTTGAATTTCGACATCTGGGAATTGTTAATTTTAATTAAATTTGCACTTAAATAATTATAAATAAAATATTTTCCTTCATCAATGAGAGACCTTTACCGTTGTGATTTAGAATTTTAACATTATAATCATGTTGGACTCTACTTACGATTTTGATTGTATAAATTATTATAAATAATTTATTAAAATTTATGATAATACTACTTCGTCATTTAAATTAGAGCAAGCAAAAATCTAATAGACCTAGACGAAAGTAGTTAGTAAAAATCAAGTGGTCATAAAGCTGATGAAATTCTCAAGACTAATTACGTTTTCACGTTCAGATCAAATAAACCCCGAGAAAATACTACACAAAATGTTTCAATATTTCAGCAAATAATACATTTTTGAAACTTCTAACTTAAGCAAAGTATCTTCGTTTAACATTATCAAACCCAGCTAAGAACGAATTAAGCGTTCGGGAAGAACTAACCGACGTAAAACAGATAAATAAAAATTACATTACGTTCTTCCGGGATTCAAATTTTTGTCTGTTGTTGATTTGACAACATTTCAATTCATTGCTACTCGATTTAGTTAAACGTTAGTTCATTTTTGTTTAAATTCTAATCACAGATAATTAACGAAAATAAAAAGAACCAAGATTATTGAGGTCAAAAAAGAATAAAAAACATACGCATGATATTAATAAATTACTTAAAGAAACATTATGTTTGTTGTTCAATAAGTCTAAAATTAAAAAAAATTGCTTATGTGAAATTAAAGTTTCCACTTTATTGTGTAAATACAGGTCAAAGGTTACATATCTATACGATATGTAACTTTTGACTCGAAATCGAACTAATCGATCGAATTCTCTCAAGTTTCAAAACGATCTCAGTTTCTTCATCTATTTTTTTATACTTTATCAATATTTACAACAAATAACACAATCCCTCCTCAGCCAAATTCATCTTCAATCACCCTTTGCCGCCGAGCTTCTGGCCGCGTCAGGCAACCCGCCCACGACTAAAGAGATTGCCTCTTTGAATCATCAAATGCTCGCTGTGACCATCGCTATTTGACCAGGTGATTCATGTTGCCTTCGGCGCAGTAGAAATTGCTCTAGGCGAATTCAATATTTTTGCCGCTAAATTAAGTTGTGAACTCTTTCGAATAATAAACTTTGCGTTTTTAAATTGACAGATTATATCGCGATAACGGGTTTTTCAACTAAATTGGCTTGAATAATTATGACATTTGTGCTGTTTTATTAACTAACTACCTATACCCAACAATTTCATCTGCATATAATCATTTTAATTGTGAGCTCTTCTGATGATCAGTCAATTAATAAATCGGTTTGTCTTCACACTGAACCGTTTAAGCAGTGGCTTCAACTACTGTTATATTTTTTATTACTGCTCTGTTCTTAAAAGTTCTAGCGTAATATTGTAAAATCTTTAATCTTTTCGAAGTAAAGATTAAAGATAAAAAAATTCTAATACAAGAAACATTTTTCAAATTGAACTTATCATTCAAGAAATTACCGCAACAAACCAAATGAAGTTTTCTGCTTTATAAATTAGTACAGATAAAGGTCACAATACAAATGTTAGAAGAGACCTATGGCATGGTGCAGTTGTGGTGGCCACACGTGAATAATTTTAAGCTAGCTAAATTATATAACTCTATAATATAATTATTAGATTTATATAAATCAACTAATAATGACATGGAAATTATATGGCAAGTACATAACAATGAAGTGTAGATATGAAATTGATTATCAAATATCGTTTATGTCTATGAAAATTTGCTGCATGTGTTTAACCGCACATCGTTTTATTTTAAATTAAGTAACAGTGTGTTATTTAATTAAATTTGTAGATTATAGAAATTGATAAAAAGCTTTCTACAATTTTTTATCAATTTCCATTATCCTCTTTTATTTATTATCGCACAATCGTTTGAACAAAAGGGTTGATAAACAAAATATAAAATTAATTAATTTTTAAGCCTTAATTCAGTTTCCACATAAAATCTTACCATTTTTGGAAGTAAGTTAAGTTATTAGCACTGAGTATATACATATATATATGTATATATATATATATATATATATATATATATATATATATATATATATATATATATATATATATATATATATATATTTGCAATTTTTTTTGCAATTCTTTTTTATCTTCCAAGATACACAGATATATTTCATTAGCCTTCTGTCCTTGATCAAATTGATTATTACCCTACAAATAATTATGACGGGAAGGCACCATTTTTTCAAGCGAGTATCATCGTTAAATAAAAAGAAAAAAAAATTGAAAAGTGATAAAACGAACTCACTCAATTTAGAAGAGTAACAACCTCCCTAACAATTTAGGCCAGCTCCCGTTAATCGCCCACCTCAAAGTGAAAGGAACAAAATGTGTAATTGAACCCTTCTCGAATTGAACGAATCATAAATCTTTACAATTGTCACATTCACAGTCCTCTCGTCGGAGATAAAACACGATCGTTCTAAGCGCCACTTAAGTAGTCCATTAACGTAAATAGATCGCGGGCACTCAATCTCGGTAGCGCCCGCCCAAGCCGAGACCGCACTGAAAAATGTACAGCCCGGACGAGCTGAAGCCTAACGAATGGCGTCAATCGCGTTGCCTTTTACGTCCAGCCCAATTTGCGTGAATCAATTTTGTATTGAGATATCCTTGACGGTACGTAAAAGAATTTCTTTTTTCAACTTTTCAGTGATTTTTTATTTTTAATCTCTTAATAAATATTTTGAATTATGGCGATACGACGTAGGTGTCAACAGTAATTTTACAATTTTCCCTGCTATATCGTAAAGTAACTTAAATGTGACATTTAAAAACATTTATAAGTTGAGATGCGTTTCAGTTTTTAGAAAGCGGTTTGATTTGGGGAAACATATTTCTTTTGTTTCCTGATACACTAAAATGTTAAAATAGGTTTTCCGTAGACGTTTAGGTTGGTTTTCAACCATCTAGGTCTAATCTAAGTGGTATTTTTATTGTAATATAATAATATAAGTAACGTTATTAGGCTAAATTTAAATCTCCACAAAATTTGGAGAAAATCCTTGAAATGGTTAGTTTCAAAAGTATTTTTCTTTTCATAATTTTAGATATTACATCTTTAGAGATATGCTGAGAAATATGCGAAAAAAAAATTTGACCCGTGCTTATTTCAGAAACTATTTAACCTAAAATTGTAAAAAATATATATTTTTAGAAGTCCACGTTGGGGTTGCATGAAAAGTAACGACGATGATTATAGATGTCATATTTTTGAAGTATTTTTCATATTTTTATGCTTACGATAGGTATACTAGGCAATACATTTACATTTTTCTGATTTCCCAGTAAATTTTCTCAGAAAATCATGTGATTTAAAAAACTTAAAAATTGACATAGTAGTACATCTTACTGAACCACATAAAAGATTTTTAGAATTTTTAAAATATTCGTTTAACAATTAAATAGAAAATAAATATAGATCTTAAAAATAATTATCTAATTTTGATTTAATAATTTTCAATGATACATTCATTGAATCATTGGAAAATATTTGTTACGAGGAATATAACAATATTTGTTCACAATTCTAAATGCATATTTAAAAAAAATATGCAAAAATATGAAATTCCGTCTTTTTACTTGTTGGTAAAATCTGAGTGGAAGTTCATAGAAAAACTATAATGATTATCTCATATCTCGCATATAATACATTGTAATATATTTACGTTTTGAAAATTAATAATTATGAATATTTTAAAATAAATATGTAGACTATGTAGGCTGAAATGTTTACAAGTACCGATATATGCATGGAACCATCGCGTTGCGAGCTTTACTCGTGCTTGACAGAATTATTTTAAAAGTCATTTTATGAAGCAGTTTTAAGCTTCCCAATTTAAAAAATATTCAAAAAATATGTTGTGATACTTTATATCCACGTCTCGCAAACAATTTTATAATTTTTTTCCGTATAAGTATTATCAGAATAAGAGTAGTACAACTTAAGTTTAGACATTTTTTATTAGTGACAGTATTAAAATTTAACGTTTGGAATAGTTATATATTTGGAATAGTAGCTATATATTTGGAATAGTAGCTATATATTTGGAATAGTAGCTATATATTTGGAATAGTAGCTATATAATATTTGGAATAGTAGCAAGGATATATTTTAATCCAACATTCTTTGTGGTATCATTATAGCATAATCTTACTAAGACTGGTTGTTAAATCTGTAGTCTACATAATTACATGAGCCATATTGTACTATAGTACTAATAGTAATAGCCACACTTCTCGCTAAATATAATGCGTTCAGTACTAAATAATCGGAAACCCAAACTTAATATCTGGTGTTGATAAACACGCAGTGTGCACGTGAATCACATTGTATGATAGCAACAGTACTTCACATTAAATAAATAAGTTCGTCATTAAGTGTAGGGAGCTCAGACACTAAGGACTAAAGCCTATTTTGTTTGAACGTGCCTTATCGTGAAAAGATCTGTCAATAATTGCTTTTTATCGGAGAGAGCTAAAGGCTCGGGTGAGCGATAAAAATATCGAATCGATTCAAATTGTCTACGTTATTCCGGAACTGGGCAGTCGGCAATGTCCGATCAAGGATGGCAGTTGAATTTGTTCAGATGTGGGATCTGTTTATGAGCAGGTCGGTTGATTAATGCAATCGGCTGCTGGGCGGCAAGGATTGTCTATTGCTGTGGGCGGGCGGATATACCAATTATTTGGTTTTTGAAATTGTTACTAATTTTTGCTTGTAAACATTATTTATTTATCGTGACTATGTATTTTTACTCATTAGATTTTAGCTAAGTAATAATAGTTAGTAAGTCTATACCGAGTGATGAACTAGTGTTATTTTGAGACTAGAAAGATTCCATTACAAAAGATTTATAAAAGTATAAATCAAATGACAAGTCAAATTATATCGCAAATCACAATTATAGTACCGGACATATCGCGAAGATGTAAATAAATCGACACTATTGATAACATTGTAAGAGAGTGAATTCTGCACATGGGAAATATTTTAAAAAGAGTTATTGATTTAGCACAAAGAAAGGAGCCGGAAAACCTTTTTTATAATTTTCATCTGTCTGTTGTTTTGTACATCAGTGAGGCAAAATTTATTAGACATATTTTAATTAAACTTGATATGGTAATACTTTAAAACCAAGAGCAACATGGGAGAGAAAAAAATATCTCATTTTGAATTTCACGTGGTTGAAACCGCAGGGCACAGCTCGTTTTGACTTTAGCCTTTTCACTTTCAATTGCCATCACACGCGATACGTAACATTGTAACAATTGATTTGCCGTCCCCATAATTTCCCCATAAATGTTTTTGTGTTAATTAGTGAGACACATGCGATTTAAAATACTTTATAAATGTGCCAAATTTCGAGTTTCTGCTTGAAAGGGTTTCTAATGAAAATGCCTGTGACGTGCGGACGTGAATGATCTCATCAGTATTCTGTTTTTTTTTGAGCTACGGATCCGTAAATATTTTATAATCGCAGTTAGTGAAAATTTTTACAAAAATAGTAACTTCTATAATTACTGTGGAAAATGTCCATGAAAATATACTCTTCCTCTTTCGTCGAAATAGAGGATTTCTGAAGCTACTGATGTCAAAATTGTAAAAAAAACATTACTAGATATTTGCCCAATATTTATTGAGAAACTACAGAAATGATTCTGAATTTCATAATTTTAGAGAAATTCTCAAAATTGTTACGCCTGTGAAAGAAATACTAGACAATGTACTTACGTGGTGAAAAATAATATTAACATTTGTAAATAATATAACAGAAATACTTATGTAAATGTGTATGAAATCTTTGTGGTGCGAGTTCTATACAAACTTTACTGGTTTAATTTAACTTGAAAGTTTGTAAAATATTTTCCGAAACCGGTGTCGTTCTGACGAGGAAAAAAAATAAGCCATTAAAAGTTACTTTATATCTACTATGGAGTTTTCCCGCTATAAGTTACATATCTTTTCTTCAGAGTCAATGGAATTTTAAAATTTATTAAAAAAAGAGGTGAATCTAACTGTTTGTTTTATAGTTTCCCCTCTCTAATAATGACTAAATATTTACACACCGATGAAAATAAGCCAATTTTTTAAAGAAGAGTGGATAGAACTGATTCGTACACCAAAAAATGCTTATTTCTTTCTCATATTACCAATGTTTGCAGTATGTTGGAAACCAAGGGGATACTAAAAACGTTTGTAAAATGATTTCTTAAAAACTGACATTTCACACAAAAAACGCTTTAAAAATAGTTCTCCTTTAATTTCGGAATAATTTCCTTTAATTTTGGAATAATTTCTTATATACCACAGAATTGCCATACGACAAAAACATTTACCATTAACTGATTTAAAAAAATGTTTTTTACTTTATAATGCTCATAGCTTGAAACACGACTGCCTTAGTTTTTAATAAATTATGTTTGTTCAAAATATAGTTATTATTTTTATGTATTGAAATCTTAACGGATTAGAGTTGCGGCTGAGTATGTGCGTTAAAAATGAAAAAAAATATTGTGAACAGTTATTCAATTATATGTAAGTTAATATTATGTAAAAATAATTGCTTTCTTGGCGCTCTTACTGTATTATTTTATTGTTGAATATTAATTTTATCCCACACCCAACAGTCACTGAAGTATTCAAGGATTAAAATGTGTGTCTTGATATCTACATTTTCATTGTCTATTCATATTTGCAAGCGAATCCTATTAATTAGAACTCCCTTTAGAAATTTAATCCCACTTTATTCGATTATAAAGTTTATATTTTAAAGTACTGTGCCATAATGAAATGTAATCTTTACAGCAAGTACAATTTTTTTACTTGACAATATAAAAAACAAATTTTTATAAGTATAGGTGCAATGGTGCTGGATATCGCTTAAATTAATATTAGCTCAGTTATAAGCTAGTTATAAATTCAATATTAGCTCATCAATAATATCGAGATCATCAATAGTAATCATCAATCAACACAATCCACAACTTCAAGACAATCATGCAGACCATCAACAATGTGATCTCGTTAACAACATCGTTTACGTTAACATCTGTTGAAGTGCTTTTCTGCTTTAACATCCGTTGAAATATATTGCTTCATTTAAGACCCTTTAAGGCCAGTAACAGCTTCCATTATAATTTACGTCTTCAGTTTAATGTCCATTTCAATTTCAGCATAATATACAACTATAACATTAATGAATTATAAACCATTAAGGTTTCCCACTCTTGCAGTTCCCTCGCTGATGATATAATGCGTTCTTAGCGCTTGTCAGAGTATCCAATTGACCCAAAAAGATCGTGACCACCCAATATTGGTGGCGCCCGACACTGCAATGAAAAATATACGGTCGAGAGGCACTGAAACTTGACGAACGGCATCGATTGAGTTACCTTTTATGTCAACTTCTATTTACGTAAACCAATATTGCAGTTGTATGTGCTGACTATGCGAATCAGAATGTATTCTCGTTCAGTTATTTTTTTTATTTTCTAGATTTTCTGTGTTTAAGAAAATAATTTTTATTATTAAACTTTCTTTCCAAAATATTACCTAATCGTATTCGAGTATAATTTTATAAGATAATATTAATAACACAACTTATGATATCGTCTACAACCTTATACCATCTTCCGTTAGTTAAGGATATATAGTTCAGTTTAATATTTTCAAAACAAATTTAATCTTGTTTCACAACAAAAGTACGGTTTATGCAATATAATCTTATGTATTTACTTATATGTTTTTATTAATAAAAAAAAACAAATAACGAAACCTAAGGTTGCTTTCTCCTGACTGTCAAAATTTATCTCTTCACTTCCAAACTTTAACCTAAAAAGTAAAAATTGGAAACAAATTATGGTAAACAAATTTTGTACGGAAGATTTTCTGAAAGTTATTTATTTATGTACTTTAATGTATCTTATTGGTACACATGGTGGACTTATTGCTACGAGAGTAATTTATTACAGAATAACAATTTCACAAAGTTATAATTAATAATTAAAAAACCGAATCCGTGTATAAGCTAACGACAGATAATATAGTTATGAATTTAGTTTATTTTGAATATTTGTCGTTAACTATGAAACAATACATTGCGTTCGTATATAAGTATGAGTACATGATTATGTATGAGTGTTACTAAACATAAATAAAAGTGAGTTTTAATCAAGGAAAATGAGGACGATAGCAAATTTAATGCGGTGGAAATGACATCATTGAGAATTACCCGCCTAAAGTAGTACATAATTAAATTTATCCATACAGATAATTGATAGCAACACAATGCAAGATGTGTGACTGATTACAAACTATAATATAACATTAAGTAGACATATCGTTAGCATTGAAAAGTGATCCTCAAAAGACATGATAATTGCCTTATTTTTGTTAAGCTTATATTAAGCAAGAATTTACGACCAGTATCGTGTGGTTATTTGTTGTTAATGAAATAAATATCCAAATGCAATGTCGTTAATAATCTCGTTTTACTTTCATACTTCCGTCAAGATTCCAATACCTGTCAGCGCACGACCTTAAAATAGGTACATAAAACAAATACACTGTATATACATACTTTACTGTATATACATATTATGAAACAGCTAAACACAAATATCAAAGTGCGCCCTCATGTTCTGTGTTTAAAAGTCGTCTGAAATTTCATTACTTATCAGTCTGCCAATAAAAATTCTGCTCGATATCCCATCCTTGTGCCTTCCCTATCCTTAATGTTTCACCATTTTACTTTAGTTTATTTCATTTTTCATTAATTCAATATTTTTCCTATTTATATTAATAGTAATAACATTATTTTGTTATGTAGGTGTCGATACCTGATTTCTAACTTGATTTTTTGTGGTTGTCTATGAAAGATTGCTTTCGGAGAAGTTCGCTAATGACGCTTAATTTTCAAAGCTTGCTGTAAAGTTTCCTAAACAAAATGCTCACCAGAATTAGAAGAAATGGTTTTAATTACATGGCGACTCCATAGAAAGGTGTAGTACCAATACCTAATAATATAATTAAAATTTTTTTTAACATTTATTTTTGATCCGTTTATATTTTTCTAGCAGAAAAAAGTGGGACAGCAAACATAACACATGCAAGTGTGTTATATTTGCTGTCCCACTTTTGTGTTACGTTTAATTAGTTCGTTCGTTCGTAGTTTAATTGGTACTTTTAAATTTAAAAGTAAATGACACATTAATTTTGATCTTGTCACACTCGCGCTTACGGTGACTCTTAATCCTTTTACGTCTACGATGTATTCGCTCACGCATAAATTGCACAATTTTCATAAATATTACTATCTTTTTCATATATTTGCTTTCCTTGACTCTCCATCTCTTTCATTAATTATATTCTATATTTAACTGCGTGGAAAATTTCACATTTTGCTTATGAGCGAGTCACATTTTATTCCTTTTTTGAAAGTAGTATATTTAATATAGCGGTATTAATGTTTCATATATGTATATATATATATATATATACACATATATATGTGTGTATATATATATATATATATATATATATATATATATATGTATATATATATATAAATATATATATATATATATATATATATATATATATATATATATATATAAAAGGGAACCTTGAGGTTCTTTGACTAGGGTTAATCGTACAAAAAATCCAAAAGCGTCAAATATTAATTACGGAAAATAGGAGCGGGACAGAAAATCGTGGAAACCAAAAGAAATATACATTTCATTCCAATTAAGAAAAGTTTAAAAGTTGGTAATATAAGGATGAATAAAAATGAAAAAGGGTTTATGAATGGACGTGCGTGAACGAGTGAAACAAAAAAGAATGCTAGGCGATGCATTAAGGTTTCGTACATGTTTAGGTACATATAAACTTATTCGTACTAGATTATTCGTTACTTAATTCGATATTGGAGTCATAACGAATAACCAAATAAAAAATTCAATTTCAAAATCAACGAAATAGGAAAACGAAAATTATTATTCCTGTGGTGCTTTCAAACTATATGCCAGAAAATTTCCAAAAACAATGGGAAAACAGGAAGTGACAAATCTATTTAACGCGAAATAACTTCACTGAAATCTACTCAACGATTTAAGGAAATTGGAAACTTTTGTTCAATTTAATTTTTGTTTTAATAAGCTACTGCAGTGTTTATTCTTTATCTGTTCGATTGCTGGTAGTTTCGTCGGTAATGGGAGAGAGAACCGTGCAGGAAAATGATTGCATTGCATATCATAGTGCGGGTTATTAGGTAGAATATCCATGATAATTATTGTGGTAACGCGACATCCAATTAATACACGTTGCTCTGCGATGTTTCGTTTTGAGTGCGATGACAAATCAATGAGAAGCGAAAAAGTCATTTAATCCTGGATCACTATAAAAACTCAACTTAAAATTTTCTGGTATTTTATACATTTTGTCAAATGCCGTTAAACTTGCAAAAAGTGCAAAAAGTTTTTAATTTCGAGTAATTGTGAAAAGAGTGTCCGAAAATATAAAAAATCAAGTCATTATTCGTGGTTGTTTGTTCATTGTTATTAAATGACATTATGTGTGCGAGAAGCGAAGTATTTTTTAGTTTAAAATCAGTTGTGAAATGTGTTCAATATAACAAAATACTGTACATAACTGTAAACATCCATCTTAGTACTTCCCGACTGTTCGTTCATCATTGTCAAATGACATGAAACGTGTGAAATGTGAAGATTTTTTTAATTTCAAATCAATCGTGAAAAACTTCCACATGACAAAATACTATATTTTACTACAAAAACCCGGTTTATCCCTGCATTTTTTTTATTTATAGTTGTCAAAGAGATCAAGGGGAGTTATGTGTATAAAATATGAAGTATTTTTAATGTAAAATCAACTCTAAAAATTATTCGATTTAATAAAAATACTGTTCATTAATTATGTTTGTGTGTGGTTGTGCACGTACGTGAGAAAGAGTCAGAGAGAGCGAGAGAGAGAGAGAGCGCCCGAGATAGCAAGAAAGAGAGAGAAAGAGGGAGTGAGAGAGAGAGAAAGAGAAACAGAGCGAGAGAGAGGCGCAAACTTGACCCCGATTGCTAAATTTCCAATAGCAGTATTTTGCAAAATTTATATATGTTGGAAATAATATGTACTGAAAAAGTTCTATGTATTCCCATTTTTTTCCAATTTTCTATTTTTCAGTCCGCTCATTTTCAGTTTTCGAAGTTTATAATTTCTTATTCAGTGGCTACGTGAAGTCGATTCCATTTTTTTTGCAAAAGTTTTATTTAAAATCAAATAAATTGCAAAATGATACATTTTATAATAATAGTTGTTTCAATATAACAAAATACTGTCCATTCCTGTGAAAATTCAACTCGGTACTTCCCAGTTTTTTGTTTATCGTTTTGAAATGCCATGAACCGTGAGAAATGTGAAGAATGATTAAAATTCAAGTGAATTGTGAAAAGTCTTCAACATAGTCACATTCTGTCTAGCGTTACCTATGCAGCAGTTTGCAAAATCGTGTCTTTAATTGTGACTATATTGTCTAGCATCGCTTTCACGGTTGGGCAGATAATACTCGTAAAGGATATAGTTTACCGTTTCAAAAATTTTCTGAAGGAATGTTATGTCACATTTTAGGGAAATAAGTATAAAGATATACTTATTGAAGATACCTTTCAATATATATATATTTAAATATATGAAAGATATAGAATATATTGTATAGTAGTAGTCTTACTATAATTACCTTAGTCGCTACTAGTATCAGCATGAAAACCTATGAAATACATATTGATAATGTCGTTTAATGGAATTTTGGTACCAAAAATCATTTATAAAAGTCAATTTACGAGGGTTGCACTGATTTTCCGTAGAATTAGCCATTTATAATAATAGTAATAACGATGAAAAATTAATTCAAATTTAGAGAATCGAACTGCTAAATCATAAATTGTAGTATTTTTTAATTTAAATTTAAAAAATCGAATTCTGCTAAACCATTGTAGTATTTTACTTGAATTTTTCATTAGAAATTGATGGTTTTCTTATTTGTTTATTAACGTACTTTAATGCATAAAATATATTACTACGAGAGCAATTTGCCACAGCTATTCAGAATACCAGCCTGCCCCGCTCGATGAACGACCGGAAATCGAACCCGGGTCTCCGCGATGCGCTCCACTGTCAATGACCATACGCCTTGTGATTAAGCCAACACAATACGGTGACGACTAGTTTACTGGTTTCTTTTTTTATTTTAAAATTAATAATTTTTTCATTCTAGCATTTGAGATCCTAAACTGCCTCAAAAATAATTGCATAAGTATCCCTATTAGGATTACGAAAGAAATTTGTAAAAAATAAATGTATAGTACATTTTTTTTTTTAGATAAAAGCTTACTGAAATAGTTTGTAGACATAACTAATACAGACCTAAGAAGTACTACCAGAAATATGTAAAGACATCCAAAGATCGTGATGGTGAAGACGCGCCTATTAAAATAGTGCTTGAAACTGCCTGCAAAAATACTTCTAAGAAGTTTCTCCCTGAAATATTGACGTCGGGCTTTCTTTTTAACGGAGATATCAAATGAAGAAAGTCTAGTTATACATTCCTTTATTATAGTAGTTATAACACCTAATTTTCATCAAGTGTACACCCCAAATTCCTTTATGAGAGATCCTGTTGTTTATCGATGAACAGACTTGTGATTCTAAGATTTTTCTATTAATAACGCATAATTATTTATTTTACGGTCCTAATACATTTGTCGCATTCAATTAGACCTTTTGATTCTTAAAAGATTGCCAGTTTACCAATCAATTTATTTTATATTATGTCAATGAAGACATCAATGATTTTTGAAAAAATAAATACACTTACTGGTGAATATGAGCACAAGAAATAATTTTAACTAATAACACTTTGACACCGAGCAATATTAGTCTACAGTCTTATTAATCAATACATAACTGATATTTATTCGTAATTCTGAATGCGATTTAACTAAATTAATTGTCCTTTTTGATTGGTATCAGTAAGCGACCATTTCCGGCGTATTAGAAATGCGAGAAAATGACTAAGTTCAATATTTCCGTTACTAACAGGCGAGAAAGTCTCTTCCAATTAATAAACGTCCTATTATTTTTTATTATTGTACTTTATGAACAACCTTGATTTAGTTATTGCCATTCTGAACTTACTTTCCATCAATGAACGTAACTTAGATAGTTACGTTAAGACATTAGATAAGACGCCAAATAATGGCCAGATGACTACAGTTCTTGTTATTGCGCTAAGGCTCTGATTATTTTTTTTAATTGATACAAGTACGGAGCAAAATATATAAATAATATTACATACGTCTTGTGCATATAATAAGCGCGCAAATGTCCACAATAGGTCATGTGCAGGTACAAAAATTAGCGTTAATTGTCTACGCCAGCCGTAGCAAGTATAAACAAAGAATTTTTTTTCGGGAAAATATAGTTTGTAGGAGCCAATATGATTTCATGCGTATAGTGTTAATATGAAACACCAGAACGAAGATCAATGGTAGGATCTACCACGCATAAGTTTCACATACTTAACAGATGGTACTATTTAAAAATAATTGTCGATATTAAAAGATGGAAATGTATTATTTCTATCTTTTTAGAACTCCATGTCCTAAGTGTAGTAGAGACTAATATCTTTATACACATACATATGTTTTAGTGTGAGTTATGACGTATACATAGATACCGTATTTTGAGTCATTATATACATTCCAGGCCTATTTATATAATGTAAATCAATGTGCAGTTTAAAGAATGACTTAGTTTTATGTGCTTTATAAAAATATACCTAATGTCAGGACAATTCATAAACATTATTGGTATTCTCATTTCCTTTAATTATTGCTGTGTAAAACACAATATACTTACATTTGTTATACGGCTTCATTTAAGATTTTCCTTGATTACACTTATTATCAATATTTTTAGTGATCCACTAACTTTACCAAAATAAACTAGATCTGAAAAAATACGAAAGAAAAAGTGTAATTTCACACTAAGTCTAGAAATTGGAAAGTTTTCATATAATGATTCAGGTTCATTTCATAGAAATTATTACCCTTAACTACCGCCTAATTGGCTACGATAGATACTAAAAAGATAATTGAACAAATATTTCACAGGAATTGCGTCTCCGTATATATATAATCAATTAAAAGTTGTCGCCTCCCTTCAATTCCGTTCAATGGCTGGCTTACGAATAGTAATAGTTCATTCGTCCAGGATAATTTAAACCACCCTCAAAGCGAAAAGCAATTATAATTTAACTTCTCCGAATCGAACGAGGTATAAGTCTTTACAGTTTTCATCGAAGATAAGACATGATCGTTCTGAACGTCGTTTAAAATAGCCTATTAACCTAAATAGATCACAGCCACTGAATCATACTAGCAGCTGAAACTGTTTTTCTCATTCTGCAGTAAAACATGTTTTTTTTGTTGTTTTAGAGTTCCTTTCCGAAGCTGAATATGGAACACTCATGGTCTTAGCGTGGTGTGTACCCTTCTAATAATCTGTCATACATAGCTTCTAAATTCTAAACTGTATACTGAAAGCTGACAGTTATATTTATAGAGTTGGTTAATATAAATTTATATCGGGAAAACAAATTACAATATTTTAGTTTTAAATGAGTTTAGGGGTGTAACTGTGTTCCCAAGAAACAAATATTTTTGAACCCCATCTTGTGATGTATCGAATGAGAGACATAATGTGGCAACGTAAAACTTATCTATACATGGAAAAAAGTAAAAATAAAAATATCCTAATAAAAATCGAACAAAACTATTTATTGCATCCCTTTGTCTTCTAAAGTATTAGTTGAAAAAGTTCGAGAAAATATTATATATAATTTAATTATTCTGTGTCCTATGAAGTTCACTTAAACGCAAAGTGTGCTGTGAACATTTTCATAGTTATGTATCGTTTCTTAACAAAATGTACGAAATTAAAAAAAAATTAGTTTTAAATATTTATTTTTTTGTGTTTTATGCCTAAGTTTTATTTAATTAACCGAGAAGGCACTCAGTGAAAGGTACGCTACGTGTCTTTAAAATATTAAATATTAATCATTATTATATAAGTGAGGCTCCAAAAAAATGTCAGTATGTTTTTTACATAAAGAAGATTTTATTAAAATTTCGTGCTATTTTTAAACGATTGCATCACTGTTTTAAACAAATAAAAAAAATGTTCTGCAACACTATACAGCCGCACTTTCCTCTTACAAATTACGTAAACAATGTTAAACATACGAATTTTTACGTATGTGAAGAAAATGATTTGTTTGTAAATGGTTAACCGAGGCAGAAACTGAGTTCCTTTATGAAATGAATGCATTTATTCTATCCTATCCTAGTGTCGGTATCACGGACATCATACAATTTAGAAAGAGTACGAAGATATTGTCCTGAAGAAAGGAAACTTTTAATTTTAGGGAAATAAATATAAATATACTTTTACTGTAATTAAATTGGATGTGCTTTCCAATAGATATTTAAATATACGACAGATATGTCTTTAACGATTTCATTATTATCTCAACTCATATAAGTTTCAGCACTGTATAAGATTATGGATCTGCGAGCATAAAGAATATTAAAATAAATGTCGATGCGAGACGTACAATGGAATACTGGTACTAAAAATTATTTACAAAAGTAATTACATGCAAGACGGTAAAGTGGTGTTCAACATAGCAGAAATGAAATCTTAAAGAATATATTTAAGAAAATGAAATCGATTAAGAGGAAGCTTTGCTTGCACAACACTATTTTATCTCATCAGCTCTTCACTTAAATATAATTATTAATCCAACCCAATTTTTTACTTGAAATAGAAAATTGAGTTGTATTAATAATTATAGCATCCATCTGACCGCTTCAATTCAGTATCACATTCATAAGCATCGTCGTGAGTGAGGTATTTTTTGTGGAAAATATTTTTCTCCGAAGTCAATGGTTTACAAGGTACAAGGAAATAAACAATTAAATTGCCAATAAAAATTAATCGGCCTCAAATTTTTCTATCCTGATAATTTTTGCTTCTATATACTCGCATACCTAATTCCAATGTTCGTGATTTCTTTCAGATTTTTCTCAGCGATCCTAGTAGTCATAAGGGCGGGGGCAGTAATTTTTAAGATTTTTCCAAAAGACTGTCAAAGAAAATTTTATAAATTTAATAAATAACATCTTATAAATGGTTGAATTCATGCTTAAATTAACTTTCATTTGATATCCTACACGGAAAGATTTAAAGAAATTTTTTGTCAAACTTTACTCCTAAAATTTTTAATTTTTATCTCGAAGTGATTCCATTACTGTCCAGTCTTGGCAGTTTTTCCACTGAACATTAAAGAAAATTAATAATAAACAAACCCTTACCGGCACAAACATGTTTTGAAACCCATGTGATTGGATTCTACTTTTATCCCCCAATTGATAATTTTTTTACAACCTAGGATCTAGGAAAAAGTAAAAACATAATTTAATTATGTAAATAAAATGCCAGATTAAAGTTAGCTGACTATTTGCCCAAATACTTCGACCTACACATCCATTTTTTGTAGACATTCCATTTGGACCTAACGATATTAAAATATTGGGTTGGCTAATAAGTTTTTAACCCCGAGTTGCTGTCAACAATTTTTATTAAAAAATTTATATGTGACATTAAATTTAATTTAAGTAAGAACCATTACTATCTACTATTTGTCGCCATCCAATTGGCAGTGACAATATGTATTTCTTGTAAAATTCCGGTGACTTTGATTAACGTCGTTTTTTTCAATACAAGTGGTTACTTAGAGCTCTGTATAAATGGTAATCAGAGAGCGAAACGTCTGGCGAATATGGTGGATGAGTGAATAGAACCCAGCCGAGCTCCTATAATTTATGACGATTAATATCTGCATTAATTGTAGACCTTTCTGGAAGCAAGTCCTAATAAATATACCCTTGATATTCCACCAGCAACAGAGCATCAATTTTTTGGCACTTATTTCAGGTTTGGATACTGAAACTCCTGTTTCTCCGACACCCAGCCAATACACCTTGGACTCGCTCATCGCATGACATATATTATTTGTGACAGTCTTTGTATCGTAACTTAGATGAAATTCGCAAATGGAATCAGTATTTGATATAAAGTTAAATCAATTATCTTTTATATAATTCACTTAACGTTTCGGCGCTGACTGGACTGCTGTCAACTGACTGCCCTTTGGCCTATATATCCTTTATATCCTATAGTAAAACGTTCTAGAAATTTCGAAAATCTTTCTAGAAAATCCTGAAGTTGTACCCAAAAACTTACTAGCCAATCTAATAAAATATTAAAATAACATCAAGATATTTATTTCCATAATTACATATTTTTAAAAATCAAAATGTAAAACCAAAGCTAAATAATATCAGGTCATTTATTGTCTTAAATATATGGAAGTTTCAACTTTCAGGTAGTTTTATATAACTTTCAGGTAGTTTTATATAACTTTATATATAACTTTCAATGAAAATTTTGCGTTAAGAGAAAAAAGAGAAGGAATCTTAAGGCCAATGGTTACAGACGATTTGATTAAAATTATAAAATGACCAAGGAATAAAGAATTTAAAGTGATCACAATGAGCGAAAAATATTTCTTTTTATTTTCACCCAGCTATAGATTCAGTTTTAAATGCTGAGAAATTGAGCATTTGACAAGCACAGCAGATCAAGATATGCAATGAAGAACCCCATAAAATAAAAATTAGAACTTTGAGCAATAATATGGAGGCATGGAGGGTAGTTCATATTTGGAAAAAAATCAAACTCTTCATGATTTAAAGTCAATAATTATCCAACAAATGGGTGGTAAATATAAAATTTCAAACTCAAAAAAGAACGATTTGTTAGACACTCTTCCTTACTCAAGTAAGAGAAGAAGATAAGCTTTTTTATTTAAACTTGGTAAAGTAGATAATTTATTATACAAAAAGTATACATTATTCGTCTGTTTTCTAATGTCCCGTCACAAGCATGTTTATATTTGATATTATTTCAATGATACTTAGTGCCTTCCAGGGCATTACAAACGTGAATTTAGTTCTTTACGTACATGGTATTTACTGCTTTCTATAAATAAACTGGTTTCAGAAGGAATCACCATATTATTATAAAATGTATACCACATAACATCACTCATTTATTTAGTACTATTCTCATTCTATCTGATAATAAAAGGAAAAAGTATGAAAAGATTGTGTACATATTTTGATTACGCCATGATTTACTCTGTTTTAATAGGGTATTTGACTGATGTCGACATTTTTTGTAAAAATATTTTAAAACTGCAGAGTAGGTTTAAAAAAACCTTGTTATAAAAAAAATAAGCCATAACAATTAATCGAAACTTATAAATAGGGAAAAGTGTAAATTTTTTTGTTCATTAAATTAAAAAAGTTGTTACGAATTTAGTTTCCACAGAAAAAAATGATAAAATTATAATATGCAATATATAACTTAAACTCAGTATATAACGAGATACTAAAAATATTTAATAAACTTCCTTATAATGAATGCGAAATAATAGGCCAGAGACGTAATGAGCCAGTTGTGTTTTGTGTGGGGCGTTTTCGCGAGAATCGTAGTTCGTATGTTTTCAAAGTCGTTATAACTTTGTAATGAAAAGTCCTAGGTAAGATATATATAAATATATTTTATACGCTTTTAATGTTATTAATTATTCGATTTTAGTAATAAAAATATAGTCAAATATCCTGTTGCAGGAAATTAGTGATTTATTCAAATTAAGTATTTAAATATATTTGTAGTATTAATACTGTCAGAATTAAATGTTTTTAATAATTAACCTTATTTGGATTTACCTTTAGCTCGTCGGTTTAACCGATGGCGAAGTTTAACAAATTAATAGGGGGTTAGGAGATATCTACATAATATTTGTGTCATTGATAATATCAATGACAAAAGTCTGCATATTTGTATTTACGAAAATTTTACTTTTTTATCACATATATATATGTTTACGTAATATATACTTTCTTCATTGAGACATTTTTGGAATTATTTTAATGTAATGGCTGTAAAATGTCTATTTTGAAAAATGTTAAAACATTTAATATTTAAAAAATAGCACAAAATGCAATATTTTTTAATGTTTATTCTGTTAATTACAATATTTAAATCTGTTCATCATTTCAGCAATTAGAATGGATGAACGATGTTTCCAAGGTGAATTGGATGTTCGCCACGTGAAATCATACGCTTACACCTCTACCTAAACGCTTCACTTCTACCCAAATATATCCAATCCCGAAAGAGCGCCTCCATCTATAGAAACGAAAAACTACTTGAGTATTCGATTTACTTTTTGATTTACTGCGATAATGTAATTAAAAAATGACAATAATTTAAAACAAAAAAGAGACGATAGTTCAAGCAGCACAAGTTATTGTATTAACATCTCTCTTTCCGTTATTTATCCGTTCCAGTTTAGTCATTATTTTTTTCTGTAGTTTGGACATTGTTCATGTTTAAGAAAATAGGTTTTATTACTAAATTTTCTACTCAAATTTTCATCTAATTACACTTGTTTACTATGAGATAATTACTACATAATTTATTGCGTTTCTCTACGTATTCATATCACCTTCTATTAGTTAAAGAGAAGGAACGAGGTTAAATTTAACAGTTTCAAAATAAGTCCAGCCCCTTTCATTCAAAAAGTATGGTTTATATAGTGTGCTCTTGTGTATTTATGTTTTTTTTTCATTCATTAAAAAAACAATCACCAAAAGCCAAGTTTGCCTACCTGTGCCTAACTTTATCTCTTCACCTAGATATCGTTATCTAAAAACTACCCAAATACTTGAAATTAAATGCAGTGGAAGAGAGATCATCCTGGAAAACCTCCACAAAATAGTACATGATATAATTTATCCACGTAGATATCTAAAAATAATACTATGGAGAAGATGTGATTGTAAACAATGATTTAATAATAATTATGATGTCGACTTGTCATCATAATTAGCGCTCAAAAGACCATGTAATTGCCTCGTATTTATCAGTATGAATTCAAAAGAAGTAGAGTGAGATTGTCTGTAATTACTGCATAGTTTGGATCAAATAAATGTCTTAATGCCTAATATAAAAGTTTACTAACAGTATTTAATTTGTAACATGCAAAATATTTATTTATTCATATCAGTTACTCAGGATATTTACTTTGGATTTATTGCCAATTGTCTAAAAGATAGGAGAGGGACAGCAAATATACGAGTAAGAGATGCAAGTGTAACAAGACCAAAACGCACAACCAGTCAGACGAATGGATAAATATTTGACTACGTCAGGAGTAGAAACTGTATGTCATCCTCTATACAGACTGCATGCCGTACTATGCTATTTAATTTTATCCTCAAGCATGAAAGATAAACTGCCAGGAATACAATTTCCGGACGCCGAAGCAGTGGTGACTGATTATGAAACCCCAGACGAAACGTCCATCGAAAGAAACGATGCACAGAGTGCAACAGAAATTAATTCAAAAAAAGAAGACTTGCTGCTTGGTTCCGTTGTTAATATCTCAGAAGCTTTCAGCCTTATCTAACGTACAAGATGATAAGGTCGAGTTCAACGTAGTTATAATGAAATCTTAAAGAATATATTTAAAAAAAAATCGTGTCTATATATATTGTACGTGCGTTGAAAGTTATATTTCCTTGGTGTAAAACAAGAAAAACTTTATTTAGTGTGCTAATAATTAATGAAATCAAAATAATAAGGGGATTCAACGAACAATCAAACGATTAAATTTTAAAATAATTTATATAATAATACAAACAAATATCTACCGAAACTTAACCACACTTAGAGAAATACATTTAAAATATATTTTAAAACGCTTATGAGCACAATTTCTCTCACGAATATCCACAATAAATAAATGTGTTCTGTTCTATGGACCGCTATCAAATTTCAATTGTTAAAAGATATTATTTAAAAGCATAGATATAACATAGATTTGTTTGAATACAAAACACGTATTGTTTATTTACAAATACCTCAATAACTGGCATGAATATAATATCAGCCCTTACACGTAAGTAAATATTTTTGGTTATTGAGTAACTTCATCCTGTCAATTTTGTTGCATCGTGGGCGCGTATCGTAAAATTTCCCTGCATCCTAAAGAAGTATAACTTCAAAAATTTAATTACAATTACAAAATTGTTTATGTTTAACTTATTGGTTTATTTCCACATTATTTCCACATTAATGTTTTTTGTATCCTAAAAATATTGCACAGGTATTTCCCTATCAGAATTAAGGAAGAAATTTATAAGATCCTAGATGAAGTAAATAAAAGTACCATATTAAAATAAAAGTTCACTGACGTAGTTTGTGCACAGAATTTGTAAAGAGCGAAGGGTTGTTAGCAAAATCATATAAACCTATATCTAAAGATAGCGCCATTGAAGATGTACCTGTTAAATTAGTGCTTGAAACTTTTCCCAGGAAATATTACTAGGACATTTGTATCTGGAAAATATATTTTCTTTTCTAAAGACGATATAAAATGAAGAATGGAAAAATTACTCGTTTCTTCCTTATAATAGTTGCCATATCTAACTTCCGCTAAATATACACCCCACATTCCATTTTGAGAAATCCTGTAGTGCACAGCCATATAATTCTGTAACTTTTATGTTGCTAAGGCCTATAATTATCTATTTAATAGTTCTAAAACCATTAATTGTTGCAAAGAAATAAATCTTTATAATCTTAAAAGATTTCAACCAGCCAAATATTTATATGAAATCATATGAGTCAAGGCATCTATGACTTAAATAAAATATAATATAATAACGAATATAAGCATAACAAAAAATTCCGACTAATAACACAAGTCACATACACAACCCTGACACCGAGCAATATAGTTAATAATCACCCTTGTATATATATATATATATATATATATATATATATATATATATATTAGTTTGAGTGATGGCACTTAAATGAATATTGTATTTTGGTACACTTTGTACGCTCTGTACCTGTCTATTTTATTTTTTAATCAATACACAGAGAATAAAAAAGTAACCTACTTAATGACACGAAAATTAGTAAAATAATTAGTAGTCCCATTTCTTTTCATACTAGCTATTAAACACAGTATAATTACCATTATATAGGGTTTAATTTGAGACTTTACTTCATTACACTCGTATTCGATTGTTGTTAGCAAACAACACAATTTTGCAAAATAAACTCTATCTAAAAAGAGTGCTAAATATGTGAGGTGATTTCGAAGACGAAAAGCGGAAAATAATGTAATAAAATATTTGTATTGACTTTTTATAAATTCGAATCCTGAACTATCATATCAGTAGATGTAAAAATATTAAAAACCTGGTTAAAAAGACATTTCATAGTTATTACGTCTTCGTACTGATATAATCAATTGAAATTTGCCCGCCTCTCTTCAGTCCCATCAATACCAGTGGCTGCCTTAGTAATAGTTCCCTCGTCCAGGATAATCTCTCTCTTCAAAGCGCAGAGGCAAATATAATTTAAATTCTCCGAATTAAACGAGGCACAAATCTTTACAATTTTCACATTTTCAGTCTCCTCGTTATAGGTAAGACAAAATCGTTTTTAATTATACTTAAAAAAAGTCCTTTAACGTAAATAAACTACAACCACTGAATCGTGCCAGCAGGAAAGCGGAAAATGAAATACTTACAGGCTTATTTGCTGCCCTTCCGATTGTCTGCAATACATAGCCTTCTAAAATCTAAACTGTGTACTGAATAAGATGGAATTTACTTTGAACTATACGGGTATTTAAGGGTGAAAAGGCATGGGGTGTAATTCTATTACCAAAAAGGAAATATTGTGTCACAGGAAAGACATAACGTAGTAATACAGAAATTATTTATAAGCGAAAAAAAATACAGGTAATCGTTTAAAAAAACAAAAAAATTCTTATCCCACCCTTTTCTTTCTTAAGGTATCCATTGAAAAAGTATGAAAACGTATTAAATATAATTATCCTTTTGTTATTTGAAGCATAAACGCCTTTTGGGCGTTTTCATCGTTTAGTATCGTTTGTTTATAGAATATTCTTCCTAATTATATGAATGATTTTTTACGCTGAAGTGAGTGTATTTTTCAATTACATAATATTGAAAGACGCTCAATGAAAATTATGCTTCGTCGTCTTCGAAACTTCAATAGCCAATTTATTTTTTTAGAAATAAAACTTGAATCAAAATTACTAGTTTGTTTTTTTTTCTTTATGTAAGGCATTATTAAATTTTTATTATATTTTTAGAAGATGATATTGCATTGTTTTGAAAAATCAAAACAAAATATACACTTCAGAAACAAAATCTTTACGTAAACTATGTTATATTGATATATTCGTCTTTGTTTTTTAACCTGAAAATATTCTCCAGTCCGCCACGTTTTCTAAAAGGGTTTTATATTTGTATTACCAGAATTAATTATCAGGCTTCATATGAAAGTATACTTCGAAGAAGAATCAAAATTGTAAAATTTGACCAAAAACACCAAACAAATTGATTGAAAGCAAATAATCTTCTTGAGCGACCCATTGGATTCTGGACTGAGCCCTCTTCTCGCAAAATGCAACTTGTACCGTTAAGTTCTCAAAACAAATAAACCAGTAAGCTCCCTTAGAAACTGATGCTTGTAGTTAGACTGCGAGAATGGTTGAAATTAGCGCTGTAATTATAATAGCAGGGAATAATAAGAAATAAAATGTTACTATGAGTAGTTATTACCGTAGTTAGAAAATATTATTAAGGTTTCATCAATAAGTTAAATAATATTATATGCTGTTCCTTTTAATTGTGTGAATCTCGACCTCAAACTCTCTCATCGACGTATTGATATTTTAATTCCTTCTCAGACTGTCTCTTCTTATGATGTATTTTTATACCAAAGAGATCATAAGAGACAGTCTAAGAAGGTGTGAGTAACTAATAAAATTAAATACCAAATAAAGAAAAACTCCGTGTTATCAAATTTGAGATACCTGAACGAAGCTGGATTCCAGAAGATAAAAACAGATTTTTGACCCTCTTTATTAGACAATATCCATAAGGAGTGTATAATTAAATTAACTCATCAAAATGTGCAAGGTTTTTATCTAAATCGTTTAGGTTTATTTTTAGGTTTCGGAAAAAGTGGCATTGATATTTTTTATGCAACCGAAACATGGCGGGCTCTCCCGGACTTACTATTTATGGCTATAGTATTGTAATAGCTATAAGAGAACTTGTTATATACATGTAGGATATTGGTCATGAATAACAATGATATTAAGAAACTACAGAAAACAAAACTGAAAATACTTGTATTACGTTGTGTTATTGTCGTATGGATTTACATATCATGCATTACGCATGTTTGACAAAAATATTATTATGCTCGACGAAAGGCACATAACGGACGTATCTTTACATTATCAGCAAAGTTCTAATTTTGGCATTATTTCCTTTCATAACATACGCATATTACTTCTTCGGTATGCTAGGAGAAGAAAAATCCAATTATTTCTATATATTTACACCGAAGATCTAATAACAAATTATTACATTTTCTCGCTAAAGAATCTCTACATCGTCTGTGAGCCAATAACGAGCATCATAATAAAAATATACGAAGGATGTAATCGGGTTGGCAATAGAAATATATACAATATTCCGACGGACGTGTCAGCTCGATCCAGTATTTCAATTTGGCGCAACGACCGTACCGAGGTTACCTAAAGCTGTAAATAGATGAAGTGACAAAATAAGGTAATGGAAGGTGCCAATACTATATATTTCGAAGGGTAGCCACATATTATGTTATTGATTATTGTGTGTTAGTAACGAAAAATCTTATCTTTGCAGTTCGACATTAAATAATAAAAGATTTGATGTTTAATAGGATACCATAGAGTCACGTTAATGGCGCTTTAAGTTCTTGAGTTCTAAATATGCAGTTGTTCAGAAAAATTTATAATCAGCAAGAAATAAAACTTAATTAAGATTCCAAAGTTTAAACGGTTGGCATCACTAACATGGATGATGTTTAAATCATGTATTATTTAGATTTCTAGATGAAACTATTTAACTGCCTCACATCTTCTTAACTATTTGATGAAAACTTCTAAAATTTGGCTCCAAAATAAGTCTGATTCTTCCTTTCCTCTATAAAATTTTGAAAATTGAAAAAAAATACAAAAAACTAAGAGTTTATATTTAAAGCAAGAACGAATTTTTATTTTACAAACTGATGGTCCATTATATATGATAATAATTTTATTAGAAAGACTAGAAGGAAAATGAAAAAAAAAATCCCGCCAATAAAATACACCCTTCTCGCCAGCTGGTATTAAATTTATTGTGAAAATTAATTGACAAAAAATTTAATACTGAAAATTTAGCAGGTGAAACTTACAACGAAGTCTCAAACTTGCAATATTTTAGTTACAAAATATATTGCCTTCACGTACTACATATGTAATGATTTCGTGTTCCATACAGATTGAACAGGATTTTTGTTATTCAATTTTTCTATTGACTGGATATAACCGATTTTGCTTGGGCATACTAAAAAAGACCAGAAAATGCTAAACTAGTATGAACCTAACGCACTATTTCATCCATGTACAATACTGAAATAATTTACTCGAAATAAATATTATAAAACATGTTTAACGAAATAATTTTTTCATAGATGTGTTTCTTCCTGATGCATTTTCCATAAGTTTTCCCAAAAAATCATCGACGTTTTAGAAAGAAGAAAGAACTCTCTAAAAGTTGGTTTCGTTTTCTTTTTGTTTCAGATTATTCTAGCCATTTCATAACTTTGGCCAAATGCGGTAATCAATTCTAAAAACACATTGAAAATTCATCCTAATCACTTCTATAAATGAGGAGTCACGCTGCATTTGTATAATCAAGCGGGAAACCAGTAGACGACAAAATTGCTTGAAAACAATCGATGTATGCATCAAATCGTATTTTATAGTGTATAGTATCGCACGTAAAATAAAGTGTTAAGCGAAATGTACTTCTTGGTGACATTTTACGAATGTCTCGAAATAAGTCTCGAATTTTCAATAATTTTGTCCACATTCCCCACATGTGATGACGAAATATGCAGGATGTATCAAAAACAGTTGCAATGTACTCAACGCTAAAGGGTATATCGAAAGTGTAAGCTGAGTGTATGTTGTAGATAAAAGCGAATTATGTGAGAGTTAGGGTTCGAATTCTTGCGTACTATTTTATTAAATAATTCGTTGTTTCTCTTAAAATTTAAATTAATTGGTTTCGATTATTGAAAAAAACAAATCGTTATGCATATGGTAGTGCATAGAAAGAGTTGCGTAACATTATTTTCGATGCATTTTCCAGTATATATCATCATGCAGTCGTAATTGCATTCCAAACATCAGGCTGCCTGTTCAATTTAATTTGTTTAGTTTTGTAAATTAAAATGTATCGCATCGGCGATCTAAATTCCCATTTATAAATTTATATATGTTTTTATTGGTAAAAATTAATTATTATATTTTTTTTCTTCCTTTTAGTTGTAAATTGTGGAATCATTTATGACTTAGTACTTCCAAATTTAAAGAAAAACAAATGTGAGCCGTCACGGGACGCCTAGCAGATGTGAAACATCGTGTTCGTACAAGTGATATGCATAAAAGACCAGATTATTACAGGAACTAAATATAGCATAATGAAAAAATAAAGTATTACGAATTTCTTACAGAAAATGGTGAATTTATTTAATAAATATTTATTTACAATTAATACAAAAATAATAAAGCACAGGTTATGTGTACCGTAGAAAACAACAGCGTCGAACTGAGTGAGGAGAGGGTCGCGTAGTCGGTTGCGCATGGCGACACGTCTCCATACCGCACTCTACTACATATAGACTATATATTTACCTTAGAATAGCGCGGCGACCCGTCGCCACAGCAAGCGTCGCCACTCCAATGATCCGGTTTATACCTGGACCTATAGATGTTTCACAACAAAAAGAAGATGCTTCTATAAAGATTTTTACAAATTATATATGAGATCTTTACAAATTGCCCACCTGAAGATGTTGTCATAAAAGAAACCTAGGTTGTGGTGAAGAATATCAATAAGTAGAAATAATACTACATCACGTAGCTTCATTTACTTATTTTGTACACTTTATGCATGATGTGATGATGCCCAAATCTTTGTTATTGTTCCCGAACATATCCCAATAATTAAAAGTATGCAAGCCGTGTTCCATCGAACAGTTAATACGAAATCCTATAAATAAAACAGGGAATAAATTACAATGAAAAAAATCACGCTTCGATCAGAATAAAAACTGGTTCGTGCTGTTAAGGGTATCTCAATATAATATTGATTCACGCAAAGAGGGGTGAACATAAAAATTAACGCGATTGATACCATTCGTTCGGCTTCAGCTCGTCCCGACCGTACATTTTTCAGTGCGGTTTCGATTCAGGCGGACGCTACAGAGATTGAATGCCAGCGATCTATTTATGTCAATGGCCTACCAAAAGTGACGATCAGAACCATCGTGTCTCATCGCCGACGAAGGGATTGTGAATGTGACAATTCTAAGTCCTTTTTATTTTTAATTCGTTCAATGCGGGAAAGTTTTAATTATATATTTTACTTTGTCCACTTTGAGCTAAGCAACAGACTTAAATGGAAATAAGAATCAATCTAAACGCAGGTGAGCGGTCTTTGAATTTTACAATTTAAAGATGGAATTTTTGGGCAAAAAAAAATAGACCAGAATAAACATTATGATCAATTTTGGATTTCACAAAAAAATATTAAGGCAATGACTGGTGTTACAGTATTTCTATTCCAAATTTAATGAAACGAAAAAGATCCCATAATACTAATCCATATTTTACTACTAATATACTTACAAATATTTATAATATTTTTTAATATGTATCGCTTAGCATCGTTTTTACAGTTTCAACACAAACAACATTGTTACCTATATCTTTCTAATTGGTATTGCAAACTGAAAGACTTATGCAAAGAAGTATTTATAAAATAACGTTGGTACTGAAAAATGCTTCGAAGACTTGTATCTGGTGAAGATGACGTCATTTCTAACCAGTGACATTTAATAACGGTTTATATCCAGATATAAACTAATTTTGGTCTCTACAAAAAAAAATAGACCGACTAAATTATTTTGGTAACAGCTGATTAAAACTCCTTATGCCTGTTATTAAATAATATTGATTCAACAATATCCCGCAAGAGGAAAATTCCGTTTTCGGTCTTTATTTCAACTGAAAAAAATACGTATTATATCAATGGACGAATGCGAAAAGCCTGAAATTAGTCTAGTTTCAATGCAGTCTTTTTTTTGGTTTTTGAAAGACATAGATTTAAATTATTTGGCGGCATGATTAACGGTGAAACGGATTTCTGATCATCGATTGGATGCTGTCTTCAGATTTTATACGCCTTTGAATACAGAAATACTTACGTACGTACGTACGTAGTACTTGTATATCCACTAACGTTTTCTCAGGAAACACCTTGTTCTGTTTGCTAATATAGTAATTTTAACATTTTGATGAAATCACAAACATTTTTGTCTTTTGAATATTTCTGTAAGTTGGACGAAAGTCAACGATTGATGTATTTAAAAATAATTAAAAATGATTTTCTTTACTACTCACAACCTCACGTAATTAACTTTAGTGTAAAATTTCATTATGATTGGTTTTAATCGGAAAGAGTTTTGGTGCTGTAACATAAGGATGCACAGAAGGATACGATGACATTATAGTTTCCGTTTTTGACATTTGACTACGGGACTCTGATTACGACACTCTCGTAAACTTCCTTTATCCTCGTCCCTGCTTTCCTCGCTGTCACTGTTTTTGTCGTTGGGTCATAATTTCTGGAAATATTGGCGATAATAAACCAATCATTTTTAATAGAGTCAGAAAGTTTTTTATTCACTTCCAATGATAAAATTAGAAAAACAGAAAAACGAAAAGTTTTCAGGGAGAAGTTGAAAATTCTTTGGGTTAAAAGAGTGGTAAAGTTGGTAAATGAAAATAGATCACATGTGGTATTTTTTATCTTTTCGTTTTTAATTTTTGTTTTATATTCTTATCAGTCCTCTCTTGCTTTTTTAAAATTTTCAATTTAACTTTCACCTTACATTTCAGTCTCATATTTGTTTCTTCTCTCTAGAAAATCTGCTTTTAAAAGGAAATTGATAGTCATCTTCCCTCTCATTTCCGGAGCTGACCTCGGGTCTGACCTGAGGTCTCGCTATCGACAAATACTTCAAGGAGAAAATCATCATCTATAACATTGATAACATTTTTATACTTAACCCTTTGTTTTTTCGATCGTTATTTCTTTTTCAACGAAATAATAAGTCCATTGTGTCTTTAGTACATAGTTAGATGGAGTCACATGTTTTAACCGGAGTTTTTAAAAAACTATTTTCTAATTAAAAAATATGAAAAAACCTTTCTAATATAACATATATACTAATGAAGCTAACATCTTTTCAATCTTTTATCGAGGCTAGCTTAGAATGTTTCGCTTTTACTTCCTATAATTTTAAAGAGATATTGAAAATATTTATATTAATTTTTATCTATAACATCTAAAAGTATTATATTTTTTCACCAATAAACACTCCCAATTCTACAATGTTTTTCTTCCATCTCAAGTATTACAGAAAGCCATTCGCAAAATAGTGGGTTGTGTACAATGAACTTTTTTTTTAAATATGACCGGATCAATTTGATTAGTGTTTTCATTGGGATGATGTTCGGGATTTATTTCAAGATCTTGGCTACTTTTCTTTTCATCGAATATTATCGCAACGGGACTTGAAATTCAATTATAGCGTTTAGACTGTGAGAGCCGAGAGGGCACATTTATGAATTAATGAGAAGAAATTATCCAGACAATCACAGTGACTCAGATTTAAGCAGATTCGCTTTTATCAAGCTAAGTTATCTCGTCCAACATCATTTTGCGAGGTAAATTTTATACTGGAAACTCCACTACATTAAATGAGGTCTACGCAAGTAAGAGGTGAGCAGAACCTGATAAATACATGAGAGGTTTTGGCAGCAAACATCTGACCATACTTTCATACTGACATACATAAACACATTACACACAATCGCCGTACAGAGGCATCGCTACGGCGATTAACAGATCTCGGATAGTGTGTTCTTGCTGATGTACGTAGAAAATGAAAACATTTGTTAATTTATTTAATTTTTCCCATTTGGTTATGGCAAGTTTCTCTGTTCCTATCTATAATATAAAAATAAGTCGGGTTTTCCTTCCTGATGCTATAACTCCAGAACGCACGAACCGATTTCCACGGTTTTGCATTCGTTGGAAAGGTTTCGGGCTCCGTGAGGTTTATAGCAAACAAAATTCAGGAAAAATTTCAACAGAAAAGCAGGAAAACAGGGGTATCATTTTTCACATACAGCGCCATCTCTGATACATAGCATGTACTACAAACCAATATGGTTTTGCATGGTTGTGGAGCAGATGGCGCCAGTATTTTAAGTAGGTGGCGCCGGTGCGTGATACATTGTTTGACAGCTACTCATTGTACTCTGCTCAGTTAATTTCATGTGACATTTATTATGCGCACGTTCTTTCAAACGCTAACTTAAAATCGGTATTGTGTTCACTGTGAAATTGTGAAATTGAGGTTAAAGTTATTCGTTTCCTAACAGTTCAATTGGAAATCTTCAAAACAATCACGCGTATTGTGCAAATTTTTAGTCAATTTCAACAGCAGGCATTTGTAATTTTTTTGCAACTGTGTAAATTATGTGGATCGTGCATTTGAGGTTAAATTCACCAGTCTGTCCATAGTCCAAAATGCCTAGAGGACGACGTGCGAAAATCGGCCGCCGCACAAGACATGCAAGCCAGCAACAAGTGTATTCACAGAACTTAATAGAAGAAAGACAAAATATAATAAGAGAAAATGCCCGATTGAGACAACGCGTGAGCACATGAAGATCATTGGCATTATACAATCGCTTGGCATTCAAATATGATCCCACTGCGAACTACAGTGATGATGACAATTTAGATATTGGACCAATGACGACTGTATGCCGATATTGCAATGCGTTAAAGTTCAAAAGTTCAAAAAAAAAAGATTAAAGTTCAGTATCAGATGAACCACATCAATTTCTGGAAATATATTTCATTTCGTCGATGGTGGATCAGCTAAATGTGCGGTGCAATATACAGGGAACACAACAGTTAAAGAGACGAATTATTGAACAGTTGCAAGCATTTTTTCACGCTAATAACGCTGTGGTTAATATGTTCAAAACAGCATTGGAACGAATGCCATCGGATACGCACAAATTTGTCATAAGAGCGGATCGTACCCCAACAGGTGAACATGTGCGAAGATTCAATACACCCACCGTTGATGATGTTGCTGCAATTATTGTTTGCGATCCAACTAAATCACGAGACATTGTCGTTCAGCGAAGAAGCAATATCATGCATCGTGTAAACGAGACACATCGTTTGTACGATGCGTTACAATATCCAATCACTTATTGGCAAGGGCAAGACGGATACGACATCACGTTGAAGATGGTCGATTCAATTACAGGTACAATATTCACACACTAATTATTGCTATTATTGGTTTCCATTAACAATACATTTAATTTTGCATTTTCAGGCGTATCAACGAACAAAAATCTAAGCGCAATGAATTACTATGCGTATTGTATGATGATTCGTACACATGAGGAGAATGTCATTCTGAAGTGCCGTCGGCTATTCCAGCAATTCGTTGTCGACATGTATGTCAAAGTCGAGACCGAAAGTTTAGCGTTCATCCGATTCAATCAGGCAAAGCTACGATCTGAGGACTATATACACTTGCGTGATGCTATTCATTCAGATGGTAATGTTCAGAATATTGAACGCCTGACGATTCTCCCATCAACTTATATCGGAAGCCCACGTCACATGCACGAATACGCTCAAGACGCTATGACGTACGTGCGAAATTATGGAACTCCGGATTTATTTATTACGTTCACATGCAATCCGAAGTGGACGGAAATTGAACGTGAGTTGGACCCGGGCCAAAAACCGCAAGATCGCCATGACATAATCGCCAGAGTATTTCAGCAAAAACTCAAGGTTATGATGGATGTGCTTGCTAAGTATCGAGTTTTTGGTGACACATGTTGTTATATGTACTCGGTGGAATGGCAGAAGCGTGGACTACCGCATGCTCATATCCTAATTTGGTTGCTGAATAAATTACATTCAAATGAAGTGGATGCCATCATATCAGCTGAAATTCCTGATCCAGTCACTGATCCCCATCTACACGACATTGTGACGACACAGATGGTGCATGGACCGTGCGGTGCATTAAATCCATTATCGCCTTGCATTGCTGATGGAAAGTGCACAAAACAATATCCGCGACCGTTAGTTGCTGAAACAGTCACAGGGAACGATGGATATCCATTTTATCGTCGGCGTTCAAAAGAAGATAATGGTCGAACTATCAAAGTTAAAGTTCAAAATCAAGAGATTGAGATCGGAAATGAATTCATTGTACCATATTTCCCGCTGCTATCACGAATTTTCGAAACACATGCGAACGTTGAGAGTTGTCATTCGCCCAAATCAGTCAAATATTTGTGCAAGTACGTCACAAAACAGATACGTCAGTACTAATGAAGCACTGTGGCGATTATTGTCATTTCAAATTCATGAAAGATATCCCACAGTTGTACATTTAGAAGTGCACTTAGAAAATGGACAAAGAGTTTACTTCACTGAGGCTAATGCGGCACAACGAGCTGAGAGACCACCATCGACAACATTGACTAGCTTCTTTGCAATGTGTGGAGCAGATCCATTCGCAGCGACGCTGATGTACGTTTAAATGCCCAAGTACTACACTTGGAATCAATCAACAAAGAAATTACAACGTCGCAAACAAGGAACCCCAGTTCCAGATTGGCCACAGGTGTTTTCCACTGATGCGCTAGGTCGCATGTATACTGTTCATCCTAGAAATGATGAATGTTTTTATTTGCGACTGCTGTTGGTAAATGTACGTGGACCAAAATCATTTGCGCATTTGAAAACTGTGAATGGCCACCAATGCCAAACATATCGAGAAGCATGTCAACTATTGGGTTTGCTGGAGAACGATTCTTATTGGGATTTAACACTTGCGGATTCAGTTGTTTCATCAAATGCGTACCAAATACGAACGCTGTTCGCAATTATCATCACCACATGTTTCTCTTCACAACCAATTCAGTTATGGAACAAATACAAAGACGACATATCTGAAGATATCTTGCATGGCTTGCGCATTCGAACGAATAATCCCGACATGCAAATAACCGATGAAATCTACAATGAAGGATTGATTCTGATTGAGGATCAATGCTTGACTATTGCAAACAAGCTACTGATTGAAGTAGGAATGATTGCACCAAATCGATCGATGCACGATGCATTCAACCAAGAATTAAATCGAGAGCCGCAATACAATGTTGATGCATTGCAGGAATTCGTTCGAAATAATGTGCCGTTGCTGAAAGAACAGCAAAAACAAGTATACGAAACATTAATGCAAGCGGTGGACAATAATACTGGTGGTCTATTCTTCCTGGACGCACCTGGAGGAACAGGGAAAACATTTGTAATTTCATTGATTTTGGCCACTATTCGATCAAGATGTGACATAGCTTTGGCGTTAGCGTCATCTGGAATTGCGGCGACTCTTCTAGATGGCGGTCGTACTGCATATTCTGCGCTTAAGTTGCCACTCAATTTAAACACAATTGATACTCCAACATGCAATATTTCCCGATCCAGTGCAATGCGAAAATTGTTGATGCAATGCAAGATCATTGTTTGGGATGAGTGCACAATGGCACATAAGAAATCACTTGAAGCACTTAACTTCACACTGGAGGATCTTCGGCGAAATAACAACATCTTTGGCGGCTTGATGATATTGTTGGCAGGCGATTTCAGGCAGACGTTGCCAGTAATTCCCCGTGGAACGCCTGCAGATGAATTGAATGCTTGCCTGAAGGCATCACCTTTGTGGAATAACGTAAAAACATTATCGCTAACCACTAATATGAGAGTTCAACTTCAAAATGATCAAAGTGCTGCACAATTTTCCAAACAATTATTAGCTGGTGGAAATGGAAAAGTCCCAGTTGATGCGACAACTGGATTAATTACTCTTACCAACGACTTTTGCCGATTTGTAGACTCTCAATTAGCTCTTATTGAAAATGTTTTCCCAAACATTAGTGAGAATTATCAGAATTATGCTTGGTTAAGTCAACGAGCAATTCTCGCCGCAAAGAATAATTATGTACACGCACTGAATTTCACCATTCAATCAAAAATCGCTGGCGATTTGGTGACATACAAATCCGTTGATTCCATAACAAATCCCGATGATATAGTAAATTATCCAACGGAGTTTTTGAACTCTCTGGAGTTACCAGGATTTCCACCACATAACTTGCAACTCAAAGTTGGTTCAGTTATTATGATATTGCGTAATTTGAATCCACCGCGACTTTGCAACGGTACTCGACTTGCGGTGAAAAGACTTATGCCGAATTTGATGGAGGCAACCATTATTAACGGAAAGTACGCAGGTGAAAATGTATGTATTCCTCGAATATCAATGATTCCGACTGATCTTCCGTTTGACTTTAAACGATTGCAATTTCTGGTTCACCTTGCGTTCGCAATGACAATTAAGAAGTCGCAAGGCAAATCGCTTACTGTTTGCGGGATAAATTTAGAAAATCATTGTTTTTCACATGGGCGTTACGTTGCGTGTTCACGAGTTGGGAAACCATCCGCTTTATTTGTGTTAACGTCAGACCAAAAAACAAAAAATGTGGTTTACCAAAGAGCACTTCAATGAAACGGATAATTTGCGGACACGTATAACGCTTCGATTCAGTATTTACTTTGGATTCACTTTAATTTTTTACTTAGAGAAGTTCAACTAAATTACACTTCATTTTTGTAATCGAAATGAATTCATTACTGTTGTGAAATGAAATAAAATTTTTCCTTTTCAAATATAAAAAAAAATTTTTCTTCATCTTTTAATCCCCAAACGAAATGTTACAAAAACGAAGCCATCTGGTGGCGAAACGGAGTTCGCCGAGTTTGCTAGTCAGTTATAAATCACAAAATTTTTTTTAGCCAAAATAATTACTTTGACTTTAATTTCTGGAAACATTAACAGTTGTTAGAATTGATTAACTTTAAATTTTCCATCTTAAAAAAATGTAGTTTAGTTCTTACTATTCTTCAATTTTAGTATAAATAAAATACTGCTTAATTCTTAAAATTTTAAAGTATTATTTACGAAATTTAATTAGAGTGTATTTTTCGTATTTCCTCTTAAAATGATATACAATGTTCCCTTGATTATTCGTCAAACCTATATCTATATTTCCAATACTAATTCTGGAGAAACTATACCGCTGCATACTAAATGAACTTGGAACAAATAATTTAGTGAGATCAATATTATACTTCAAAACTATTTATTTTTAAAGTATACTTCGAAATATATCTTCGTAATTTATTGTATTTTAAGAAGGCTATCATATGGACCAAAAAGATTCTCATTTTGATTGAATCTAAGGCCATATTTCTTTGAGTTTTATCAAGAATAGACATGAAAATATTATTTTAAGCTTTATTTCATAAAGCCATAGTTACATAAGTTAAAGTATACCTTTAGTTATTACAAAGTTTTCATCTCTGAACGTGAAAATATCTCAATGATTATATCATTTCATTATTTAAGACAGTTTAAAACTGTAATGCCAATGTTATAGGTAAAGTAATTTTTTGCTAATGTTGCCTTAATTATTTTACCCGGGAGGAATTTTTACTATATTTATATATAATAATATGCTAATAAGGGACTGTTTCACAAACAAAAGTACTTTTGGCAGTTTGTTAACAGTGTCTTATGAAAATATTATATCTGAATTTTAACAATAAACATAGTTAACTTGAAAGTAGGTTTGCAGAAATAAAATTATACAAATGTATTTTTGAAAGTAGAACGTAAGAAAATATTTGTTTAATTTAATGCCCCTGTCACATGGAAAATTTTAAATAATTTGTGTTAGCTTGAAAACAATTTGATATTGATAAATTTTCCCATGATATTGTTTTCATTGAAAATATAGACCAAAAAATGTTTTTTGATATGAAAATTTCTTCTCTGTTATGGTTTTCTAAACTTCAAGAAAGCTTATCCTAGTCTAAAGTCAGTAACTTATTTTTTTAATACAACGAAACCATTGTTTAATTGTTGTAGCAATTCCTCAACGAGAATCGCGCTTGGCTTCCTCATGTTGATATGCATCCATGTAGCATGAGATATATATGGATAATATGTACTATAACATTATATAGGTCACGATTATTTACGTTTTCACTCGATTCTTTCTTATTTTCATGATAATATAAATCTAATGAAATGCGTTACCTTATATGTTATAATTTAATTGCTATAACAATACTTTAACAAGAATCACGTTCAGCTCCCTCATGTTGATGTGCACCCATGTGATACATGTAAGTATATATGCATAATACATATTACATCATTCTATACGTCGCGATTTATAGCATTTTGACTAGATTATTTTCTATTCTCATCACAATAGAAATTTAAGGAATTGTTAATAGTCAAACTTATTCATGAAATAAATGGAAAATATTGAGAATTATTTATACGTAATTCCTTTCATTTTTCTTTGCTTCACTTTCTTTTGCCAATATGCGAAACAGAGCTTATATTTATTTTATGAAAATCTGGAATGTTCCACGTTTGAATTCAAATCACCATTTATAACAATATCGTGTTCAATTTGTTTTTAGTAACTAATGAAGGAAATTTATGACAAAATTATAATATTAAAGTGTAAATTTATTAGATAAATTATTTCTAATTGAATATTTACCTTAGAAATGAGGGATCACTCCTTATTTTTGTAGGTGAAATCAACTTTTTCCCGAAGTGTTTCGACATTCTTACGTATCCTTAATGTGAAGTAAGTTAGAACCAGTTCAACGATTTGGAACATGAGATCACGTCTAGTATAAAGGAGTTCAAAGAAATCTTCATGTGTTTCACCAGCATTATTTATAATTAATTCGAAGTAAGTAACAAGCCAACTCAACGATTTGCATATAAAATCTAATGTAGTCTAAACGTGTTCAAAGTATTCTCCATATATTGCGCTAGCCCTACGTATCATTATCCGAAATAAATTACATGCTAGTTCAACGAATTCAAACATGAATTCAAGTATAATACAAATGTGTTTAAAGAATTCTCCACTTGTTTCACTAGCCTTACATATTATTAATATGAATTAAGTTAGCAGATAGTTTAACGATTTGAATTTGAATTTCGACATCTGGGAATTGTTAATTTTAATTAAATTTGCACTTAAATAATTATAAATAAAATATTTTCCTTCATCAATGATAGACCTTTACCGTTGTGATTTAGAATTTTAATATTATAATCATGTTTGACTTAACTTACGATTTTGATTGTATAAATTATTATAAATAATTTATTAAAATTTATGATATTACTACTTCGTCATTTAAATTAGAGCAAGCAAAAATCTAGTAGACCTAGACGAAAGTAGTTAGTAAAAGTCAAGTGGTCATAAAGCTGATGAAACAAACAGGTTTCTGAAATAGAGGGATAAACGAGAAAAAATTAATTTGGCATCATGGCGATTCTCATTGATGAAGTCTCTCAATTCTCAAGACTAATTACGTTTTCACGTTCAGATCAAATAAACCCCGATAAAATACCACACAAAATGTTTCAATATTTCAGCAAATAATACATTTTTGAAACTTCTAACTTAAGCAAGTATCTTCGTTTAACATTATCAAACCCAGCTAAGGACGAATTAAGCGTTCGGGAAGAACTAACCGACGTAAAACAGATAAATGAAAATTGCATTACGTTCCTCCGGGATTCAAATTTTTGTCTGTGGTTGATTTGACAACATTTCAATTCATTGCTACCCGATTTAGTTAAAGGTTAGTTCATTTTTGTTTAAATTCGTATCACATAAAATTAACGAAAATAAAAAGAACACATGATTATTGAGGTCAAAGAAGAATAAAAAACATACGCATGATATTAATAAATTACTTAAAGAAATATTATGTTCGTTGTTCAATAAGTCTAAAATTAAAAAAAAATTGCTTATGTGAAATTAAAGTTTCCACTTTATTGTGTAAATACAGGTCAAAGGTTACATATCTATACGATATGTAAACTTTGACTCGAAATCGAACTTATCGATCGAATTCTCTTAAGTTTCAAAATGATCTCAGTTTCTTCATCTTTTTCATCTTTTATACTTTATCAATATTTACAATAAATAACACAATCCCTCCTCAGCAAAATTAATCTTCAATCATCCTTTGCCGCCGAGCTACTGGCCGCGTCAGCCAACCCGCCCACGACTAAAGAGATTGCCTCTTTGAATCATCAAATGCTCGCTTTGACCATTACTATTTGACCAGGGTCATTCGTGTTGACTTCGGCGCAGTAGAAATTGCTCTAGGCGAATTCAATATTTTTGCCGCTAACTTAAGTTGTGAATTCTTTCGAATAATAAATTTTGCGTTTTTAAATTGACAGATTATTTCGGGATAACGGGTTTTCCGACTAAATTGGCTTGAATCATTACGACATTTGTGCTGTTTTATTAACTAACTACCTATGCCCAACAGTTTCATCTGCATATAATCATTTTAATTATGAGCTCTTCTGATGATCAGTCAATTAATAAATCGGTTTGTCTTCACACTGAACCGTTTAAGCAGTGGCTTCAACTACTGTTATATTTTTCATTATTCCTCTGTTCTTAAAAGTTCTAGCGTAATATTGTAAAATCTTTAATCTTTTTCGAAGTAAAGATTAAAGATAAAAAAATTCTAATACAAGAAACATTTTTCAAATTGAACTTATCATTAAAGAAATTACCGCAACAAACCAAATGAAGTTTTCTACTTTATATATTAGTACAGATAAAGGTCACAATACAAATGTTAGAAGAGACCTATGGCATGGTGCAGTTGTGGTGGCCACACGTGAATAATTTTAAGCTAGCTAAATTATATAATTCTATAATATAATTATTAGATTTATATAAATCAACTAATAATGATATGGAAATTATATGGCAAGTACATAACAATGAAGCGTAGATATGAAATTGATTATCAAATATCGTTTATGTCTATGAAAATTTGCTGCATGTGTTTAAGCGCACATCATATTATTTTAAATTAAGTAACAGTGTGTTATTTAATTAAATTTATAGACTATAGAAATTGATAAAAAGCTTTCTACAATTTTTTATCAATTTCCATTATCCTCTTGTATTTGTAATCGCACAATCGTGTGAACAAAAGGGTTGAGAAACAAAATATAAAATTAATAAATTTTTTAGCCTTAATTCAGTTTCCACATAAAATCTTACCATTTTTGGAAGTCAGTTAAGTTATTAGCACTGAGTATATATATATATATATATATATATATAAATTTATATTCGCAATTCTTTTTGCAATTCTTTTTTATCTTGCAAGATACACAGATATATTTCATTAGCCTTCTGTCCTTGATCAAATTGATTATTACCCCACAAATAATTATGATGGGAAGGCACCATTTTTTCAAGCGAGTATCATCATTAAATAAAAAGAAAAAAAAATTTAAAAGTGATAAAACGAACCCACTCAATTTAGAAGAGTAACAACCTCCCTAACAATTTAGGCCAGCTCCCGTTAATCGCCCACCTCAAAGTGAAAGGAATAAAATGTGTAATTGAACCCTTCTCGAATTGAACGAATCATAAATCTTTACAATTGTCACATTCACAGTCCTCTCGTCGGAGATAAAACACGATCGTTCTAAGCGCCACTTAAGTAGTCCATTAACGTAAATAGATCGCGGGCACTCAATCTCGGTAGCGCCCGCCCAAGCCGAGACTGCACTGAAAAATGTACGGCCCGGACGATCTGAAGCCTAACGAATGGCGTCAATCGCGTTGCCTTTTACGTCCAGCCCAATTTGCGTGAATCAATGTTGTATTGAGATATCCTTGACGGTACGTAAAAGAATTTCTTTTTTCAACTTTTCAGTGATTTTTTATTTTTAATTTCTGTTTGAGATAATATAATCTCTTAATAAATATTTTGAATTATGGCGATACGACGTAGGTGTCAACAGTAATTTTACAATTTTCCCTGCTATATCGTAAAGTAACTTAAATGTGACATTTAAAAACATTTATAAGTTGAAATGCGTTTCAGTTTTTAGAAAGCGATTTGATTTGGGGAACCATTTCTTTTGTTTCCTGATACACTAAAATGTTAAAATAGGTTTTCCGTAGACGTTTAGGTTGGTTTTCAACCATCTAGGTCTAATTTAAGTTGTATTTTTATTGTAATATACTAATATAAGTAACGTTATTAGATTAAATTTAATTCTCCACAAATAATGTTGATTTAGGTCGTAATTTGGAGAAAATCCTTGAAATGGTTAGTTTCAAAAGTATTTTTCTTTTCATAATTTTAGGTATTACATCTTTAGAGATATGCCGAGAAATATGCGAAAAAAAATTTGACCCGTGCTTATTTCAGAAACTATTTAACCTAAAATTGTAAAAAAATATATATTTTTAGAAGTCGACGTTGGGGTTGCGTGAAAACTAACGACGATGATTATAGATGTCATATTTTTGAAGTATTTTTCATATTTTTATGCTTATGATAGATATACTAGGCAATACATTTAAATTTTTCTGATTTCCCAGTCAATTTTCTCAGAAAACCATGTGATTTAAAAAAGTTAAAAATTGACATAGTAATACATTGTACTGACCCACATATTTTACACCAGAAACTTTTTTTAAATATTCGTTTAACAATTAAATAGAAAATAAATATAGATCTTAAAAATAATTTTCTAATTTTATGTATCATTGAATCATTTGAAAAGATTTGTTACGAGGAATATAACAATATTTTTTACAATTCTAAATGCATATTTAAAAAAAATATGCAAAAATGTGAAATTCCGTCTTTTTACTTGTTGGTAAAATCTAAGTGGAAGTTTACAGGAAAACTATAATGATTATCTCATATCTCGCATATAATATATTGTAATATATTTACGTTTTGAAAATTAATATATATAAGTATTTTAAAATAAATATGTAGGCTATGTAGGCTGAAATGTTTACAAGTCCCGATATATGCACCATCGCGTTGCGAGCTTTACTCGTGCTGGACAGAATTATTTTAAAAGTCATTTTATGAAGCAGTTTTAAGCTTCACAATTTAAAACATATTAAAAAAATATGTTCTGATACTTTATATCCACGTCCCGCAAACAATTTTATAATTTTTTTCCGTATAAGTATTATCAGAATAAGAGTAGTACAACTTAAGTTTAGACATTTTTTATTAGTGACAGTATTAAAATTTAACGCTTGGAATAGTTCCATCAAGGATATATTTTCATCGAACATTCGTTGTGGTATCATTATAGCATACTCTTATTAAGACTGGTTGTTAAATCTGTAGTCTATAGAATTACATGAGTCATATTGTACTATAGTACTAATAGTAATAGCCACACTTCTCGCTAAACATAATGCGTTCAGCACTAAATGATAGGAAACCCAAACTTAATATCTGGTGTTGATAAACACGCAGTGTACACGTGAACCACATTGTATGATAGCAACAGTACTTCACATTAAATAAATAAGTTCGTCATTAAGTATAGGGAGCTCAGACACTAAGGACTAAAGCCTATTTTGTTTGTACGTGCCTTATCGTGAAAAGATCTGTCAATAATTGCTTTTTATTGGAGAGAGCTAAAGGCTCGGGTGAGCGATAAAAATATCGAATCGATTCAAATTGTCTACGTTATTCCGGAACTGGGCAGTCGGCAATGTCCGATCAAGGATGTCAGTTGAATTTGTTCAAAGGTGGGATCTGTTTATCAGCAGGTCGGTTGATTAATGCAATCGGCTGCTGGGCGGCAAGGATTATCTATTGCTGTGGGCGGGCGGACATATCAATTATTTGGTTTTTGAAATTGTTACTAATTTTTGCTTGTAAATATTATCTATTTATCATGATTATGTATTTTTACTCATTAGATTTTAGCTAACTAATAATAGTTAGTAAGTCTTTACCGAGTGATGAACTAGTTTTATTTTGAGACTAGAAAGATTCCATTACAAAATATTTATAAAAGTACAAATCAAATGACAAGCCAAATTATATCGCAAATCACAATTATAGTACCGGACATATCGCGAAGATGTAAATAAATCGACACTATTAATAACATTGTAAGAGAGTGAATTCTGCACATGGGAAATATTTTAAAAAGAGTGATTTATTTACCACCAAGAAAGGAGCCGGAAAACCTTTTTTCTAATTTTCATCTGTCTGTTGTTTTGTACATCAGTGAGGCAAAATTTATTGGACATATTTTAATGAAACTTGATATGGTAATACTTTAAAACCAAGAGCAACATGTGAGAGAAAAAAATATCTCATTTTGAATTTCACGTGGTTGAAACCGTAGGGCACAGCTCGTTTTGACTTTAGCCTTTTCTCTTTCAATTGCCATCACACGCGATGCGTAACATTGTAACAATTGATTTGCCGCCCCCATAATTTCCCTATAAATGTTTTTGTGTTAATTAGTGAGACACATGCTAGTTAAAATATTTTATAAGTGTGCCAAATTTCGAGTTTCTGCTTGAAAGGGTTTCTAATGAAAATGCCTGTGACGTACGGACAGAGACGTGAATGATCTCATCAGAGTTCTGTTTTTTTTGAGCTACGGATCCGTAAATATTTTATAAGAGCAGTTAGTGAAAATTTTGACAAAAATAGTAACTTCTATAATTACTGTGGAAAATGTTCATGAAAATATATTCTCCCTCTTTCGTCGAAATAGAGGATTTGTGAAGCTACTGATGTCAAAATTGTAAAAAAAACATTACTAGATATTTACCCAAAATTTATTGAGAAACTACAGAGATAATTCTAAATTTCATAATTTTAGAGAAATTTTCAAAATTGTTACGCCTGTGAAAGAAATACTAGACAATGTACTTACTTGGTGAAAAATAATATTAATATTTGTAAATAATATAACAGAAATACTTATGTAAATGTGTATGAAATCTTTATGGTGCGAGTTCTATACAAACTTAACAGGTTTAATTTAACTTGAAAGTCTGAAAAATATTTTCCGAAACCGGTGTCGTTCTGGCGAGGAAAAAAAATAAGCCATTAAAAGTTACTTTACATCTACTATGGAGTTTTCCCGCCATAACTTACATATCTTTTCTTCAGAGTCAATGGGATTTTAAAATTTATTAAAAAAAGAGGTGAATCTAACTGTTTGTTTTATAGTTTCCCCTCTCTAATAATGATTAAATATTTATACACCGATGAAAATAAGCCAACTTTTTAAAGAAGAGTGGATAGAACTGATTCGTACATCAAAAAATGCTTATTTCTTTCTCATATTACCAATGTTTGCAGTATGTTGGAAACCAAGGGGATACTAAAAACGTTTGTAAAATGATTTCTTAAAAACTGACATTTCACACAACGAACGCTTTAAAAATAGTTCTCCTTTAATTTCGGAATAATTTCCTTTAATTTTGGAATAATTTCTTTTATACCACAGAATTGCCATAAGACAAAAACATTTACCATTAACTGATTTAAAAAAATGTTTTTTACTTTACAATGCTCATAGCTTGAAACACGACTGCTTTAATGTTTAATAAATTATGTTTGTTCAATATATAGTTATTATTTTTATGTATTGAAATCTTAACAGATTAGAGTTACGGCTGAATATATGCGCTAAAAACGAAAAAAATATTGTGAACCGTTATTCAATTATATGTAAGTTAATGTTATATAAAAAAATTGCTTTCTCGGCGCTCTTACTGTATGATTTTATTGTTGAATATTAATTTCATCCCACACCCGACAGTCACTGAAGTATTCAAGGATTAAAATGTGTCTTGATATCTGCATTTTCATTGCCTGTTCATATTTGCAAGCGAATCCTATTAATTAGAACTCCCTTTAGAAATTTAATCCCACTTTATTCGATTATAAAGTTTATATTTTAAAGTACTGTGCCATAATGAAATGTAATCTTTACAGCAAGTACAATTTTTTTACTTGACAATATAAAAAAGAAATTTTTATAAGTATAGGTGCAATGGTGCTGGATATCGCTTAAATTAATAGTAGCTCAGTTATAAGCTACTTATAAATTCAATATTAGCTCATCAATAATATCGAGATCATCAATAGTAATCATCAATCAACACAATCCACAACTTCAAGACAATCATGCAGACCATCAACAATGTGATCTCGTTAACAACATCGTTTACGTTAACATCTGTTGAAGTGCTTTTCTGCTTTAACATCCGTTGAAATATATTGCTTCACTTAAGACCCTTTAAGGCCAGTAACAGCTTCCATTATAATTTATGTCTTCAGTTTAACGTCCGTTTCAATTTCAGCAGAATATACAATTGTAACATCCATGAATTAAACGAATTATAAACCTTTAAGGTTTCCCACCTTTGCAGTTCCCTCGCTGATGATATAATGCGTTCTTAGCGCTTGTCAGAGTATCCAATTGACCCAAAAAGATCGTGACCACCCAATATTGGTGGCGCCCGACACTGCAATGAAAAATATACGGTCGAGAGGCACTGAAACTTGACGAACGGCATCGATTGAGTTACCATTTATGTCAACTTCTATTTACGTAAACTAATATTGCGGTCGTATGTGCTGACTATACGAATCAGAATGTATTTTCGTTCAGTTATTTTTTTTATTTTCTAGATTTTTTGTGTTTAAGAAAATAATTTTTATAATTAAACTTTCTTTCCAAAATATTATCTAATCGTATTCGAGTATAATTTTATAAGATAATATTAATAACACAACCTATGTCTACAACCTCTATACCTTATACCATCTTCCGTTAGTTAAGGAGATAAAGTTCAGTTAATATTTTCAAGACAAATTTAGTCCTGTTTCACAACAAAAGTACGGTTTATGCAATATACTTATATATTTTTATTAATAAAAAAAAACAAATAACGAAACCCAAGGTTGCTTTCTCCTGACTGTCAAAATTTATCTCTTCACTTCCAAACTTTAACCTAAAAAATAAAAATTGGAAACAAATTATGGTAAACAAATTTTGTATGGAAGATTTTCTGAAAGTTATTTATTTATGTACTGTAATGTATCTTGTTGGTACACATGGCGGACTTATTGCTACGAGAGCAATTTATTACAGCCAATCAGAATAACAATTTCACCAAGGTTATAATTAATAATTTAAAAAAAACGAATCCGTGTATAAGCTAACGACAGATAATATAGTTATGAATTTAGTTTATTTTGAATATTTGTCGTTAACTATGAAATAATATGCGTTCGTATGTAAGTATTAGTGCATGATCATGTATGAGTGCCACTAAACATAAATAAAAGTGAGTTTTAATCAAGGATAATGACGAAGATAGTAAATTTAAAGCATTGGAAATGAGATCATTGAGAAATACCCACCTAAAGTAGTATATGATTAAATTTATCCATACAGATAATTGATAGCAACACAATGCAAGGGGTGTGACTCATTACAAACGATAATATAACATTAAGTAGACATATCGTTAGCATTCAAAAGTGATCCTCAAAAGATATGATAATTGCCTTATTTTTGTTAAGCTTATATTAAGCATGAATTTACGACCAGTATCGTGTGGTTATTTGTTGTTAATGAAATAAATATCCAAATGCAATGTCGTTAATAATCTCGTTTTACTTTCATACTTCCGTCAAGATTCCAATACCTGTCAGCGCACGACCTTAAAATAGGTACATAAAACAAATGCACCTTCCTAATCTCTCAGCATGGAAATTTATTCTATGGAAAATCCTTTACTGCATGTACTACCATATTATGAAACAGCTAAACACAAATATCAAAGTGCGTCCTCATGTTCTGTGTTTAAAAGTCGTCTGAAATTTCATTACTTATCATAGTCTGCAAATAAAAATTCTGCTCTATAAACCATCCTTGTGCCTTCCCTATCCTTAATGTTTGACCATTTTACTTTAGTTTATTTCATTTTTTATTAATTCAATATTTTTCCTATTTATATTAATAGTAATAACATTATTTTGTTATGTAGGTGTCGTTACCTGATTTCTAACTTGATTTTTTGTGGTTGTCTATGAAAGATTGCTTTCGGAGAAGTTCGCTACTGACGCTTAATTTTCAAAGCTTGCTGTAAAGTTTCCTAAACAAAATGCTCACCAGAATTAGAAGAAATGGTTTTAATTACATGGCGACTCCATAGAAAGGTGTAGTACCAATACCTCAATTACAATTTTGTGAATAAAATAATTAAAATAATTTTTTTTTGACATTTATTTTTGATTCGTTTATATTTTTCTAGCAGAAAAAAGTGGGACAGCAAATATAACACATGCAAGTGTGTTATATTTGCTGTCCCACTTTTGTGTTACATTTCATTAGTTCGTTCGTTCGTAGTATAATTGGTACTTTTAAATTTAAAAACAAATGACACATTAATTTTGATCTTGTCACACTCGCCCTTACGGTGACTCTTAATCCTTTCACGTCTACGATGTATTCGCTCACGCATAAATTGCATAATTTTCATAAATATTACTATCTTTTTCATATATTTGCTTTCTTTGACTCGCCATCTCTTTCATTAATTATATTATATATTTAACTGCGTGGAAAATTTCACATTTTGTTTACGAGCGAGTCACATTCCTTTTATGAAAGTAGTATATTTAATATAGCGGTATTAATGTTTAATGTATGTATATATATATATATACATATATATGTGTGTATATTTATATATATATACATATCTATATGTATATATATGTATATATATATATATATATATATATATGTATATATATATATATATATATATATATATATATATATACATAAAAGGGAGCCTTGAGGTTCTTTGACTATGGTCAATCGTACAAAAAATCCAAAAGCGTCAAAGATTAATTACGTAAAATAGGAGAGGAACAGAAAATTGTGGAAACCAAAAGAAATATACATTTCATTCCAATTAAGACAAGTTTAAAAGGTGGTAATATAAGGATGAATAAAAATGAAAAAGGGTTTATGAATGGACGTGCGTGAACGAGTGAAACAAAAAAGAATGCTAGGCGATGCATTCAGGTTTCGTACATGTTTAGGTACATATAAACTTATTTGTACTTAGATTATTCGTTATTTAATTCGATATTGGAGTCATAACGAATAACCAAATAAAAAATTCAATTTCAAAATCAAGGAAAGAGGAAAACGAAAATTATTATTCCTATAGTGCTTTCAAACTATATGCCAGAAAATTTCCAAAAACAATGGGAAAACAGGAAGTGACAAATCTATTTAACGCGAAATAACTTCACTGAAATCTACTCAACGATTTAAGGAAATTGGAAACTTTTGTTCAATTAAATTTTGTTTTAATAAGCTACTGCAGTGTTTATTCTTTATCTGTTCGATTGCTGGTAGTTGCGTCGGTAATGTGAGAGAGAACCGGGCAGGAAAATGATTTCATTGCATATCATAGTGCGGGTTATTAGGTAGAATATCCATGATAATCATTGTGGTGACGCAACATTCAATTAATACACGTTGCTCTGAGATATTTCATTTTGAGTGCGATGACAAATCAATGAGAAGCGAAAAAGTCATTTAATCCTGGATTACTATAAAAACTCAACTTAAAATTTTCTGGTATTTTATACATTTTGTCAAATGCCGTTAAACTTGCAAAAAGTGCAAAAAGTTTTTAATTTCGAGTAATTGTGAAAAGAGTATCCAAAAATATAAAAAATCAAGTCATTATTCGTGGTTGTTTGTTCATTGTTATTAAACGACATTATGTGTGCGAGACGTGAAGACTGTAAACATCCATCTTAGTACTTCCCGGCTGTTCGTTCATCATTGTCAAATGACATGAAACGTGTGAAATGTGAAGATTTTTTTAATTTCAAATCAATCGTGAGAAACTTCCACATGACAAAATACTGTATTTTCCTATAAAAACCCGGTTTATCCCTGCATTTTTTTTATTTATAGTTGTCAAAGAGATCAAGGGGAGTTATGTGTATAAAATATGAAGTATTTTTAATGTAAAATCAACTCTAAAAATTATTCGATTTAATAAAAATACTGTTCATTAATTATGTTTGTGGGTGGGTGTGCACGTACGTGTGAAAGAGTCAGAGAGAGCGAGAGAGAGAGAGAGAGCGCCCGAGATAGCAAGAAAGAGAGAGAAAGAGGGAGTGAGAGAGAGAGAAAGAGAAACAGAGCGAGAGAGAGGCGCCGACTTGACACCGATTGCTAAATCTCCAATAGCAGTATTTTGCAAATTTTGCAAAATACTTAGTATTAATTTATAGTTAATTATAGTTAACTAGTAGTTAATTTACTTTATTTAACTAGTAGTTAATTTATAGTTAACTAGTAGTTAATTTATTAGTTGGAAATAATATGTACTGAAAAAGTTCTATGTATTCCCATTTTTTTCGAATTTTCTATTTTTCAGTCCGCTCTTTTTCAGTTTTCCAATTTTATAATTTCTTATTCAGTGGCTACGTGAAGTCGATTCCATTTTTTTTGCAAAAGTTTTATTTAAAATCAAATAAATTGCAAAATGTATCAATAGTTGTTTCAATATAACAAAATACTGTCCATTCCCGTGAAAATTCAACTCGGTACTTCCCAGTTGTTTGTTTATCGTTTTGAAATGCCATGAACCGTGAGAAATATGAAGAATGATTAAAATTCAAGTGAATTGTGAAAGTCTTCAACATAGTCACATTCTGTCTAGCGTTACCTATGCAGCAGTTTGCAAAATCGTGTCTTTAATTGTGACTATATTGTCTAGTATCGCTTTCACGGTTGGGCAGATAATACTCGTAAAGTATATAGTTTACCGATGCAAACATTTTCTGAAGGAATGTTATGTCACATTTTAGGGAAATAAGTATATAGATATACTTATCGAAGATACCTTTCAATATATATATTTAAATATATGAAAGATATAGAACATATTGTATAGTAGTAGTCTTACTATAATTACCTTAGTCGCTACTAGTATCAGCATGAAAACCTATGAAATACATATTAATAATGTCGTTTAATGGAATTTTGGTACCAAAAACTATTTATAAAAGTCAATATACGAGGGTTGCACTGATTTTCCGTAGAATTAGCCATTTATAATAATAGTAATAACGATGAAAAATTAATTCAAATTTAGAGAATCGAACTGCTAAATCATAAATTGTAGTATTTTTAAATTTAAATTTAAAAAATCGAATTCTGCTAAACCATTGTAGTATTTTACTTCAATTTTTCATTAGAAATTGATGGTTTTCTTATTTGTTTATTAACGTACTTTAATGCATAAATTAAAATATATTACTACGAGAGCAATCTGCCACAGCTATTCAGAATACCAGCCTGCCCCGCTCGATGAACGACCGGAAATCGAACCCGGGTCTCCGCGATGCGCTCCACTGTCAACGACCATACGCCTTGTGATTAAGCCAACACAATACGGTGACGACTAGTTTACTGGTTTCTTTTTTTATTTTAAAATTAATAATTATTTCATTCTAGCATTTGAGATCCTAAAGTGCCTCAAAAATAATTGCATAAGTATCCCTATTAGGATTACGAAAGAAATTTGTAAAAAATAAATGTATAGTACATTTTTTTTTTGAGATAAAAGCTTACTGAAATAGTTTGTAGACATAACTAATACAGACCTAAGAAGTACTAACAGAAATATGTAAAAAGACATCTAAAGATCGTGATGGCGAAGACGCACCTATGAAAATAGTGCTTGAAACTGCCTGCAAAAATACTTCTAAGAAGTTTCTCCCTGAAATATTGTCGTCGGACTTTCTTTTTAACGGAGATATCAAATGAAGAAAGTCTAGTTATACATTCCTTTATTATAGTAGTTATAACTACTAATTTTCATCAAGTGTACACCCTAAATTCCTTTATGAGAGATCCTGTTGTTTATCGATGAACAGACTTGTGATTCTCAGATTTTTCTATTAATAACGCATAATTATTTATTTTACGGTCCTAATACATTTGTCGCATTCAATTAGACCTTTTCATTCTTAAAGGATTGCCAGTTTACCAATCAATTTATTTTATATTATGTCAATGAAGACATCAATGATTTTTGAAAAAATAAATACACTTACTGGTGAATATGAGCACTACTGAATATGAGAAATAATTTTAACTAATAACACCCTGACACCGAGCAATGTTAGTCTATAGTCGTATTAATCAATACATAACTGATATTTATTCGTAATTCTGAATGCGATTTAACTAAATTAATTGTCCTTTTTGATTAGTATCAGTAAGCGACCATTTCCGGCGTATTAGAAATGCGAGAAAATGACTAAGTTCAATATTTCCGTTACTAAAAGGCGAGAAAGTCTCTTCCAATTAATAAACGTCCTATTATTTTTTATTATTGTACTTTATGAACAACCTTGATTTAGTTATTGCCATTCTGAACTTACTTTCCATCAATGAACGTAACTTAGATAGTTACGTTAAGACATTAGATAAGACGCCAAATAATGGCCAGATGACTACACTTCTTGTTATTGCGCTAAGGCTCTGATTATTTTTTTTAATTGATACAAGTACGGAGCAAAATATATAAATAATATTACATAAGTCTTGTGCATATAATAAGCGCGCAAATGTCCACAATAGGTCATGTGCAGGTACAAAAATTAGCGTTAATTGTCTACGCCAGCCGTAGCAAGTATAAACAAAGAATTTTTTTTCGGGAAAATATAGTTTGTAGGAGCCAATATGATTTCATGCGTATAGTGTTAATATGAAACACCAGAACGAAGATCAATGGTAGGATCTACCACGCATAAGTTTCACATACTTAACAGATGATACTATTTAAAAATAATTGTCGATATTAAAAGATGGAAATGTATTATTTCTATCTTTTTAGAACTCCATGTCCTAAGTGTAGTAGAGACTAATATCTTTATACACATACATATGTTTTAGTGTGAGTTATGACGTATACATAGATACCGTATTTTGAGTCATTATATACATTCCAGGCCTATTTATATAATGTAAATCAATGTGCAGTTTAAAGAATGACTTAGTTTTATGTGCTTTATAAAAATATACCTAATGTCAGGACAATTCATAAACATTATTGGTATTCTCATTTCCTTTAATTATTGCTGTGTAAAACACAATATACTTACATTTGTTATACGGCTTCATTTAAGATTTTCCTTGATTACACTTATTATCAATATTTTTAGTGATCCACTAACTTTACCAAAATAAACTAGATCTGAAAAAATACGAAAGAAAAAGTGTAATTTCACACTAAGTCTAGAAATTGGAAAGTTTTCATATAATGATTCAGGTTAATTTCATAGAAATTATCACCCTTACCTACCGCCTAATTGGCTACGATAGATACTAAAAAGATAATTGAACAAATATTTCACAGGAATTGCGTCTCCGTATATATATAATCAATTAAAAGTTGTCGCCTCCCTTCAATTCCGTTCAATGACCGGCTTACGAATAGTAATAGTTCATTCGTCCAGGATAATTTAAACCAGCCTCAAAGCGAAAAGCAATTGTAATTTAACTTCTCCGAATCGAACGAGGTATAAGTCTTTACAGTTTTCATCGAAGATAAGACATGATCGTTCTGAACGTCGTTTAAAATAGCCTATTAACCTAAATAGATCACAGCCACTGAATCATACTAGCAGCTGAAACTGTTTTTCTCATTCTGCAGTAAAACATGTTTTTTTTGTTGTTTTAGAGTTCCTTTCCGAAGCTGAATATGGAACACTCATGGTCTTAGCGTGGTGTGTACCCTTCTAATAATCTGTCATACATAGCTTCTAAATTCTAAACTGTATACTGAAAGCTGACAGTTATATTTATAGAGTTGGTTAATATAAATTTATATCGGGAAAACAAATTACAATATTTTAGTTTTAAATGAGTTTAGGGGTGTAACTGTGTTACCAAGAAACAAATATTTTTGAACCCCATCTTGTGATGTATCGAGTGAGAGACATAATGTGGCAACGTAAAACTTATCTATACATGGAAAAAGTAAAAATAAAAATATCCTAATAAAAATCGAACAAAACTATTTATTGCATCCCTTTGTCTTCTAAAGTATTAGTTGAAAAAGTTCGAGAAAATATTATATATAATTTAATTATTCTGTGTCCTATGAAGTTCACTTAAACGCAAAGTGTGCTGTGAACATTTTCATAGTTATGTATCGTTTCTTAACAAAATGTACGAAATTAAAAAAAAATTAGTTTTAAATATTTATTTTTTTTGTGTTTTATGCCTAAGTTTTATTTAATTAACCGAGAAGGCACTCAGTGAAAGGTACGCTACGTGGTCTTTAAAATATTAAATATTAATCATTATTATATAAGTGAGGCTCCATAAAAATGTCAGTATGTTTTTTACATATAGAATATTTTATTAAAATTTCGTGCTATTTTTAAACGATTGCATCACTGTTTTAAACAAATAAAAAAAATTTTCTGCAACACTATACAGCCGCACTTTCCTCTTACAAATTACGTAAACAATGTTAAACATACGAATTTTTACGTATGTGAAGAAAATTATTTGTTTGTAAATGGTTAACCGAGGCAGAAACTGAGTTCCTTTATGAAATGAATGCATTTATTCTATCCTATCCTAGTGTCGGTATCACGGACATCATACAATTTAGAAAGAGTACGAAGACATTGTCCTGAAGAAAGGAAACTTTTAATTTTAGGGAAATAAATATAAATATACTTTTACTGTAATTAAATTGGAGGTGCTTTCCATAGATATTTAAATATACAACAGATATGTCTTTAACGATTTCATTATTATCTCAACTCATATAAGTTTCAGCAGCGTATAAGATTATGGATCTGCGAGCATAAAGAATATTAAAATAAATGTCGATGTGAGACGTATAATGGGATACTGGCACTAAAAATTATTTACAAAAGTCATTATATGCAAGGCGGTAAGGTCGTGTTTAATATAGCAGAAATGAAATCTTAAAGAATATATTTGAATAAATAAAATCGATTGAGAGGAGGTGTTGCTTGCACATTACTCTATTCTATCTCATTAGCTCTTCACTTAAGTATAGTTATTAATACAACCCAATTTTGTGCTTAAAGTAGGTCTATCTGACCACTTCAATGCCGTATCACATTCATAAGCATAGTCGTGAGTAAGGTGCTTTTTGTAGAAAATCTTTTCTTCCAACGTTAATGTTTCATAAGTTATAAGGAAATAAACAATTAAATTGCCAATAAAAATTAATCTGCCTCAAATTTTTCTATCCTGATAATGTTTGCTTCTATATCTAGCTAATTGTAATGTTCACGATTTATTTCAGATTTTTCTAAGCGATCTTACTTGTCATAAGGGCGGGGGCAGTAATTTTTAAGATTTTTCCAAAAAGACTGTCAAAGAACATTTAATAAAACTATATATCTTATAAATAGTTGAATTTATGCCTAAATAAACTTTTATTCGATATCCTACACGGTAAGATTTAAAGACATTTTTTGTCAAACTTTACTCCTGAAATTTTATATTAAAATATTGGGTTGGCTAGTAAGTTTTTAACCCCGAGTTGCTGTCAACAATTTTTATTAAAAATTTTATATGTTACATTAAATTTAATTTAAGTATGCACTATTATTAAATACTACTTGTCGCCATCCAATTGGCAGTGACAACATGCCTTTCTTGTAAAATTCCGGTTACTGTTATTGAAATAACTGTGCGAGGTCGTTTTGGAAATGTTCTTCAACGTCGATTTTTTTTAATGTAAATGGTTACTTAGAGTAAATGGTTATTTGCCTGAATTGTAGGTCTTTCTGGAAGCTAGTTCCAATGAATATGCCCTTGATATTCCATCAGCAACTGAGCATCAGCTTTTTGGCACTTATTTCAGGTTTGGAAACTGAAACGCCTATTAACTCGACACCCAGCCATTGACGTTTGCGTATATGGTTAACGTATGTAACCTACTTCTCATCGCCAGTTATTAACTGATTCAGCCAGTTGAATTTAAATTTCAATGTCAATAACTGTTGACAAGTATGAACTCTGCACTGAAGGTGATATTATGACAACTCGTGGGGATATCTCACGAGTTGGACACACACCATATTTTGGCTAATTTTTCCCAATTCGTGCAAATGTGTTTCTTTGGCCACATTTGCACGAATTGGGAAAAAATTTGCCATGACTGCAGTGTAGCTCATCTGTCAATTGATCAGTCGTCAGTCAAGGATCCTACTCAATTTGGCGTCGCAATTGTTGAAAGTCCAATTCAACAGGACGTCCGGTACGGGGTTCGTCCTCACGATCATAGTCCTCATTCCTGCACTTTCTGAACTAAATATTTGTCATCGTATAAGACACCGTGGACACGCTCATCGCATGACATATATTATTTGTGGCAATCTTTACATCGTAACCAAGGCGAAATTCGTAAAGTAATAGAATCCATATTTGAAATAAATTTAAATTCATTATCTTTTATTCAATTCACTTAAAGTTTCGACGCTGACTGTTGTCAACTGACTAAACTTTGGCCTATTTACATATTGCAATAAAACGTTCCAGAAATTTCAACAATCTTTCTAGAAAAGTCCCAAAGTTGTGTCTAAAAACTTACTAGCTAACCTAATAAAATGATTAAAATTGCATCAGGATATTTATTTCCACTGTTACATATTTTTAAAAATTAAAATGCAAAACCAAAGCTAAATAATACCAGGTCATTTATTGTCTTAAATGTATGAAAGTTTCAACTTTAAGATAGTTCTCATAATTTTGTTTATATAGCCTTTAAAATTTCCTTCTCTCCCTCTTTCTCTCTCTATCTCCATATTATAATGAACTTATGAAACTACATGTGAAGATCTATTTTATCACTCAATAATTCCAAAGAAAATTTTGAAAAAATTATACACTCTGAATATATGGTACGCTTCAAAGAAATTGGAATATTGTCTATGTATGGTTTCCAATATGGACAGGGTACTCTGGAAACAAATCTGAGCAATGACTTGCTATGGTCGTAAGGCTGTAATGATTTTTCCCACTTGGTACAAATACGGAACCAAAAATATAAATAATACGAAATAATTCCTATCCATACAATAAGCACACAAAATACGGCCACAAAATATTATGTGTAAGTACACAGAGTATGTGCAGGTACATAATCTATTGTGGACGTTTTTTACTTAAACTAGATTGACATAGTTAGTAATTGCAGCCATTGCAAGTGTCAATAAAGATTTGTTTCAAAGAAAACATACGAGTAGTTTGCGGAGCCACATGATTCCACGTTTACTTTATGATTTAATGTTCACTTTCCAAAAAAAACACCAGTTTCCACAAAAGATCAAATTCGTAATATCCCACATGTATATTCTATATACTGAATAAATCATAATTCAAAATAATTACTTGTTTTTAATGATTACAAAATGACGAATACACTTAAAGATGGACATAATACATGCCCCGAGTATGAAAGAGGTGAATATTTATTATATATACACACTTACACTTACATATGTTTCAGTGCAAGTAATGATGCATATATTCATACCGGATGTTGAGTAATTTTGTACGCTTGGTGTCCACTATCTGTATAATGTAAAACAATGGGCAGAGTGTAAAAATGTGTGGTTTAAGAAAAATATGCCTAATATTATGAAAATTCATAAAAATTAGTATTATTCTCATTTATTTTTGTAGTTGGTGGCAAAGAACACAGCATATTAACAATTAGTTAAGGGTTTAAGATTTTGCTTCGTATTAATGCTTTTTAGTAATTCACTAAATCCACTAAAATAAACTTGATTTAAAAGTTTCTATGTACGAAAAGGTATAATTTTATATTAAGTCTAAAATGGAAAAGTTTGATGTGATTCAAAGAGGAAGGACGGAAAATAATGTAATAAAATATTCAAATTGATTTTATATAAATTAGAATCCTGAGATACTACCTTGTTGGCTGTGATAAATACTAATGACAAAATTGAAAAGATAATTCACGGGAATTACGTCTCCGTATTAATACAATCAATTGATAATTGCCCACCTCCCTTCAGTCTAATTAACACCAATGGCCGCCTCAGTAACAGTTCATTCGTCCAGGGTAATTTCCAACCTTAAAGCGAAGAGGCAAATATAATTTAACTTCCCCGAATCGAACGAAGCGATAAATCTTTCCAATTCTCACATTTTCAGTTCACTCGTTGGAGGTAAGACACGACCATTCTGAAAGACACTTAAAATAGCCCATTAACGTAAATACGTCACAGCTAATGAATCGCGCCAGAAGCCGAAAGATTAGTGTTTTTCCGAACCTGAAAAAAGGAGATTTAAATCTTACCGTGGTACCTGTCCTTCCAATTGTCTGGCATACACGGCCTCCTAAACTCTAAGATGTGTACTGAATAAGTTGTAATTTGATGAAATTAAAAGGTCTGATAACATAAAATCGTTTCAAAAAAATTATTGCAGTATATTTCAAAGAAACAATTTGAGTCGTGTCCGTGAGTTTATATTTGTTTGTGTGTATACATCACAAACAAATATAAAGATATTAATATTATTAAGCCTCAGTGCTGTGGTTCTTTATCGTAGTATTGAAAGTAATGTTAATAGAGCTCGTCACATACAGGTAGGACGTTGGTCATAGATAACAATGATATTCGGGCAAGAAACTATAGAAAAAAATTTGAAATTACCTGCGTGGGGTTACATTTTGCTATTGTCGCATGGCTACACAGTTCTTCTGGCGCATGTTTGACAAACCACATTACTATGTTGTGCGAAAGGCACGTAACAGAGGTATTTTTGACATTCTTACACAAATAGCAGCGAAGTAATAATTGTTTTATTATTTCTTCCAATACTATGAGTATGTCACTTCTTGAACATGCTAAGAGAAAAAAAAATTAACGTTTCCTATACAATTACAGTAACAATCCAGTAATAATTTATTGCCTTTTCTCGCTTCGGAAAAACCCTATATCGCCTTTGGTTCAATAACAAGGTAGTATCATAATGAAAATATACGAAGGATGTAATCGAGTTAGCAACAGAAATAGAAATGATATTCGGACGGACGTGCCAGCTCCATTCGGTACTTCAATTTGGCGCAACGACCGTACCGAGCTTACCTGACGCTGCAAATATATGAAGCGAGGAAATAAGGTAATGGAAGGTGCCAATACTGTCTATTTCGAAGGGTAGTCTCTTATTATGTTAGTGATTATAGTGGGTTAGAACTAAAAATCTTGTCATCAAAGTTCGACATTAAATATTAAAAGGCTTAATGTTTTATTGCGAACCTAAAAAGTCAGATGAATGGCGTGTTTTTACGTTAACGGCGCTATAAGTTCTTTAGTTCTAAATATGCAATTATTCACAAAAACGTCTAATCAGAAAGAAATACAATTTAAGATTTCAAAGTTAAAATGATGACTAGTACTATCACCAACATTGTTGGTATTTAGGATTAATTTTTGATTTATATTCTTTCAAATTTCGTTCTGTTGAGATTAGATCGCATATTTGTCTTTATGTAAATTCCTCATATGTTTTCAACAGTTTGATAAAACCTTCTGATATTCAGCTCCAAAATAAGTTTAATTTTTCAATATAACGTATACAACGTTCAAAATTGGAAAATAGTGCAAAAAAAAGGTTACAATAATGAATTATGCTTCTACAATGTAGTAGTCCGTTATATATTATAATAATTTGATTAGTAAGACTCAGAGATAACACCAAAATATACGTCCCTCTACTTAGCTTTTATTATGCCAAATAAATTGAAAACAATAACATTGAAAATTTAACGGGTAAACCTTATATCGTAAGTTCAGACTTCCAATATTTCAGTTATAAATGTATTTGCTTACACGTACTATGGAAGTGAAACTTCTGTGCTTCATGCTGATTAAACAAGCTACTGTTATCTAATTTTTATACCTATTGGTCCTCGATAACTCATACAAAATATATTCAGAGTGAGACATGACACCGCGATCGATGTAACATATTTTCTAGGCTAACTAGAAAAGATCAGAAAAAGCCTAAATAGTATGTACTTACATAAGATTTCATCGATATACAATGCTGAAATACTCGTTACATAAAATCAATATTACAGAACATGTTTAATGAAATAATGTTTTCATGGATGTGTGTCTTCTTGATGCATTTTCCAGAAGTTTCCCAAAAAAATTATCGACGATTAGGAAGAAGAATAAAACTTTGTAAAAGTTTGCTTCGTTTATTTTTGTTTCAGGATTTTATCTCAGGATTTCATGATTCTGTCGAATGTGGTAATTACTACTATAAATACACATACAATTTATCCTAATCAATTCTATAATTGCGGAGTCCCGCTGCAAATATATAAGCAAACAGGCATAGGCTAGAAGACAAAATTGCTTGGTTACAATCTATGTATGTATTACTTCATACTTTGTAGTGTGTTGTATCGTACGTAAAGTGTTAAGTGAAATGTACCCTTTGGTAAGATTTTAGTGAAAAAGTTGTTTTAAAAGTCATTTTATTTAAAAATTCGAGACAAATATTACACTATTTGTATCGAATTTTTAATAGTGTTGTTGATATTTCAATGTGATGGCGAAATATGCAAAATGTACCAAAAGCAGTAGCATTTTCATGCTTACCTGTTTACAATATATATACATTATATATATATATATATATATATATATATATATATATATATATATATATATATAAGTCGAATCTTTGTGTTTCTGGTTATTCTGTGGTCTTTCCAGATCTTTGTGAGTTTTTCCACTGATGATCTCGTCACGGCGCAACGTCTTCGAAACTCATCTTCGCAACCTTCATCATTAGCGATAGTGGAGCCCAGATATACGTAGCTCTTCACTACCTGGCATCCTGCTATATTTTGGATGTTCGGTTGGTTATTGTTAGCACGATCTACAATCATCATTTTAGTCTTATCGCGATTGATTGTAAGCCCAAACTCCAATGCTCTGGTCTCCATTCGTTGTAGGAGAGACTCGATTTCATATTTTGTTGACGCTAGGAGGGTGGTGTTATCTGCGTATCTCAAGTTTGATATCTTCGGACCCCCACCGATATTTCCTTATTCCAATCCTCAAGAACTATACGCATTAGGTATTCTGTGTATATGTTAAAGAGAAGAGGAGATAATATACAGCCCTGTCTAACACCTGCTTGCGTTTTGAAGCGTTCGGAGTCAATACCGTCTACTCGGACCGCGGCTGTGCCATCTTCGTATAGACGCCTAATGATTTGTACAAGATGATGCGGTACACCCATTTCCGTCAGGACCAGCCACAGTTTCCACCCCTTCACGGTATCGAAGGCTTTTCTGAAGTCGACGAAGCCTATATAGAGGGCAATGTTAAACTCTATTTTTTTCTACAATTTGTCGCAATATCAGCAGCTGTTCTCTTGTACCTCGACCTTTTACAAAACAAGCTTGTTCGGAGGCGATTTCTCCGGACAAAAAACCCTGAAGCCTTGTGTTAACAATATGCAGCATTATTTTACTGGCGTGGGATATTAGGGAAATGAGTCTGTAGTTGCTGCACTTTTCTGTCGATCCTTTTTTGTGTAACGGTATGAATATGGAGTGTGACCAATCGCTCGGCCAAACTCCAGTGACCCATATACGACAGCAGATGGTGTGCAGTATGTTTACTCCGACTTCCCCCATGGCTTTCACTGTCTCGATCGGGATCTCTTCAATGCCTACAGTCTTGTTCCGTTTAAGATGGTCTATAGCGGCCCGCACCTTATCTTTTAACATCATTGGCTCTTGCTCTGTGGTTTCTTGGTAAGGTGTTATGTTTGTTGCTGTGTCAGCAAACAGAGACTTACAGTACTCTTCCCAGACGCTAGCAATCTTTTTAATTTACGTGACGGATTTGATATACTACTTTCGTATTAATAAGTGTTTCTGAACACTCACGTTTCATGAAGTTTTGTATAAAGAATTAAACGATAGATGCCCCAATTTCTGCTGTTCTTCTCGAATATAACCCAATAATCCAAGATATACACGCTATTCTTTGAATACATAATAATAAATGCGTTAATTAAAAGAAGAATAAATGAAAATGAACAAAAACATCACGTTTGAATCGAAATAAATACTGGTTCGTTCCGTCAAGGGTATACCAATATAATACTGATTCACGCAAATAAGGGTGGACGGTAAAAGTAACGCGATTGATGTCATCCGTTATGCTTCAGCCCGTCCCGATCGTATATTTTTCAGTTCGGTTTCCGGTTTAGGCAGATGCTACCGAGATTGAGGACTCGTTATCTTACTCGTATTTATTTTAATGGCGCTCAGAATGATTCTATCTAATCACGGAGTAAGGGATTGAAAATCTGATAATGTGTTCGACTCAGAAAAGTTTTAATTATAAATTTTACTTCCTCTGCTTTAAGTTAAGCGATAGACTTAAGTGGTTGTCAATCTAAACGCAGCTGAGGTATCTGTGTTGCTAATTTTTAATTAATATTTTTGTAAAAAAGTGATTTGGAAAAGGCAATATTAATAATTTGGTTAATTTTGAATTTTACAAAAATCAACTGAGGCGATGACTGTAGCTTCGCAACACATTTGTACGTTAAAAGATTACATCATCGACTGTATGCCGTCGTATCTTCATGTATTTTTAGTTTCAGAATTTACAACTCAATATTTACCTTCGCATCCACAAAAGCTATGAAGAAGGCCATCGTCACATTTCTCGAAGTAATTACTTCGTAATGCTACGTGTTGTAAATAAATCATTTAATGCATGAACAGGCTCTTTAAGTCCGAATCATTTCAACGTTACCGCATTGATGTTTAACCAAAATTGGTGTTAAAACTGTTCTGTCACAAATAGTTCTTTAAAACCTCTTTCGAAAGCCTAAAGTTTCGAATTTATTTTTACAGCCTAGGACTAACATCGAAACGTCATAATTTGAAAATAAAATAGAGAATAAAATAAATTTCAAAATCTAATTAACTTGGCAATTAAGTCTTGATGAAGACAAAAATTCATCACGCTGATGAAACCAAATGGTTTCTGGAAGGGATAGGTAGATGATCTTAAATTTTTAAAGTGTGTTATGAATTTTTCCGACCGTAAAAATAATCGGTATTTAATTGGTGTTTAGTTATTTCGATAAAGTCTTGCAATATTCATACTTTTACATCGAATAAGCACCGAAAAATACCAAATAAAACTTTTCGCTATTTCAGTGAGAATATATAACTCTTAATTTGGATATTATCGTAAATATGTGTTATTTTATAATACATATTTACGATTATGTCCTAGTCAAGCACTGGAAATTATGAATTAGGCGTTTGCAAAGAAATTGCCTATAAAAACGTATATATATATACATGTATATATATGTTTATATATATATATATATATATATATATATATATATATATATATATCTGAGTTAATAAACCATACACTCACTCGATTTAGACCAATAACGGTTAATCGCCCGCCTTAAAGTGAAAGCAGCAAAATGCATAACTGATCCCTTCTCGAATTGAACGAATTACAAATCTTTAGAATCGTTACATTCACTGTCCCTCACCGAAGACAGAACACGATCGTTCTGAGCGCTACTTAAGTACCATTAACGTAAATAGATCTCAGGCACCCAATCTCGGTAGCGACCCCCGAAGTAAGACCACACTGAAAATTGTACGGCTGGGACGAACTAAAGCATAACGAATGGCATTCATTGCGTCGCCTTTTACGTCCAGTTACGTTAATCAATTTTGTACTGAGATATCCTTGATGGTGGAAATTAGAACTTATTTGAACAATATTTTTTTATAATTTAAACGTTATTTTTTTTTCATTTGTCAATGTATATCCGTTTTAGGAAATAGTATTACTTAATAAATATTTTGAATAATGATTATGATATAAGTCGTAAACACTGATTGCAGTGTTGATTGTGTACTTACGTACACACAGTATTTCATTTTGTTTTTTCACTATGCAAATTAAGCATTAATAACCGATACTGATATTCTCCATGATCTCAGTTTCATAGTATTAACCGGCCAGAAATTTTGGATATATAAGTAAGTTTATTTATTGACTACACAATTAAACTTTTTCATTACAAGAAAATGAAGAACTTGTAAGAAAAGTTGACAATAAAGCTGTATTTGCAAAATTATCGCGGACCAGCTTCAGTACGCTTTCTTGCTTCCGTGAGAAAGGAAAAAAACTGTGGTGAAACAAGAAAAATATATTCTTGCGAAAACTTGGATCTCAGTATTGGAAACGGTTAAGTAGTTTGAGATACACAGAAAATGATTTAATTTCTGTTATTTCAAACTTAAGTCCGAACCGATGTAGCGAATTAATTTTAATGTTTAATTTAATTCATTTTATAATTCTCTATTCCACCTCGAATTTAATGTTTAAAAACATGCGGTTGTAAAACATTTTAAAAATCGAGATGACTTTAAGATTATTGACATTTTAAGATTTAGAATATTTTAAACTAAAGAAATTAATTTCCCAAATACTTTGAGGTTTGTTTTTAATTATTTTGATACAATTGAAGTGATAACTCTGTTTTAACGTTGTTTTAATAAAGATAATGTCTATTTAAGTTATAATTTTAAGAGAATTGTCATCAATGCTAATAAGTGATGAAATTGAAATTATGACACTGTTGGTCATGAAAAATTTTGTTTTCAATCTAATTTTCATTTATATTTATACTATAGTATGAATTATATATCAATGTTCTTACTACATATTTCAAAACACACCCTATTATCAATATTACAATCCTGGCTACTAATTCATTTTTTTTAAATATCTTTATGAAGCGATTTCAAGCTTGGTCAATTATAAAATATAAAAAAAATGTAAATGTTTATTTATTATATTTTAAGCTTGGTCATTTGTAAAATACAAAAAAAATGTTGTAAGTTTTATAATATCACATGAATAATTTGATTTTTCCTTCTAAATTGAGATTCAGTGTATGGTGAAACCCAAGTTTAGTTGAACCTAAATGAATTTATGAAGGCTCTATTTCACGTAACTCACAATATCAATGATAATCAGTCTACTATGTCAGATAGTATACTAGTCTAATAGTCAGATATTATTCTAGTCTAATAGTCAGATATTATGCTAGTCTAATAGTCAGATATTATAATTCAGATGAGAGGTTATATTTTTATATCTAATTTAATTTGTACTTTTGAAACTCTTATATTATTTACGTCTTTTTTGGCTTCAAAATAATGCCAATTCATCAGTTGCTTTAAATTTATTAGCTATAATTTCTTTGTTATATTGTCTAATTAGCAAAAAGTCGTCACCTTTTCAAATTAAATTCGCAAATGCAGTCTGCCCGCCCAGAATAATATACAATCCTAGCCGTCTACTGATTGCGTTGAACTGCTGCTGGCACTGCCGTCCACTCAGTTCCGGAGCGACATAGATATTTCAGCTGATTCGGTATTTATATTGCTAACATGCAAATTATAATTCTAATTCTAAAATATTAACAATTCAATCAAGAACATATTACCTCATTAACTTCACGTTGCTTAATTATGATACGGTGACAACATTTTTTCCATACGAATATCATTGCTAAATTAAAAAGAAGAATTAGAAGAAAAAAGAATTATTTGAGAGGTAATAAACCACATACATATTTTGATCTGTATAATATGCAAGCCATTGTATTAGAAAAAAAATCTGTCTTTTGTTATTTTATTTTTATACGAAATTACATTGCCACTAAATCGCACATTCATATCCGATGTGTATACATAACAAAAAAAAAACAATAAATAAACAAGTAACTAAATTTTTAAATTCCGTATGAAAACATGCCGTGTGTGCGTGCGTTTAGCATTCGCGTGCTTGGTAGTTTGAGTGTGCATGTTTCCGGGCATGGGAGTGTAGTTGTGCGGTTTGCGCTTGTGAGTAATGTGTGCTTGTTCTTGCGCATGGGTGCCAGTAAGTGCGTATTAATGAATGCATGTAGCGTTTGTTTGTGTGTGTCTACATGTAAACGTATATATGTGCTTGTTAGTGTAAGTTCATACATGCTTATGCACTAGGTCCATATTACAGTATTACGAAGCAGATAAACCATTGGGAAACATTTCGCATTTGATTGGCAATCCTACATTCATTCAGAATTTATCTTGCTACCAAACCACTCCTAGATAAGTGGTGTACATTTATAATCATGTTATATTATTTTATTTTAATGCTTAGGTAAAAACGTACATATTTCAATCTTTCTTGTTCTAGACAATGTTATACAAATGCAAAGAACGTGCAATAACATTTTAGTTTCTCGAAAGTCAAAGCCATTTCACGATTATTTATCAATTAGATTCAAATGAAAAGGCTCACATTTAATGGTGATCATGAAATTTTAAGAGAAAAGAGGCGGAGGCATGTTTAATATGAAGATCCAAAGGATAGCAAGCATCGATGTACTGTTAGTTATTCTCTACCTGATGGCAATGGAACAATTCAAATGGAACTATTAAATAGCTTTTTTGTTAAGTATTTGCAGAAGTATATAATTTGTAATAAAAAAAATGTATGCGCTTGTAAAACGAGTGAAAAGTGAGCACTTTGTGTACACTGAAAAAAAAGGGAATAAAATAAAAAATAGGAGATATATATTTGAAGCCATTGAAACCATTAAAACTCACGTGTTGTCATTTCCTAAAGGGAAACCTAATTACGGAATAGCTGGTTCCCAGAAAGCAGTTTAATTCTAGAGTTAAATATGATTTGTTGGTTTAAGGCGTTTAGAAACAAAAAAATAATATGACTCATTTATTCAGTACTAGCCTCATTCTATCTGATAATAAAACGAAAAAGTATGAGAAGATAGCGTACATATTTTGATTATACCATGATTCACCCTGTTTTTAATAGGGTCTGTGACTGATGTCGATATTCTTTGTAAAAATGTTTTAAAACTGCAAAATAAGCTTAAAAAAACCTTATAATGAAAAAATAATGCACATAACAAACAATTAATCGAAACTTATAAATAGGAAAAAGTGTAAATTTTTTTGGTCATTAAATTGAAAATTTTGCTAAGAATTGAGTTTCCACATAAAAATGAGAAAATTATGATATAATTATATACAACATGTACATCAAACGCATTATTTAACGAGATTCTAAAAATGTTTAATAAATTCGCTTATAATGAATGCTAAATAACAGGCTAGTGACGTCATAAGCCAGTTGTGTTTTGTATGGGGCGTTTTCGCGAGAATTGTAGTTCATCAGTTTTAACGTTATAACTATGTGATGAAAAGTTCTAGGTACGATATATATATTTTATACGCTTTGAATGTTATTACTTATTCGATTTTAGTAATAAATAATTTAGTCAAATACCCTATTGCAGGAAATTAGTGACTTATTTATATTAAGTATTCAAAGGCATTTTTAGTATCAACACTGTCAGAATTAAATATTTTTAAAAATTAACCCTTTTTGCATTTACCTTTAGCTCGTTGGTTTAACCGATGGCGAAGTTTGACAAACGAATAGGGGGTTAGGAGATATGTATATAATAATTGCGTCAATGACAAATGTTTGTGTTTATAAAAATGTTACTTTTTTATCACATATAATAAATGTTTACGTAATTACTTTCCTTATCGAAACGTTTTTGGAATTATTTTAATGTAAATGTCGATTTTGAATCGCTGTGAAATGTCTATTTTGAAAAATGTTATTGAAATAAGCTTCAGACTCTTTTTAAGACATTTACTCATCAAAAATTGCACAAAATGCAATATTTTTTTAAAATATTTATTCTGTTAATTATAATATTTAAATCTGTCATCACTTCAGCAATTAGAATGAATGAACGATGTTTCTCAGGTGAATTGGATGTTTGCCATGAAATCATACGCCTACCCCCCTTTTTTTTATCACAAAATGAGAATGTGACTTATTTATTTAAAAAGTCGATAAAAATATTATCCTATAAAATTACATCACTACATGAAAAGGAACGTATACAGTCAAGAAGAATTAAATGTTACGTAAAAGTTTTGACAGAATATAATATAATTTATTTATGAAAAATCGTGATAATTTTAGCAAGTAGCACATGACTTTCTCATATGACTCCTACCTAAATACATAGAATTCAAAAAGAGCGCCTCCATCTACAGAAAAGAAAAATTTGTACTAAGTGAGTCTTCGATTTATTTTTTTAATTATTTCGATAATGTACTTAAAAATGACATTAATTTAAAACAAGAAAGAGACGATAGTTCAAGCAGCATAAGTTATTGTATTAGGGTCTCTCTTTACGTTATCTATCCGTTCCAGTTTAGTCCTTATTTTCTCTTAAGTTTTGACATGGTTCATGTTCAAGAAAATAAGTTTTATTACTAAATATTCTACTCAAATTATTATCTAATTCCATTTGTTTATAATAACATGAGGTAATTACAACATAATTTACTGCGTTTCTCTCCGTATTCATGTCACATTCCATTAGTTAAAGATAAGTAATGAGGTTAAATTTAACATTTTCAAAATAAATACAGTCCCGATTCATTAAAAAAGTATGGTTTGTATAGTGAGTTTTTGTATACTTATGTTTTTTTTTCATTCATTAAAAAAATTACCAAAAGCCAAGGTTGCTTTCGTCTGCCTGTGTCTATGTATATCTATTCACCTACATAGCGTTACCTAAAAAGTACATAAATATTTGAAATTAAATGCGGTGGAAGCGAGATGATTCTGGAATGCTTCCACAAAATAGTATATGATATAAGCTGTCCACCTAGATATCTAATAATAATACTACGAAGAAGATGTGATTGCAAACAATGACCTAATAACAACTGGACTTATCATTACGGCTCAAAATACATGTAATTGCTTTATATTTATTAATATGAGACGTTTACCGTAAATAAATGTGAAAATTATATGTCAACCTCTATACAGACTCTATGCCGTACCATCCGATATTTTTATTTTATCCACAAGCATAAAAGATAGAGGAATACAATTCCCGGACGCCGAAGCGATGGTGACTGATTATGAAACCGGGGAAGAGACGTCCATCGAAAGAAACGATGCACAGAGTGCAACAGAAATTAATTAAAAAAAAAATTGCTGCTTGGATCCGTTGTTAATATCTCAGAAGCTTTCAGAGTTATCTAACGTACAAGAAGATAAGATCGGGTACAACGTACTTATAATGATATCTTAAAGAATATATTTGAAACAAAAAATCGTGTCTATGTATATTGTACGTGCGTTGAAAGTTATACTTCCTTGGTGTAAAACAAGAAAAACTTTATTTAGTGTGCTAATAATTAATGAAATTAAAATAATAAAAGGAGCGTGACTAGAAATATGGTGGATAAAATATAAATTCAATTAAATGACTTAATTTTAAAATAATTTACATAATAATACAAATAAATATCTACCGAAACTTAACCATACTTAGGGAAATACATTTAAAATATATTTTAAAAAGCTTATGAGTACAATTTCTCTCACGAATATTTACAATAAATAAATGTGTTCTATTATATGGATCGCTATCAAATTTATATTATTAAAAAAATATTACTTAAAAGCACAGATATAACTTAGATTTGTATGAATATAAAACACGTATTCTTTATTTACAAATACCTCAATAAATGTCATGAATATATTAGCCCTTACACGTAAGTAAATATTTGTTTAGTGAGTAACTTCATCCTGTCAATTTTGTTGCATGGTGGACAATTTCCCTGCATCTTAAAGAAGAATAACTTCAAAAATTTAATTACAATTACAAAAGTGTTTATGTAACTTATTGGTTTATTTCCACATTAACGTTTTTTGTATCCTAAAAAAATATTGCACAGGTATTTCCCTATCAGAATTCAGGAAGAAATTTATAAGATCCTAGATGAAGTAAATAAAAGTACCATATTAAAATAAAAGTTCACTGACGTAGTTTGTGCACAGAATTTGTAAAGAGCGAAGGGTTGTTAGCAAAATCATATAAACCTATATCTAAAGATAGCGCCATTGAAGATGTACCTGTTAAATTAGTGCTTGAAACTTTTCCCAGGAAATACTACTAGGACATTTGTATCTGGAAAATATATTTTCTTTTCTAAAAACGATATAAAATGAAGAATGGAAAAATTACTCGTTCCTTCCTTATAATAGTTGCCATATCTAACTTCCCCCAAATATACACCCCACATTCCATTTTGAGAAATCCTGTAGTGCACAGCCATATAATTCTGTAACTTGTATGTTGCTAAGGCCTATAATTATCTATTTAATAGTTTTAAAACCATTAATTGTTGCAAAGAAATAAATCTTTATAATCTTAAAAGATTTCAACCAGCCAAATATTTATATTAAATCATATGAGTCAAGGCATCTATGACTTAAATAAAATATAATATAACAACGAATATAAGCATAACAAAAAATTCCGACTAATAACACATACACATACACATAGTCACATACACACCCTGACACCGAGCAATATAGTTAATAATCAACCTATATATATATAGATATATATATATATATATATATATATATATATATATATATATATATATATATTAGTTTGAGTGATGGCACTTAAATGAATATCGTATTTTGGTACACTTTGTACGCTCTGTACCTGTCTATTTTATTTTTTAATCAATACGCAGAAAATAAAAAAGTAACCTACTTAATTACACGAAAATTAGTAAAATAATTAGTAGTCCCATTTCTTTTCATACCAGCTATTAAACACAGTATAATTACAATTATATAGGGTTTAATTTGAGACTTTACTTCATTACACTCGTATTCGATTGTTGTTAGTAAACAACACAATTTTGCAAAATAAACTCTATCTAAAAAGAGTGCTAAATATGTGAGGTGATTTCGAAGACGAAAAGCGGAAAAAAATGTAATAAAATATTTGTATTGACTTTATATAAATTCGAATCCTGAAATATCATATAGGTAGATGTAAAAATATTAAAAACCTGGTTAAAAAGACATTACATAGTTATTACGTCTTCGTACTGATATAATCAATTTAAATTTGCCCGCCTCTCTTCAGTCCCATTGATACCAGTGGCTGCCTTAGTAATAGTTCCCTCGTCCAGGATAATCTCTCTCTTCAAAGCGAAGAGGCAAATATAATTTAAATTCTCCGAATTAAACGAGGCACAAATCTTTACAATTTTCACATTTTCAGTCTCCTCGTTATAGGTAAGACAAAATCGTTCTTAATTATACTTAAAAAAAGTCCTTTAACGTAAATAAACTACAACCACTGAATCGTGCCAGCAGGAAAGCGGAAAATGAAATACTTACAGGCTTATTTGCTGCCCTTCCGATTGTCTGCAATACATAGCCTTCTAAAATCTAAACTGTGTACTGAATAAGATGGAATTTACTTTGAACTATACGGGTATTTAAGGGTGAAAAGGCATGGGGTGTAATTCTATTACCAAAAAGGAAATATTGTGTCACAGGATAGATATAACGCAGTAATACAGAAATTATTTATAAGCGAAAAAAAATTCAGGTAATCGTTTAAAAAACAAAAAAATTATTATCCCACCCTTTTATTTCTTAAGGTATCCATTGAAAAAGTATGAAAACGTATTAAATATAATTATCCTTTGTTATTTGAAGCATAAACGCCTTTTGGGCGTTTTGTATAGTTTGTTTATAGAATATTCTTCCTAATTATATGAATGATTTTTTACGCTGAAGTGAGTGTATTTTTCAATTAAATAAAATTGAAAGACGCTCAATGAAAATTATGCTTCGTCGTCTTCAAAACTTCAATAGCCGATTAATTTTTTTAGAAATAAAACTTGAATCAAAATTACTAGTTTGTTTTTTTTTTCTTTATGTAAGGCATTATTAATTTTTTATTATATTTTTTAGAAGATGATATTGCATTGTTTTGAAAAATCAAAACAAAATATACACTTACAGAAACAAAACCTTTTCGTAAACTGTGTTAAACTGATATACTCGTCTTTGTTTTTTGACCTGAAAATATTCTCCAGTTCGCCACGTTTTCCAAAAGGGTTTTATATTTGTATTACCAGAATTAATTATCAGGCCTCATTTAAAAGTATACTTCGAAGAAGAAACGAAATTGTAAAATTTGAACAAAAACATCAAACAAATTGATTGAAAGCAAATACTCTTCATGAGCGACCAATTTGATTCTGGACTGAGCCCTCTTCTCGTAAAATGCAATTCGTACTGTAAAGTTCTGAAAACAAATAAACCAGTAACTCCCTTAGAAACTATTGCTTGTAATTTAACTACGAGAATGGTTGAAATTAGCGCTGTGGTTATAATAGCAGGGAATAATAAGAAATAAAATGTTACTATGAGTAGTTATTACCGTAGTTAGAAAATATTAATAAAGTTTCACCAATAATTAAATATTATTATGTGCTGTCTGTTTTAATTGAGTGAATCTCGACCTCAAACTCTCTCATCAATTTATTGATATTTTAGATCCTTCTCAGACTGTCTCTTCTTATGATGTATTTTTATACCAAAGACATAAAAAGAGGTCATAAGAGACAGTCTGAGAAGGTGTGAGTAATTAATACAATTAAATACCAAATAAAAAAAACTCTGTTATAAAATTTGAGATACCTGAAGGAAGCTGGATTCCAGGAAATTAAAACAGATTTTTTATATTTAAGTCATTGACCCTCTTTATTAGACAATATTTATAAGGAGTTTATAATTAAATTAACTCATCAAGATGTGCAAGGTTTTTACCTAAATCGTCTAGATTTATTTTTAGGTTTAGGAAAAAGTGGCATTGATATTTTTTATGCAACCGAAACATGGCTCGGGTGTGCTAGCCCGGATTTACTATTTATGGCTATAATATTGTAATAGCTATAGGAGAACTTGTTACATACATGTAGGATATTGGTCATGAATAACAATGATATTAAAAAACTACAGAAAACAAAACTGAAAATACTTGTATTACGCTGTGTTATTGTCGTATGGATTTACTTATCATGCATTACGCATGTTTGACAATAATATTATTATGCTCTACGAAAGGCACATAACAGACGTATCTTTATATTATCAGGAAAGTTCTAATTTTGGAATTATTTCCTTTCATAACATGCGTATGTTACTTCTTCAGTATGCTAGGAGAAAAAAAATCCAATTATTCCTATATATTTACACCGAAGATCCAATAACAAATTATTACATTTTCTCGCTAAAAAATCTCTACATAGATACTACAATAACGAGCATCATAATAAAAATATACGAAGGATGTAATCTGGTTGGCAATAGAAATAGATACAATATTCCGACGGACGTGTCAGCTCGATCCAGTATTTCAATTTGGCGCTACGACCGTACCGAGCTTACCTATCGCTGTAAATATATGAAGCGACAAAATAAGGTAATGGAAGGTGCCAATACTATCTATTTCGAAGGTTAGTCTCATTTTATGTTATTGATTATTATGGGCTAATAATAACAAATCTTATCTTCATAGTTCGACATCAAATATTAACAGACTCGATGTTTATTGGGAGATTATAAAGTCGCGTTAATTGTGCCATAAGTTCTTGAGTTCTAAATATGCAGCTATTGAGAAAATTATATAATCAGAGAGAAATACAACTAATTTAAGATTTCAAAGTTTAAACGGCCTCTGGTGATGTCACTAACATAGTTGATTTTTAAATAATGTAATTATGAACAGAACTTTTAAATAATGTAATTATGAACAAAAGGTCGTAAGTCGGCAGTAATATTTTGGAATTTATATTTTTTCGTACTTAATTTATATTTAAAATAAAGGAATTTATATTTTTTTACTAAAGGCTCGATTTTTGATTGAAAAAATTGAAAATTGCTTTACAACTTTGAAAATTGAAAAAGAATACGAAAAACTAAGAGTTGATATTTAGAATAATAACGAATTTTTCTTTTACAAACTGATGATCCATTATATATGATAATAATTTTAATTGAAAGACTATGAGGAAAATTAAAAAAAAAACAAAGAAAATATACACCCCTCTCGCCAGCTGTTCTCAAATTTATAGTTCAAAATAAATTGAAAAAAAATTATACCGAAAATTTAGCGGGTGACGAACGAACGAATGAAGTCTCAGACTTACAATATTTTAGTTACAAAACTATGTTGCCTTCACGTACTACATATGAAATTATTTTTTTCCATACAAATTAAACAGGATTTTTGTTAATCAAATTTTAACATCTATGGGCCGAAGATAACTGATGCAAAATATACTCATAGTGAGACATAACATCGATGTGAGTTATTTTGCTTGAGCAAACTGGAAAAGACCAGAAAATTCCTAATTAGTATGAACCTAATGCATTTCATCGATGTAGAATACTGAAATTCTCATTGCACGAAATTAATATTATAAAACATTTTTAAAGAAATATGTTTTCATACATGTGTTTCTTCCTCATGCATTTCCCAGAAGTTTTCCCAAAAAATCATAAATGTTTTAGGAGGAAGAATAAACTCTCTAAAATTTCCTTCGTTTTATTTTTGTTTCAGAATGTTCTAGCTATCTCATAATTTTGGCTAAATGCGGTAATCAATCCTAAAAACACACTTAAATTCATCCTAATCAATTCTATAAATGAGAAGCCGCGCTGCATATGGATAACCAAACGGGAAAACGGTAGACGACAAAATTGCTTGAAGACAATGTATGTGTACATCACATCATACTTTGTAGTGTAAAATAAAGTGTTAAGCGACATGGCCTTGGTGACATGACTAATAAGTCTCGAATTCTCAAAAATTTTGTCGATATTCCCATGCGATGAAGAAATATACAAAATTTACCAAAAACAGTTGCAGAGTTCGAATTCTTGCGTAACATTTTATTAAATAATTTGTTGTTTCTCTTGAAATTTGAATGAATTGGTTTCAATTATTGAAAAAGAAATCATTATGCAAAGGGGTATAGAAAGAGTTGCGGAACAATATTTTCTATCCATTTTCAAGCATTTATCATCTTGCAGTCTTAATTGCATTGCAAACATCAGGCTACCTCCTTACATATTCCCTATTCAGGAGATATCACATGTTCAATTTGAATTTGTTTGGTTTTGTAAATTAAAATATATCGCATGGGCCATCTATCCACCTATCATAGTCTCATCGCCGACGAAGGGATTGTGAATGTGACAATTCTAAGTTCTTTTTTTAATTCGTTCAATGCGGGAAAGTTTTAATTATATATTTTGCTTCGTCCACTTTGAGACAAGCGATAAAGTTGTTATCGATCTCAATGCAATTGAGGTGTCTTTGATTTTTACAATTAAAGATTGAGTTTTTGGGCAAAAAAAAATTATGAAAAAGTAAAAAGACCAAAATTAACATTATGACTAATTTTGAATTTCAAAAAAAAATATTAAGGCAATGACTGGTGTTACAGTATTTATATTGAAAATTTAATGAACCGAAAACGATCCCATAATAGTAATACATATTTCTCTAAACGTGTTGTATAAACTTGACGGCAAACAGAGGTGTTATGTGCAAGTAAAGTTCGTATTACCAAAGTTCCGTACGTTTTTAAGTACAATAAAATCTTTGCTAATTGCCCACCTGAAGATGTTGCCATGCAACGAAACTTAGGTTCACGTAGTTTCATTTAATTGTGAATAATAAATTTCTACAAAATTAACGCCAAATATATTCAATACATATAAAAGTTAAAATATTTAAGAGAACTTATCATATTTTACTACTAATGTACTTACAAATATTTATCTTATTATTTAATATGTATATGTATCGCTTAACATCTTTTCTACAGTTTCAAGACAAACAACATTGTTGCCTGTATCTTTCTAATTGGTATTGCAAACTGACAGAATTAGGCAATAAAGTATTTGTAAAATAACGTTGGTACTGAAAAATGCTTTGAAGACTTGTATCTCGTGAAGATGACGTCATTTCTAACCAGTGACATTTAATAATGGTTTATATCCAGATATGAACTAATTTTGGTCTCTAGAAAAAAAAATAGATTGAGTAAATTATTTTGGTAACAGCTGATTAAAACTCCTTATGTTTGGTATTAAGTAATATTGCTTCAGCAATATCCCGCAAGAGGAACATTCCGTTTTCGGTCTTTATTTCAACTGAAAACAATACGTATTATATCAATGGACGAATGCGAAAAGCCTGAAATTAGTCGAGTTTCAATGCAATCAGTCTTTTTTTGGGTTTTTGGAAGACATAGATTTAAATTATTTAGTGGCATGATTAATAGTGAAATGGATTTGAGATCGTCGATTGGATGCTGTCTTCAGATTTTATACGCCTTTGAATGCACAAATACTTACGTACGTACGTACGTAGTACTTGCATATCCACTAACGTTTTCTCAGGAAACACCTTCTGTTTGCTAATATAGTAATTTTAACATTTTGATGAAAGCACAAACATTTTTGTCTTTTAGATAGTTCTGTAAGTTGGAAGAAAGTCAACGATTGATGTATTTAAAAATAATTAAAAATGATTTTCATTACTACTCACAACCTCACGTAATTAACTATGCTTTAGTGTAAAATTTCATTATGCTTGGTTTTAATCCGAAAGTGTTTTGATGTTGTAACATAAAGATGCACAGAAGGATACGATGAAATTATAAGGTTCCCGTTTTTGCTGTTTGACTACGGGACTCTGATTACGACACTCTCGTAAACTTCCTTTATCCTCGTCCCTGCTTCCTTCGCTGTCGCTGTTTTTGTCGTTGGGTCATAATTTTTGGAAATATTGGCGATAATCAACCAATAAATTTTTATAGTCAGAAAGTTTTTATTCACTTCCAATGATAAAATTAGGAAAACAGAAAAACGAAAAGTTTTCAGGAAGAAGTTGAAAATTCTTGGGGTTAAAAGAGTAGTAAAGTTGTTAAATGAAAATAGATCACATGCGGTATTTTTTGTCTTTTCGTTTTTAATTTTTGTTTTATATTACTATCAGTCCTATCTTGCTTCTTTAAAATTTTCAATTTAACTTTACTTTACATTTCAGTCTCATATTTCTTTTTTCTCTCTAGAAAAGCTGCTTTTAAAAGGAAATTGCTAGTCATCTTCGCTCTCATTTCCGGAGCTGACCTCGGGTCTGACCTGAGGTCTCGCTATCGACATATACTTCAAGGAGAAAATCATCATCTACAACATTGATAAAATTTGTATACTTAACCCTTTGTTATTTCGATCGTAATTTCTTCTTCAACGAAATAATAGGTCCACTGTATAAATCTTTAGAACATAGTTATATGGAGTCACATTTTTTAACCCGAGTTTTCAAAAAACTATCTTATAATTAAAAAATATGAAAAAGCCTTTCTAATATAACATATATACTAATGAAGCAAACATCTTTTCAATCTTTTATCGAGGCTAGCTTAGAATGTTTCACTTTTATTTTCTATAGTTTTAAAGGAATATTGAAAATATTTATATTAATTTTTGTCTATAACATCTGAAAATATTATATTTTTGCACCACTAAATACTCCCAATTCTACAATGTTTTTCTTCCATCTCTATTAGTACAGAAAGCCATTTGCAAAATAGTGGGTTGTGTACAATCAACTTTTTTTTTAAATATGACCGGATCAATTTGATTAGTGTTTTCATTGGGATGATGTTCGGGATTTATTTTAAGATCTTGGCTACTTTTCTTTTCATCGAATATTATCGCAACGGGACTTGAAATTCAATTATAGCGTTTGTTGACTGTAAGAGCAGAGACGGCACATTTATGAATTAATGAGAAGAAATTATCCAGACAGTCACAGTGACTCAGATTTAAGCAGATTCGCTTATATCAAGCTAAGTTATCTTGTCCAACATCATTTTTCGAGGTAAACTTTATACTGGAAACTCCACTACATTAAATGAGGTCTACGCAAGTAAGAGGTGAGCAGAACCTGATAAATACATGAGAGGTTTTGGCAGCAAACATCTGACCATACTTTCATACTGACATACATAAACACATAACACACAATCGCCCTACAGAGGCATCGCTACGGCGATTTACAGATCTCGGAAAGTGTGTTCTTGCTGATGTACGTAGAAAATTAAAACATTTGTTAATTTATTTAATTTTTCCCAATTGGTTATGGTAAGTCTCTCTGTTCCTATCAGTCATCAATCACAAAATGTTTTTCTGGCCAAAATAATTACTTTGACTTTAAGTTCTGGAAACAATAACAATTGTTAGAATTTATTCACTTAAAATTTTCCATGGTATATTACATCTTAATAAAATGTAGTTTAGTTCTGACTATTCTTAAATTTTAGTATAAATAAAATACTGCTTAATTCTTAAAATTTTAAAGTATTATTTACGAAATTTCATTACAGTGTATTTTTCGTGTTTCCTCTTAAAATGATATATAATGTTCCCGTGATTATTCGTCACACCTATATCTATATTTCCAATACTAATTCTGGAGAATCTACACCGCTGCATACAACTTGGAAAAAATAATTTAGTGAGATCAATATTATGCTTCAAAACTTTTTATATTTGAAGTATACTTTGAAATATATCTTTGTAATTTATTGTATTTTAAGAAGGCTATCATATGGACCAAAAAGATTCTCATTTCGATTGTATCTAAGGCCATATTTCTTTGAGTTTTATCAAGAATAGACATGAAAATATTATTTTAAGCTTGAAATAAAGCCATAGTTACATAAGTTAAAGTATATCTTTAGTTATTACAAAGTTTTCATCTCTGAACTTGAAAATATCTCAATGATTATATCATTTCATTATTTAAGGCAGTTTAAAACTATAACGCCAATGTTATGGGTAAAGTAAATTTTTGCTAATGTTGCCTTAATTATTTTACCCGGGAGGAATTTTTACTATATTTATATACAATAATATGCTAATAAGGGACTGTTTGACAAACAAAAGTACTTAAGACTCAAGTGTGATTATTACTTAAACACATTCCTATGTTAAGGTGTAAGAAAGGTCAATCAGGCAGTTTGTTAACAGTGTGTTATGAAAATATTATATCTGAATTTTAACAATAAACATAGTTAACTTGAAAGTACGTTTGCAGAAATAAAATTATACAAACGTATTTTTGAAAGTAGAATGTAAGAAAATATTTATTTAATTTAATGCCCCCGTTACATAGAAAAATTTAAATAATTTGTGTTAGCTTGAAAACAATTTGATATTGATAACATTTCCCATGATATTGTTTTCATTCAAAATATAGACCAAAAAATGTTTATTGATATGAAAATTTCTTCTCTGTTATGGTTTTCTAAACTTCAAGAAAGCTTACCCTAGTCTAAAGTCAGTAACATTGAATTAAACGAAGCAGAGATTACTGTACAAAAAGAGTTTAATAAAAAATAAAGTCAGAAAGAAGAGATCCACTACCGTAATGTTAAGTTAATTCTATATCAGCAGAAATTTGTACTAAGCTGAAAATCAATTTTGAATCTTGCCACTAGTTGGCCACCGTTAGTTACAGCTTACAGCTACATGTAATAATATCACACTGACCTTTATAACTTCACGGTTCTTTACAAATTAACTCTGTTATGATTTAACTGATTACTTACTATCATAATAATGGAAATTCAAATAAAATTTGTTACGAATACCGTCTTAATTTAATTGTTGTAGCAATTCCTCAACATGTAGCATGAGATATATATGGATAATATGTACTATAATATTATATAGGTCACGTTTATTTACGTTTTCACTCGATTCTTTCTTATTCTCATCATAATATAAATCTAATGAAATGCGTTACCTTATATCTTATAATTTAATTCCTATAACAATACTTTAACAAGAATCACGTTCAGCTCCCTCATGTTGATGTGCACCCATGTGATACATGTAAGTATATATGCATAATACATATTACATCATTCTATACGTCGCGATTTATAGCATTTTGACTAGATTATTTTCTATTCTCATCACAATAGAAATTTAAGGAATTTTTAATAGTCAAACTTATTAATGAAATAAATGGAAAATATTGAGATTTATTTATACGTAATTCCTTTCATTTTTCTTTGCTTCACTTTCTTTTGCCAACATGCGAAACAGAGCTTATATTTATTTTATGAAAATCTGGAATGCTCCACGTTGGAAAACAAATCACCATTTATAACAATATCATGTTCAATTTGTTTTTAGTAACTAATGAGAGAAATTTATGACAAAATTATGATATTAAAGAAAAATTATTTTAAATTGAATATTTACCTTAGAAATGAGGGATCACTCCTTATTGTTGTAGATGAAAGCAACTTTTTCCCGAAGTGTTTCGATATTCTTACGTATCCTTAATGTGAAGTAAGTTAGAACCAGTTCAACGATTTGGAACATGAGATCACGTCTAGTATAAAGGAGTTCAAAGAAATCTCCATGTGTTTCACCAGCATTATGTATAATTAATTCGAAGTACGTAACAAGCCAATTAAACGATTTGGAAATAAGATCTAATGTAATCTAAACGTGTTCAAAGTATTCTCCATATATTGCGCTAGCCCTACGTGTCATTATCCGAAATAAATTACAAGCTAGTTTAACGAATTCAAACATGAATTCAAGTATAACACAAATGTGTTTAAAGAATTCTCCAGTTGTTTCACTAGCCTTACATATTATTAATATGAATTAAATTAGCAGATAGTTTAACGATTTGAAACATAGGTAAGAGTATATGATTACTTTCCCATTACATTTTCTACGGATTTTCTCCGGGCATATTAGGATTTTTTTAAATGCAGAAGTAATGTACCATAACAACAACACAGAATAATTGTGCTCCAATAACAATGCAATAGAAATTTACAGAAATTTTTTGTATTCTAATGACAACGCGCTAGAGTAATGTGCTCTAATAACAACGCAAAAATAATATACTCTAATGGCAATATGGCATTATATAGTCTTATAACTAATGAATTATTTAGTCTTGTAACATTATATAACGCAGAAGAGTAGTACACCTTAATGATAAGGCAGAATAGTAATGCATTCTAATAACAATGCAGAAGAGAAATGCACCCTAATGACAACGCATAAGAATAATGACTCTAATAACACGCAGAAGAATAATGCATTCTAATGACAACGCAGAAGATTAATATACCCTAATGACAACGCAGAAGAGTTATGCTCTCTAATCATAACGTAGAAGAATAATACACTCTGAGGAAAACGAACAAGAATAATGCACTCTTATTATAATGAAGGAGAGCAGGAGAGTTATGAACTTTAAAGAAATTTATAAAATTATGTACCTGGTGACTGCAACCAGAGTGTGATTTAAATAAGTGAAAATATATTTTGAAACATTCGATTCAAGTTAGTTTTTCTGTCTTTATTAAAATGCATATTATTTAAACTCTTGTTTTGATATACGTATGTGAAATAAAGTAATTTTTGCTGTAAAACATAATTTTAGAAAAGAGAAAACGAATACATTAAAAGAACGTAAACTTTGAAAGTCCACGGTACCAAAACTTATTAAATTTACACTAAGAAAACAACTATAACTCGAAAGTTGTCGTAAAAGAATTGAAATTAAATTGCAAATTTCCCTAGCATAGTCGTACAACGCAAAATTTATTTCATTTCAAGCTAACACCTTGTACTTTATCATTATCGATATGATTCAGTATAACAACAGCAGGATCGTTTCTTTAGGAAATACGTGTGGCAATGCGTATCTCATTAGAAGCCGCTGACAAACCGTGTTGATAAGTTTTAATCTAGTTATTACAGAAAGCCGTCGCCATAAGAAGTTTCTACTTGCTTCTTTGCTATTAGTACCCGTTGTTCATGTTTAATTGAATTGTTTGGGCGTTATTGGGTTTTTAGATGACTGAAATTAATGAACGCAGGTTTAAAATTGCGTAGAATAGTGGAGAAGGTAGGCTATATACTTAGTATCTTATTAATTGGGCCCTTGATTTTTACTTTACAGTATCCATATATTAATTCATAAAGAGAACATTTTGAACTCGTTTTCAAGCATATTGCTCGCACGGAGAAGTGTGAAATTAAGCAAAGTTAAAGTTTATATGGAGAAGGAGTGCAGAAAGCTAAAATTTACATATAATATGTGTTTCAAATACATTAAATGATATATAGCAAATATATTAAAAGATGCATGGTTTAAGTTCATACTGTCAATGCCAAACACATAATAGTCTGTGGTCAAATTGTCGCACAGAGTAGAGATTACCGCCAAAGAATTTAAAATGCCAGATTGCCTGAATAAGTTTCCAGCTTTTAATTTTGTGTAATTTCAAATGTTACTTTTTAAATAGTCTGTGGAGTATATGTGAAGGCGAAAATCGCTTATTTTATATTTTGTATAACATATCTGTGTTATAATAAATACGAATACAAACTATAATTGTGTTTTTTTCCACTCTTACTGACATTAAATTTTAAATTTAATAGGTATTTTAGCGAATTAAAGCAAACAACATATGCGAATGACTTATTTGTACACACTCTCAGTGGAAGTAATAAAACAAAATTCCAAAAAGTTATATGCAATGATAGAGGTATATTCTCTGATAAAAAAATAACAAAAACGTTCAAATTTAAAAAACTTAATGGATTACGGTCGAATTTCAACATCTGGAAATTGTTAATTTTAATTAAATTTGCACCTAAATAATTATAATTAAAATATTTTCGTTCAGCAATGAGAGATCTTTACCGTTGTGATTTAAAATTATAATATTATAATCATGTTTGACTCTACTTACGATTTTGATTGTATAAATTATTATAAATAATTTATTAAAATTTATGAGAATTCTACTTGGTTATTTAAATAAGAGCAAGCAAAAATCTAGTAGACCTAGATGAAACTAATTGGTTAAAGTCAAGTGGTCATAAAGCTGATGAAACAAACGAGGTTTCTGAAATAAAGGGATAAACGAGAGAGAATTAATTTGGCATCATGGCGATACTCATTCATGAAGTCTCTCAATTCTCTAGACTAATTACGTTTTCACGTTCAGATCAAATAAACCCCGATAAAATACCACACAAAATGTTTCAATATTTCAGCAAATAATACATTCTTGAAACTTCTAACTTAAGCAAAGTATCTTCGTTTAACATTATCAAACCCCGCTAAGAACGAATTAAGCGTTCGGGAAGAACTAACCGACGTAAAACAGATAAATGAAAATTGCATTACGTTCCTCCGGGATTCAAATTTTTGCCTGTGGTTGGTTTGACAACATTTCAATTCATTGCTACCCGATTTAATTAAACGTTAGTTAATTTTTTTTTAAAATTCTGATCACATATAATTAACGAAAATAAAAAGAACACAAGATTATTGAGGTCAAAGAAGAATAAAAAACATACGTATGATATTAATAAATTACTTAAAAAAACATTATGTTCGTTGTTCAATAAGTCTAAAATAAAAAAAAATAGCTTATGTGAAATTAAAGTTTCCACTTTATTGTGTAAATACAGGTCAAAGGTTACATACCTATACGATATGTAACCTTTGACTCGAAATCGAACTAATCGATCGAATTCTCTCAAGTTTCAAAATGATCTCTGTTTCTTCATCTATTTTTTTATACTTTATCAATATTTACAATAAATAACACAATCCCTCCTCAGCAAAATTCATCTTCAATCACCCTTTGCCGCCGAGCTACTGGCCGCGTCAGCCAACCCGCCCACGACTAAAGAGATTGCCTCTTTGAATCATCAAATGCTCGCTTTGACCATTGCTATTTGACCAGGGTCACTCGTGTTGACTTCGGCGCAGTAGAAATTTCTCCAGGCGAATTCAATATTTTTGCCGCTAAATTAAGTTGTGAACTCTTTAGAATAATAAATTTTGCGTTTTTAAATTGACAGATTATATCGCGATAACGGGTTTTCCAACTAAATTGGCTTGAATCATTATGACATTTGTGCTGTTTTATTAATTAACTACCTATGCCCAACAGTTTCATCTGCATATAATCATTTTAATTGTGAGCTCTTCTGATGATCAGTCAATTAATAAATCGGTTTGTCTTCACACTGAACCGTTTAAGCAGTGGCTTCAACTACTGTTATATTTTTCATTACGGCTCTGTTCTTAAAAGTTCAAGCGTAATATTGTAAAATCTTTAATCTTTTTCGAAGTAAAGATTAAAGATAAAAAATTTCTAATACAAGAAACATTTTTCAAATTGAACTTATCATTAAAGAAATTACCGCAACAAACCAAATGAAGTTTTCTGCTTTATATATTAGTACAGATAAAGGTCACAATACAAATGTTAGAAGAGACCTATGGCATGGTGCAGTTGTGGTGGCCACACCTAAATAATTTTAAGCTAGCTAAATTATATAACTCTATAATATAATTATTAGATTTATATAAATCAACTAATAATGAATCAAATTATATGGCAAGTACATAACAATGAAGTGTAGATATGAAATTTATTATCAAATATCGTTTACGTCTATGAAAATTTGCTGCATGTGTTTAAGCGCACATCATTTTATTTTCAATTAAGTAACAGTGTGTTATTTAATTAAATTTATAGATTATAGAAATTGATAAAAATCTTTCCACAATTTCTGATCAATTTCCATTATCCTCTTTTATTGATTATCGCACAATCGTTTGAACAAAAGGGTTGAGAAATAAAATATAAAATTAATTAATTCTTTAGCCTTAATTCAGTTTCCACATAAAATCTTACTATTTTTGGAAGTCAGTTAAGTTATTAGCACTGAGTATATATATATATATATATATATATATATATATATATATATATATATATATATATATATATAAATTTATATTCGCAATTCTTTTTTATCTTTCAAGATACGCAGATATATTTCATTAGCCTTCTGTCCTTGATCAAATTGATTATTACCCCACAAATAATTATGACGGGAAGGCCCCCTTTTTTAAGCGAGTATCATCGTTAAATAAAAAGAAGAAAAAAAAATTGAAAAGTGATAAAACGATCTCACTCAATTTAGAAGAGTAACAGCCTCCCTAAAATTTAGGCCAGCTCCCGTTAATCGCCCACCTCAAAGTGAAAGGAACAAAATGTGTAATTGAACCCTTCTCGAATTGAACGAATCATAAATCTTTACAATTGTCACATTCACAGTCCTCTCGTCGGAGATAAAACACGATCGTTCTAAGCGCCACTTAAGTAGTCCATTAACGTAAATAGATCGCGGGCACTCAATCTCGGTAGCGCCCGCCCAAGCCGAGACCGCACTGAAAAATGTACGGCCCGGACGAGCTGAAGCCTAACGAATGGCGTCAATCGCGGTGCCTTTTACGTCCAGCCCAATTTGCGTGAATCAATTTTGTATTGAGATATCCTTGACGGTACGTAACAGAATTTCTTTTTTCAACTTTTCAGTGATTTTTTATTTTTTATTTCTGTTTGAGATAATATAATCTCTTGATAAATATTTTGAATTATGGTGATACGACGTAGGTGTCAACAGTAATTTTACAATTTTCCCTGCTATATCGTAAAGTAACTTAAATGTGACATTTAAAAACATTTATAAGAAAACTGAAACGCATCTCGTTTTAGTTTTTGGAAAGCGGTTTGATTTGGGGAAACATTTCTTTTGTTTCCTGATACACTAAAATGTTAAAATCGTTTAGGTTGGTTTTCAACCATCTAGGTCTAATCTAAGTGGTATTTTTATTGTAATATAATAATATAAGTAACGTTATTAGGTTAAATTTAATTATCCACAAATAATGTTGATTTAAGTCGTAATTTGGAGAAAATCCTTGCAATGGTTAGTTCCAAAAGTATTTTTCTTTTCATAATTTTAAATATTACATCTTTAGAGAGATGCCGAGAAATATGCGAAAAAAAAATTTGACCCGTGCTTATTTCAGAAACTATTTAACCTAAAATTGTAAAAAATATATATTTTTAGAAGTCCACGTTGGGGTTGCGTGAAAAGTAACGGCGATGATTACTGATGTCATATTTTTGAAGTATTTTTCATATTTTTATGCTTATGATAGATATACTAGGCAATACATTTAAATTTTTCTGATTTCCCAGTCAATTTTCTCAGAAAACCATGTGATTTAAAAAACTTAAAAATTGACATAGTAATACATCTTACTGACCCACATAATTTCCACCAGAAACTTTTTTTAAATATTCGTTTAACAATTAAATAGAAAATAAATATAGGTCTTAAAAATAATTTTCTAATTTTATGTATCATTGAATCATTTGAAAAGATTTGTTACGAGGAATATAACAATATTTTTTACAATTCTAAATGCATGTTTAAAAAAAATATGCAAAAATATGAAATTCCGTCTTTTTACTTGTTGGTAAAATCTGAGTGGAAGTTTACAGGAAAACTATAATGATTATCTCATATCTAGCATATAATACATTGTAATATATTTACGTTTTGAAAATTAATATTTATGAATATTTTAAAATAAATATGTAGGCTATGTAAGCTGAAATGTTTACAAGTACCGATATATGCACGGAACCATCGCGTTGCGAGCTTTACTCGTGCTTGACAGAATTATTTTAAAAGTCATTTTATGAAGCAGTTTTAAGAATCCCAATTTAAAAAGTATTAAAAAAATATGTTGTGATATTTTATATCCACGTCTCGGAAACAATTTTATAATTTTTTTCCGTATAAGTATTATCAGAATAAGAGTAGTACAACTTAAGTTTAGACATTTTTTATTAGTGACAGTGATAAAATTTAACGTTTGGAATAGTTATGTATTTGGAATAGTAGCTATATATTTGGAATAGTAGCTATATATCTGGAATAGTAGCTATATATTTGGAATAGTAGCTAAATAATATTTGGAATAGTAGCAAGGATATATTTTCATCCAACATTCGTTGTGGTATCATTATAGCATAATCTTATTAAGACTGGTTGTTAAATCTGTAGTTTATATAATTACATGAGTCATATTGTACTATAGTACTAGTAGTAATAGCCACACTCTTCGCTAAATGTAATGCGTTCAGTACTAAATGATCGGAAACCCAAACTTAATATCTGGTGTTGATAAACACGCAGTGTGCACGTGAACCACATTGTATGATAGCAACAGTACTTCACATTAAATAAATAAGTTCGTCATTAAGTACAGGGAGCTCAGGCACTAAGGACTAAAGCCTATTTTGTTTGTACGTGCCTTATCGTGAAAAGATCTGTCAATAATTGCTTTTTATTGGAGGGAGCTAAAGGCTCGGGTGAGCGATAAATATATCGAATCGATTCAAATTGTCTACGTTATTCCGGAACTGGGCAGTCGGCAATGTCCGATCAAGGATGGCAGTTGAATTTGTTCAGAGGTGGAATCTGTTTATGAGCTGGTCGGTTGATTAATGCAATCGGCTGCTGGGCGGCAAGGATTGTCTATTGCTGTGGGCGGGCGGACATATATCAAATGACAAGTCAAAATATATCAAATCACAAATATAGTACCGGACATATCGCGAAGGTATATATCAAATCTACATTATTAATAAAATTGTAAGAGAATAAATTCCGCACATGGGAAATATTTTAAAAAGAGTGATTGATTTAGTATAAAGAATGGTAATAGGACCCGGAAAAACGTTTATATAATTTTTATCTGTCTATCTGTATGTTGTTTTGGTGCGTCAATCACGCAAAATGTATTGAACATTTTTTCATGAAATTTAGTATGATAATAGTTTATAAACAAGAGCAACATGTGAGAGAAAAAATATCTTATTCCGGATTTCACGCGGTTGAAACCGCAGGGCACACTGTAGGTTTGACTTTAGCCCATTCTCTTTCAATTACCGTCACACGCGATACGTGATTTAACAATTTATTTGAAAAAATATCTTATTCCGAATTTCACGCGGTTGATACCGCAGGGCACAGCTCGTTTTGACTTTAGCCCATTCTCTTTCAATTACCGTCACACGCGATACGTCATTTAACAATTTATTTGAAAAAATATCTTATTCCGAATTTCACGCGGTTGAAACCGCAGGGCACAGCTCGTTTTGACTTTAGCCCATTCTCTTTCAATTACCGTCACACGCGATACGTCATTTAACAATTTATTTGAAAAAATATCTTATTCCGAATTTCACGCGGTTGAAACCGCAGGGCACAGCTCGTTTTGACTTTAGCCCATTCTCTTTCAATTACCGTCACACGCGATACGTCATTTAACAATTTATTTGAAAAAATATCTTATTCCGAATTTCACGCGGTTGAAACCGTAGGGCACAGCTCGTTTTGACTTTAGCCCATTCTGTTTCAATTACCGTCACACGCGATACGTGATTTAACAATTTATTTGCCGTCGCCCTATAAGTATTTTTGTGTATATGACACATGCGATTTAAAATACTTTATAAGTGTGCCAAATTGCGAGTTTCTATTTGAAAGAGTCTGTAATGAAAATGCCTGTGACGTACGGACAGATACATGAATGATCTTATCAGAGTTCTGTTTTTTTTTAGCTATGGATACGTAAATATTTTATAATAGCAGTTAGTGAAAATTTTGATAAAAATAGTAAGTTCTAAAATTACTGTGGAAAATGTCTATGAAAATATATTCTCCATCTCTCGTCCCTCTATTTCTGAAACTACTGATGTCAAAATTGTAAAAAATCGTTACTAGATATTTGCCCGAAGTTTATCGAGAAACTACAGAGATGATTCTAAATTTTATAATTTTAGAGAAATTCACAAAATGTTTACGCCTGTGAAAGGTGTTCTAGGCAATGTACTTACGGGGTGAAAAATAATATTAATATTTGTAAATTATTTAACAGAAATACTTATGATAATGTGTATGAAAGCTTCGTAGCGTGAGTTCTACACGGATTCAACAGGTTTAATTTAACTCGAAGACCTGAAAAACATTTTCCGAAACCGGTGTCGTCATGACGAGGAAAAAAAATTAAGCCGTTAAAAATTACTTTAAATGTATTATAGGATTTTCCCGCTGTGAGTTGTGTATCTTTCCTTCCGAGTCAATGGGAATTTAAAATTAATTAGAAAAAGAGGTGAATCTGACTATTTGTCGTTTATTATCGTTTCTCCCCTCTGATTATGTATAAATATTTACACTAAATGATACTGATGAAAATAAGCCATTTTTTACACAAGAGTGAATAGAATTGGTTTATACACCAAAAAATGCTTATTTTTACCATATTACTAAGGTTTGTAACGTGTTGGAAACCAAGGTGATACTGAAAATGTTTGCAAAAATAATTTCTTAAAAAACTGACATTTCCCACAACGAACGCTTTATAAATACATCTGAATAATTTTCTTTATATCATATACGACAAAAACTTTTATCATTAATTGATATTCATCAATTAAAAAAAATATTATTTTCTTTATAATACCCATAGCTTGAAACACGACTGCTTTAATTTTTAATAAATAATATTTGTCCAGTGTATAGTTATATTATATTTATGTATTGAAATCTTAACTGATTATAATTTCGGCTAAAAATGTGTGTTACAAGCAAAAAAAATATTGAGAACCGTTACTCAATTATATGTAAGTAAATGTTATTTAAAAATAATTGTTTTTTTTGCCCTCTTACTGAGTGATTACATTGTTGAAAATTTTATTTTTATCCCACACCCAACAAAGTCACTGATGTATTTAAGGAATAAAATGTGTTTTATAGTTTTGATGTCTGCATTTTCATTGTCTGTTCATATTTGCAAGCGAGTCTGATTATTTAGAACCTTACTCTAACTTTATTCGATCATAAAGTTTGCATTTTAAGGTGCTATGCCATAATGAAATTTAATCTTTACTATTTTTCACCTGACAATATAAAAAAACAAATGTTTATATGTATAAGCGCAACGGTACTAGATATCGCTTAAATTAATATTTCACAGTTATAAATTCAATATTAACTCATCAATAATATCGAGATCATCAATCGAGACAATTAACAACATCGAGACAATCATACAGACCATCAATAACATGATCTCATTAACAACATCGTTCACGTTAACATCTGTTGAAGCGCTTTTCTACTTAAACATCCGTTGAAATATATTGCTTCACTTAAGACCCTTTAAGGCCAGTAACAGCTTCCATTATAATTTACATCTTCAATTTAACGTCTGCTTCAATTTCAGCACAATATACAATTGTAACATCCATGAATTAAACGAATCATAAACCTTTAAGGTTTCCCACCTTTGCAGTTCCCTCGCTGGCGATATAATGCGTTCTTAGCGCTTCTCAGAGTATCCAATTGACCCAAAAAGATTGCGACCACCCAATATTGGCGGCGCCCGACATTGCAATGAAAAATATATCGAGAGGTACTGAAACTCGACGAATGGCTTCGATTGAGTTACCTTTTATGTCAACCTCTATTTACGTAAACCAATATTGCGCTTGTATACTCTGACTATATTCTATTCGTCTCTATTCTGTGTTCAAGAAAATAATTTTAAACTTTGTTTCCAAAATATTACCTAACCGTATTGAAGTATAATTTCATAAGGTAATATTAATAACAGAACTTATGATATCGTCTACAGCCTTATGCCATCTTCCGTTGGTTAAGGAGATAGGGAAATAGGTACAGTTTCATATTTAAAAAAAAAATTAGCCTTGTTTCACAACAAAAGTACGGTTTATGCAATATAATCATGTGTATTTACTTATGTCTTTTTGTTCATTAACAAAACAAGTAACGAAACCCAAGGTTGCTTTCTCCTGACTGTCAAAATTTATCTCTTCCCTTCCATGCCTTAACCTAAAGGTGCTCCCTCACTGGGAGCATTTGCCTGTAATGTAACATTTAAGATTTGATTTTAAGCATTACGTTACAATGCTGCCTCCTTGACCTTTATGATTCCCATTGATGTTTCAAGGTATATCAAATTATTACAGATTGTATCCTTACACGTTGCGCACTGTAATGTTCGGTTCTTCTCCCTTACTGGTGTATTGCTCGAATCCGTATAGTTACATTACAGGCGAATGCTTCCCGTGGGGGGCATCTTAAAAAGTAAAAACTGAAAACAAATTATGGCAAATTAATTTTGTATGGAAGAATTCTTCAAAATTATTTATTTATCTACTTTAATGTATCTAATTTATACATACGGCGGACTTATTGCTACGAGGGCAATCTCTTACAGCCAACTAGAATAATAATAACAGAAAGTTATAAATAATAATTGAAAAAACCGAATCCGTATATAAAATAACAACAGATAATATAGTTATAAATTTAGTTTGTTTAGGATATTTGTCGTTAACTATGAAATAATATGTTGAGTTCGTATGTAAGTATTAGTACATGATTATATATGAGAGCCACTAAACGTAAATAAAAGTGAGTTTTAATCAAGGAAAATGAGGACGATAGCAAATTGAAAGCGGTGGAAATGAGATAGAGAAATACGCCGCCTTTATATATAAGTATAAGTACATGATTATATATGAGTGCCACTAAACGTAAATAAAAGTGAGTTTTAATCAAGGAAAATGAGGACGATAGCAAATTGAAAGCGGTGGAAATGAGATAGAGAAATACGCCGCCTTTATATATAAGTATAAGTACATGATTATATATGAGTGCCACTAAACGTAAATAAAAGTGAGTTTTAATCAAGGAAAATGAGGACGATAGCAAATTGAAAGCGGTGGAAATGAGATAGAGAAATACGCCACCTTTATATATAAGTATAAGTACATGATTATATATGAGTGCCACTAAACGTAAATAAAAGTGAGTTTTAATCAAGGAAAATGAGGACGATAGCAAATTGAATGCGGTAGAAATGACATCATTGAGAAATACCCGCCTAAAACAGTACATAATTAAATTTATCCATAAAGATAATTGCAGAAATAGCAACACAATGCAAAAGATGTGACTGATTAAAAACGATAACATAACATCCAAAAGACATGATAATTGTCGTATCTTTGCTAAGCTGACATTAAGCATGACTACGACCAGTAGCGTATAGTTATCTGCTGTTACTAGCATTGTTTTATTGAAATAAATGTCCAAATGCATTATCGTTAATAATCCCGTTCTGCCTTCATACTTTCGATCAAGATTCCAATACCTGTCAGCCCACGCCCTTGAACTAGGTTCGAAAAACAAGTATACCTTCCTAATCCCTCAGCATAGAAATTTATTCTATGAAAAATATTTTATTGTATATTAATATTTTACCGTTTAAGTGCACCCTTATTATCTGTGTTTAATTGTTATCTGAAATTACATTGCTTATCACAATTTGCAAATAAAAATTCTGCTCTATATCCCATCCTTGTGTCTTCTCTATCCTTAATGTGTCACTATTTTGCTTTTGTTTATTTAATTTTTTATTGATTCGATATTTTCTCTATTTATGTTCATAGTAATAACATTAGTTTTGTAGGTGTTCTTACTTGATTTCTTACTTGATTTTTTGTCGTTGTCTACAAGAGATTGCTCTTGTAGCAACAAGTTCATCATTGTACGCTTTAATTTTCGAAGCTTGCAGTAAAGTTTCTTAAACACAATGCTCACCAGAATTAGTAGAAAACGTTTTAATTACACGGCTACCTCATATAAAAGTGTAGTATCAGTACCTCAATTGCAATTTCGTGAATAATATAATTTAAATTTTTCTTGACATTTATTTTTGATTCGTTTATAATTTTCTAGCAGAAAAAAGTGGGACAGCAAATATAAGACATGCAAGTGTGATAAGACCAAAATAAATCTGTCGGTTACGTTTAAATACTTCCAACGCTATGAGCGTTGGAACGATTTAAAAGCAACTGACACATTCATTTTGATCTTGTCTCACTCGCGCTTACGGTGACTCTAATTTTCTCTGTATTGGTATTTAATATAGCGGTATTAATTTTCAATATATATAAAAGAGAACGTTGAGGTTCTTTGACTATAGTCAATCGTACAAAAAATAGTAATTACGGATAATATGAGCGGGACGAAAAACGAAAGAAATGTAAATTTCGTTCTAATTAATAAAAGTTTGAAAGATGATAAAGCAAGGATAAATAAAATCGAAAAAGCTCTTATGAACGTATGTGCTGTGAACGAGTGAAACAGAGAAGAAAATGTTAAGCGATGCATTCAGGTTTTGTACATGCTTAGGTACATATAAACTTATTCGTACTTAGATTTTTCGTTATTTAATTCGATATTGGAGTCATAACGAATAACCAAATAAAAAAATGCAATTTCAAAGCAACGAAAAAGGAAAAAGAAAATGATTATTCCTGTGGTGCTTTCAAACCATAAGCCAGAAAATTTCCAAAAATAATGGAAAAATAGGAAGTAATAAACCTATTTAACGCTAAATAGTTTCATTGAAATCTACTCAATGATTTAAGGAAATTGGAAACGTCTGCTGAATTTTATCTTTGTTTTAAAATTTATTGCTTACAGTGTTTATTCTTTATCTGTTCGATTGCTGGTAGTGGCATCTGTATTGGGAGAGGGAACCGTGCAGGAAAATGATTTCATTGCATATCGTAGTGCGGGTTATTAGGTACAATATCCATGATAATCATTGTGGTAACGCGACATCCAAGTAATACATGTTGCTCTGCGATGTTTCGTTTTGAGTGCGATGAAAAATCAATGAGGACCAAAAAATGAAATGTTTTCCAGGATTACTATAAAAAATTCAACTTAAAACTTCCTGGTATTTTATCAATCTTCGTCAAATGCCGTTAAACTTGCAAAAAGTGAGGTATTTTTTAATTTCGAATAATTGTGAAAAGACTGTCCAAAAATATAAAAAAACAAGTCATCCCTTCGTAGTTGTTTGTTCATTGTTATTAAATGACATTAAGTGTGCGAGACGTGAAGTATCTTTTAGTTTAAAATCGGTTGTGAAAGGTGTTCAATATAACAAAATACTGTAAATATCCATCTTAGCACTTCCCGGTTGTTTTTGTTCATCGTTGTTAAATGACATGAAATGTGAAGATTTGGAAGTAAAACTTCTTTACGCACGCTTGACTTGGGGAGTAAACTGGTGAATGCGTGACGAGAGCGTTACGAAAAGTGTGATCGGGCGAGGCGAACGGAAGTTGAGAGGGAGATATAAGTTAGCGAAGACAGAAAGTGAGAGAGTTACGTTTCGTATATTACTGTAGGGACAAGAGAGAGAGAGGTGCGAGCACACATTTTCTTTATCTCTTTCTATCATAGCCAGTTATGTTTCGTATATCTAAGACACAATGCAAGCCTATTGTCTGTATCACACTGTAGGAGCGAGAGAGAGCAGTTCGCGCATATATTTTCTTTCTCTCTTCCTCTCATAGCCAGTGCATGAAATATATATATAGATATATATATATATATATATATATATATATATATATATATATATATATGCGAATTTGCTAACGTTACGTGAACGGTGATTTTTCGATTATTTTGTAATTTCATTTCGTTCTTGAACAATTTTATAAATTATTATTTTGTTCAATACATTAAATATTCTATAAAAATATAATTATCGAAAACACCTTCCAATATATATTTAAATATATGAAAAGTATAGAATATATTGTTTAGTAGCAGTCTTTCTATAATTACTTCAGTCGCCATTAGTATCAGCATGAAAAGCTATGAAATATATATTCATAATAACGTTAAACTAACGCTAGCACTTATTTTTTCTAGAACTGGCCATTTGTAATAATAATAATAAGGATGAAAAATTAATTCAAATTTAGAAAATCGAACTCTGCTTAATTATAAATTGTAGTATTTTTCTTGAATTTGTCATTTATTTTTAGAATTTGATGGTTTTATTATTTGTTTATTAACGCACTTTATGGCATTATTACTACGAGAGCAATCGTTACAGCCAACCAGAATACCAGCCGGCCCCGGGCCGGAACCCGGGTCTCTGCGATGCGCTGCACTGTCAAAGACCGTGCGCCTTGTGATTAAGGCAACACACCACTATGACGACTTGTTTACTGGTTCCTTTTTTTTCTTTGTTCTTTGACCGTACGCCTTGTGATTTTTGTATTAAAAATTTTTTTTATTCTAGCTTTTTAGATCATCATGTGCCCACTTATTTTTTCTAGAACTGGCCATTTGTAATAATAATAATAAGGATGAAAAATTAATTCAAATTTAGAAAATCGAACTCTGCTTAATTATAAATTGTAGTATTTTTCTTGAATTTGTCATTTATTTTTAGAATTTGATGGTTTTATTATTTGTTTATTAACGCACTTTATGGCATTATTACTACGAGAGCAATCGTTACAGCCAACCAGAATACCAGCCGGCCCCGGGCCGGAACCCGGGTCTCTGCGATGCGCTGCACTGTCAAAGACCGTGCGCCTTGTGATTAAGGCAACACACCACTATGACGACTTGTTTACTGGTTCCTTTTTTTTCTTTGTTCTTTGACCGTACGCCTTGTGATTTTTGTATTAAAAATTTTTTTTATTCTAGCTTTTTAGATCATCATGTGCCCACTTATTTTTTCTAGAACTGGCCATTTGTAATAATAATAATAAGGATGAAAAATTAATTCAAATTTAGAAAATCGAACTCTGCTTAATTATAAATTGTAGTATTTTTCTTGAATTTGTCATTTATTTTTAGAATTTGATGGTTTTATTATTTGTTTATTAACGCACTTTATGGCATTATTACTACGAGAGCAATCGTTACAGCCAACCAGAATACCAGCCGGCCCCGGGCCGGAACCCGGGTCTCTGCGATGCGCTGCACTGTCAAAGACCGTGCGCCTTGTGATTAAGGCAACACACCACTATGACGACTTGTTTACTGGTTCCTTTTTTTTCTTTGTTCTTTGACCGTACGCCTTGTGATTTTTGTATTAAAAATTTTTTTTATTCTAGCTTTTTAGATCATCATGTGCCCACTTATTTTTTCTAGAACTGGCCATTTGTAATAATAATAATAAGGATGAAAAATTAATTCAAATTTAGAAAATCGAACTCTGCTTAATTATAAATTGTAGTATTTTTCTTGAATTTGTCATTTATTTTTAGAATTTGATGGTTTTATTATTTGTTTATTAACGCACTTTATGGCATTATTACTACGAGAGCAATCGTTACAGCCAACCAGAATACCAGCCGGCCCCGGGCCGGAACCCGGGTCTCTGCGATGCGCTGCACTGTCAAAGACCGTGCGCCTTGTGATTAAGGCAACACACCACTATGACGACTTGTTTACTGGTTCCTTTTTTTTCTTTGTTCTTTGACCGTACGCCTTGTGATTTTTGTATTAAAAATTTTTTTTATTCTAGCTTTTTAGATCATCATGTGCCCACTTATTTTTTCTAGAACTGGCCATTTGTAATAATAATAATAAGGATGAAAAATTAATTCAAATTTAGAAAATCGAACTCTGCTTAATTATAAATTGTAGTATTTTTCTTGAATTTGTCATTTATTTTTAGAATTTGATGGTTTTATTATTTGTTTATTAACGCACTTTATGGCATTATTACTACGAGAGCAATCGTTACAGCCAACCAGAATACCAGCCGGCCCCGGGCCGGAACCCGGGTCTCTGCGATGCGCTGCACTGTCAAAGACCGTGCGCCTTGTGATTAAGGCAACACACCACTATGACGACTTGTTTACTGGTTCCTTTTTTTTCTTTGTTCTTTGACCGTACGCCTTGTGATTTTTGTATTAAAAATTTTTTTTATTCTAGCTTTTTAGATCATCATGTGCCCACTTATTTTTTCTAGAACTGGCCATTTGTAATAATAATAATAAGGATGAAAAATTAATTCAAATTTAGAAAATCGAACTCTGCTTAATTATAAATTGTAGTATTTTTCTTGAATTTGTCATTTATTTTTAGAATTTGATGGTTTTATTATTTGTTTATTAACGCACTTTATGGCATTATTACTACGAGAGCAATCGTTACAGCCAACCAGAATACCAGCCGGCCCCGGGCCGGAACCCGGGTCTCTGCGATGCGCTGCACTGTCAAAGACCGTGCGCCTTGTGATTAAGGCAACACACCACTATGACGACTTGTTTACTGGTTCCTTTTTTTTCTTTGTTCTTTGACCGTACGCCTTGTGATTTTTGTATTAAAAATTTTTTTTATTCTAGCTTTTTAGATCATCATGTGCCCACTTATTTTTTCTAGAACTGGCCATTTGTAATAATAATAATAAGGATGAAAAATTAATTCAAATTTAGAAAATCGAACTCTGCTTAATTATAAATTGTAGTATTTTTCTTGAATTTGTCATTTATTTTTAGAATTTGATGGTTTTATTATTTGTTTATTAACGCACTTTATGGCATTATTACTACGAGAGCAATCGTTACAGCCAACCAGAATACCAGCCGGCCCCGGGCCGGAACCCGGGTCTCTGCGATGCGCTGCACTGTCAAAGACCGTGCGCCTTGTGATTAAGGCAACACACCACTATGACGACTTGTTTACTGGTTCCTTTTTTTTCTTTGTTCTTTGACCGTACGCCTTGTGATTTTTGTATTAAAAATTTTTTTTATTCTAGCTTTTTAGATCATCATGTGCCCACTTATTTTTTCTAGAACTGGCCATTTGTAATAATAATAATAAGGATGAAAAATTAATTCAAATTTAGAAAATCGAACTCTGCTTAATTATAAATTGTAGTATTTTTCTTGAATTTGTCATTTATTTTTAGAATTTGATGGTTTTATTATTTGTTTATTAACGCACTTTATGGCATTATTACTACGAGAGCAATCGTTACAGCCAACCAGAATACCAGCCGGCCCCGGGCCGGAACCCGGGTCTCTGCGATGCGCTGCACTGTCAAAAACCGTGACCCTTGTGATTAAGCCAACACACCACGGTGACGACTTGTTTACTGGTTTCTATTTTTTTCTTTGTTCTTTGACCGTACGCCTTGTGATTTTTGTATTAATAATTTTTTTTATTCTAGCTTTCTAGATCATCATGTGCCCCAAAATATCCCTGCCAGGGTCACGAAAGAAATTTTTAAAAAATTATAGGAGGTAAATAAATGTACTATATTGAAATAAAAGCTTACTAAAATAGTTTGTAGACAGAACTAATAAAGGTGGTGATAAACACGCACCTGTTAAAATAGTGCTTGAAACTGCCTGCAAGAAATACTTCTAAGAAGTTTCTCCCTGAAAGATTGACCTCGCACTTTCTTTTCAAGGAAGATATCAAATGAAGAAAGTCTAGTTAAACATTACTCTATTATAGTAGTCATAACACCTAATTTTCACCAAGTGTACACTCCAAGTTACCTTATGAGAGATCCTGTTGCTTATCGATTCACAAACTTGTTATTGCAAGATTTTTCTACTAAAGACGCATAATTATTTATTTCACGGTCCTGTTACATTTGTTGCATACAATTAAACCTTTTCATTCTTAAAGGATCGCCAGTTTACCAATCAATTTATATTATATTATGTCATACTGGTGAATATGAGAACAAGAAATAATTCCAACTAATAACACCCTGACACCGAGCAATATTAGTCTACAGTCGCCTTTGCCGCCCAGCTTAAAGTCATATTAATCAATACAAAACTGATATTTATTCGTATCACCGAATGCGATTTAACTAAATTAATTGTTCTTTTAGATTAGTATCACTTTGCGACCGTTTCCGGTTTATCAGAAATGCGAGAAAACGACAAAACTTCTGAAGTTCAATATTTCCGTTACTAAAAGGTACCTCCTTTGGCTCTTCTTATTGCGCTAAGGCTCTGATTATTTTTTTAATTGATACATATACGGAGCCAAAGATATAAATTATATTACATGCGTATTATGCGTATAATGATCGCGCAAATGTCCACAATAGGTCATGTGCAGGTACAAAAATTAGTGTTAATTGTCTACGCCAGCCGTTGCAAGTGTTAATAAAGAATTTTTTTTGGAAAAATATAGTTTGTAGGAGCCAATATGATTTCAGGCGTATCGTGTCAATACGAAACAACAGAACGAAGATCAATTATACGATATACCACGCGTAAGTTTCACAAATCCCGGCACATACTTAATAGATGACACTATTTAAAAATAATTGTCGACATTAAAAGATGGAAATGTATTATTTATATCTTTTCAACTCCATGTCCTAAGTGTAGCAGAGACTAATATCTTTATACACATACATATGTTTTAGTGTGAGATATGACACATACATAGATACCGTATTTTGAGTCATTATGTACATTCGAGGCCTATTTATATTATGTAAATCAATGTGCAGTTTAAAGAATGACTTGGTTTTATGTGCTTTATGAAAAATATACCTAATGTCAGGACAATTCATAAAAATTATTGGTATTCTCATTTCATTTCATTATTGCTGTGTAAAACACAGTATAGTTACATTTGTTATACGGCTTCATTTAAGATTTTGCTTGATTACACTACACATTATAAATATTTTTTTAGAGATTCACTAAATTCACTAAAATAAATTAGATCTGAAAAAATACGAAAATAAATGTATAATTTAACACTAAGTCTAGAAATTGGAAAGTTTTCATGTGACATGACGATTCAGGTTAATTTCATAGAAATTATCACCCTTACCTACCGCCTAGTTGGCTACGATAGATACTAAAACAGAGTTGAACAATTATTTCACAGGAATTGCTTCTCCGTATATATATAATCAATTAAAAGTTGTCGCCTCCCTTCAATTCCGTTCAATGACCGGCTTACGAATAGTAATAGTTCATTCGTCCAGGATAATTTAAACCACCCTCAAAGCGAAAAGGCAATTGTAATTTAACTTCCCCGAATCGAACGAGGTATAAGTCTTTACAGTTTTCATCGAAGATAAGACATGATCGTTCTGAACGACGTTTAAAATAGCCTATTAACCTAAATAGATCACAGCCACTGAATCACGCCAGCAGCTGAAACTTTTTTTCTCTTTCTGCACTGAAAAATGTTTTTTTGTTGTTTTTAGAGTTCCTTTCCGAAGCTGAAAATGGAAGACTCATGGTCTTAGCATGGTGTGTACCCTTACAATAATCTGTCATACAAAGCCTTCTAAATTCTAAGCTGTATACTGAGAGCTGATAGTTATATTTACAGAGTCGGTTAATTTCAAATTATTTCGGAAAAACAAATTATAATATTTTAGTTTTAAATAAGTTTAGGGTGTAGTTGTGTCACCAAGAAACAAATATTTTTGAATCCCATCGTGTGATGTATCGAATGAGAGACATAATGTGGCAACGTAAAACTTATCTATACATGGAAAAAGTAAAAATAAAAATAACCTAATAAAAATCGAACAAAACTACTTATCTGATCCCTTTGTCTTCTAAAGTATTAGTTGAAAAAGTCCGAGAAAATATTATATATAGTTTAGTTATTCTGTGTCCTATGAAGTTCACTTAAACGTAAAGCGTACTATGAACATTTTCATAGTTATGTATTGTTTCTTCGCAAAATTTACGAAATTTAGAAAAAATTAGTTTTATATATTTATTTTTTCTGTATTTTATGACTAAGCTGCATGCCGAGAAGGCACTCAGCGAAAGGTACGCTGCTTGGTTTTTAAAATATTAAATACTAATAATTATTTTGTAAGTGAGGTTCCATAAAAATATCAGTATGTTTTATTTTACATAAAAGATTTTATTAAAATTTCGTGATATTTTTAATCTATTCCATCGCTGAAAACAGTGATGGAAACATCTATTCCATCACTGAAAACCGTGATGGAACATTTTTTTATTTGTTTAAAAAACAAATAAAAAAATGTTCTGCAACTGTGAAGAAAACTATTTGTGTGTAAATAGTTAACTGAGGCAGGAACTAAGCTCTTTTATGAAATAAATTTCCATAACCTGTCAAGAAACAAAATTTTACAAAAATTCGATAAATTCTAGAACAAAGATAATGTCATATCTGTAACATTTAATAATAGTTTTTTAAAAGTAACTTTTAATGTATATTGTAGTTGTGAAGACTGCGTTATAAAACAAAGTATTCTCAGGCGTTGTCTTGTATAGTAGTGGTAAGAATCATTAAGAACCTAACATATTCATAATACAAATCAACTTTATTTTTTACGGTTTCGCCCTTCAAAATTAAAAAATAAACGGAACTTTTATAGCATCACTTGATGTTCCGTAAACCCGTTCCTCCGTCCGTCTGTCTTTCAAAGGTCTTTTTCTCAGCAACGGTTGAGATATCAAATTGTAATAATATCGTATACTGCCCCATCTATTCTAACATTGTTGTAAAAATTTCCAGTTTCTTTGGTTCACGCAACAAGAAGAATATGATTGTTTAAAACGTATTTTTTTAATCAAACAATCGTCTTATTCGCTGCTCATCAAAACCTACAGGGCACTTTCGTTCAACCTATAATTTTGAAAGTCGAAATAATGGGAGGCCTTACAACACGAGTAACACATTTCTGACTCTATGTGTATTTTTACATTTTGTTTGTTTTTGCGCCTATGAAAAATGAAGTAGGCAATATAATTACGTTCTGAACAAAATAATTTTAGAAGAAGTTTATTTAGAAATATTACGTAACTGAAATATTTATAAGCTCTTTAATACGTACGGAACCCCCGCAGTGTATGGTCTATTCGTGCGTGATAAGTATTTTCATTTATAAAATAGGTAACGTGTGAAGAAAATAGTGATATTTTTAGGACTTAATCAAATCGAAGTAAAAAAATTATAATATTGTCTTGTCGGAATTTTATGTCATAATTTTAAATTTAAAAAAAAATATAAATGATTACAAGGAAAAACACCTGGATAGTAGGCATCAATCTAAAAACTACAATTTAATCCACAGTTCAATGTCTTTTTTTTGTCTCCAGTAAAATGAAAATCATTTTCTAGCTAAAAGTTATAAGTACTTTACAAGTTCTTGTCAATGGTGTGTCATTTGTCCCAAGGTGATTTTTTTCCAATTTGCATTGTCGCCATTATAATGTTATTGGGCGGTAAATTCCATCCACGAAATTAACCTAAATTTATAACTGTGTTCTTATAATGGTTCTACAATACTTATGAATCAAGGTGTAATTCCTTCTAGGTACCAACAACATTGTTAGTACCACGTTATTAGCGCATCCTTTTACGTATTTTTAGTTATAACTATGATGTAACAGGTTCCAGAAAGGGATAATGATTGTTTGTTATTTACTGTTGCAGGATTTACGTAGTGCCATAGCATGATAGCGTTGCCGCTAGCCGTAGTGGAGTGTGGTAATCGGTTTATAGCTTAATACTAGCTGTTCGATTGCGAGCTAAAGCTGTGAACGTTCTACTATCGAGTTAGAACATAGGGTGTTGAATACCTTTGTGTCGATTTTATGAGGTCTGATTAACTTGTACAGCAGTTCTGATTCATGGTATACTTCTTGTGATTATAGGATGAATGCAGCAAAGAATTGTTTGGACATTTGGAATAATAGATATTTCTTATACACATCATTCGTTCGCACAGACGAATATTCATGCATACGCAAATGGACGCACGCACGCGGGGTATAAAATTATATGCAAGATTTTGAGAGGTAACGCACATTACATAAAATATTAAGGGCGTTCTAAGATAGTCGAAACAGATACTTGAATCAAACTGGTTACAAATATTGGTTTTATTGACAATGAAGGTTACTAATAGATGTTTCTATTTTGCACCGCGATGTCAAGAGGTTAGGTTAGGTTAAGTTAGGTCTATGTCACAAGAATTGAATCAATGATAATTACGGATAATGTACTCATGAATAGTGGTATGAATTAATGCTAACCTATGACTATGGCTACGCTATAAAATATAACTTAAAGCTAATAACCATCGCCTATTTTTTTCCTAAAAATATACGGTAAATGAGGCTGTTATAAACAAGTGAGAGGAAAAAGGTATTACAAAAGAAATTATATGTTCTCCAGAGTTTCTTTTGATAAATTAATTTTATCTCAAATTAAATATTGATATATGAAATATTTAATATATAACAAATTCAATGTGCGTATGGGCGCGTGTTTGCTGTCTTTCATTACTAGGATGGATGAATTTAAATGAAATTTGATACGATGATCACGTATTTTAAAATTGTTAGTATTTGTAAATATTTATTAAAAACAATTAAGCAAATTTATTAATAGCGAAATTTATATATATATATATTTACAATCCTCAAATGTAGTTTTAGAACGACAATCCAGATGGTTCGGTGGTATTAATTTAATTTTTAGCAAAAGTTTTAAGTTTCGAAACAGTAGTATCATTACTTTTTTCTCAATTACACAAGCGTGTATTTAAGAAATACACGCTGGTGGTTTTTCTCAATTACACAAGCGTGTATTTGAGAAATACACGCTGGTGGTTTTTCTCAATTACACAAGCGTGTATTTGAGAAATACACGCTGGTGGTTTTTCTCAATTACATAAGCGTGTATTTGAGAAATACACGCTGGTGGTTTTTCTCAATTACACAAGCGTGTATTTGAGAAATACACGCTGGTGGTTTTTCTCAATTACACAAGCGTGTATTTAAGAAATACACGCTGGTGGTTTTTCTCAATTACACAAGCGTGTATTTGAGAAATACATGCTGGTGGTTTTTCTCAATTACACAAGCGTGTATTTGAGAAATACACGCTGGTGGTTTTTCTCAATTACACAAGCGTGTATTTGAGAAATACACGCTGGTGGTTTTTCTCAATTACACAAGCGTGTATTTGAGAAATACACGCTGGTGGTTTTTCTCAATTACACAAGCGTGTATTTGAGAAATACACGCTGGTGGTTTTTCTCAATTACACAAGCGTGTATTTGAGAAATACACGCTGGTGGTTTTTCTCAATTACACAAGTGTGTATTTGAGAAATACACGCTGGTGGTTTTTCTCAATTACACAAGCGTGTATTTGAGAAATACACGCTGGTGGTTTTTCTCAATTACACAAGCGTGTATTTGAGAAATACCCGCTGGTGTTTTTTCTCAATTACACAAGCGTGAAGAGTGGGCTAGATTGCTAGTTACAATAACAATGATTTAAATTATTTTGCTAAATCATGATAAAAGTATACTTTGAAGTGAAACTTCAGCATTCATTATTCATGTCGATATATTGTATATTTTTGTATATATTTCATCCTCAAGTAAAAATTTTAAAACTCTTTAAATTCAATGTAAACTGCAAACATACATACATGGATATTATTACATATATATATATATATATATATATATATATATATATATATATATACATGTACATTACTAGAGCTTATATTTGATAATTTTACACATTAATATTCATCTTATACCTTAATCCGATGTACTATTTTAGTGACTCCATCTGAATCGCATGTGTTAATTGCTTTTCACTGAGTAAGAACGATCTCTTAACAAACATTATTATAATATAATATTTCTTTACACTTATAAGCAACCTGTATATCATATACAATTTGTTTATTTAAGTCATTTGCCACCCTCAAGACTCTTTTTGAGACATCGAATCAATTATAAATACATACAAATATGTCATTTATAGTCACTATAGTCCGGTTGATGTGATATAACTATTTGATATACACTTGAAACTACCTTTAATGCTATGTCTGATACTAAACATCACCAGATTATTAATCACATTCACAATTAAATGACGTGATGTAGTATTACTTCTACTTTCTTCAATTTCTTTATCACGACCTAGGTTTCGTTGTATTACAACATCTTCAGGTGGGATATTTGCAAAGAATTGTGAATAATGAAGTTCTACAAAATTAACGCCAAATATATTCAATATTGATAACATTATTTTAATAATTGGACTTATCGTCTAACCAGAAATAAAAAGAAAATCACCCTCATTATTTATAAAATTTATCATTTTTATTTCTTATTTTTAATTATTTTACTAATTTTTTTATGGAACCTTTCACATCTTCAATATAATCAAAAAAATGAGAAATATAAAAAAACAAAAAAAAAATTAAGTTTCCTTTAATACGCTTTCAAAAATTGTAAACTAACAAACAAGCCAAACGGAATGAAATTAAAAATCGCAAAAGTCAATTATAATTTTCTCCCGGAAACAGCGGAATATGGAAATCTATATATTCTCCCAATGGGCAACAAATCTTCCACTTGAAATAATCAAATTCCAACTTCCATAATTATTAACATTCACAAACTAACGAAAACTTTAAAAAATACTTCATTTGAAAATGGACGGAGTGCTATGTACTAAGCCGGCAGTAACTGACAAAGGTAAGCAATGCTTCCAGTTACCCACCCAATAACACAATCAACAAATACACCCTAGATGAATATCGTACAATCGTTTGTGGCCGCCTCTCACCGCCCAGCCAGTCACCGCTTAAATAAACCCGGCAGTGGACAAACAGACCGATTGCTCCAGTGAACCGTTTCATCCATCTCAGTTGAATAGTGCCCTCGGCCGTTTAGCTTGAAAAGAATAAAAAACATCGTAGTGCCACAGAAATCCCAATAGAGTTCGTTCTACCAATTTGGCGTTGGTAATTAAATTTCATAGTATCCGATGAAGTTCCAGTTATTTGTCATGAAATGGAAAAGGATCACATTAAGTAGTTTCCGTAACTTTAACACTAAGTAAATTTTATCAATTTAATCAGTCGCCAACAGTCATCTATCAATAGTGGCTGATAATTAAAATTTAAAAAATAATAGAAACATAAGGATGGATTACTCGATAAGACACTCGATAATTATAGACAAAATAGGAATAAATTAAAAAAAAAAACAAAAAACACAAAGGATGAAAGAATGGTCAGGTTGGCCGATTTTCTGCTAATGCCTTATACTATTATAATTGCTCAATCAACTTTACCATTTTAAGTTTTAAAGTACAAATAAAACTCGCCTTCGAATGTCCCGAACACATAGGCATTTATAAACCTTTTAGCGCACATAGTATTTCTATTAAACTATTTATAAATATTAAAATTATTAGTCACCATTTAAATATATAAATATACAATATTCCCTGGTATACCTTTCATAGATGTAATAAGTGCACATTTTAAAATATAAACTTATTTCCGAAGTGGCGAAGTGGTATTTATGGCGTTTATATGAACGCTTTAAAAACCTAATTGCATGTTGGTTAGCTATAACTCGTAAACTATATTAGTATAGCCAAATTAGCTGTCTATAATTTTCCTTTTAATTTCCTTATATATACTACTATTGTGAATATGTTTAGATCTGAAAGATAGTGGTTTAACTGGTAAGGGATGGAGACACCCAAATCTAACAAAAACTACAACTTTCAAATTTAATATTTCATGAATGTGTCTCTGACGTGTTCACAATATACCTCCAATTTTTAATATGACGTGTTCATAATATACCTCCAATCTATTCAATGATACCTTAAATTATGGGGTGTGTGATTAAAAAACCCTTGTTTAGGCTCCCACTCTTATATGCAAGGGAGGGAGCCCAAACAAATTTCTTTATTAGATTATATTTCTCTGTGTATAATCATCCAAAACTTCAGCTTTACACTAACAGTCTCTAAGTATAACGGCTGTGATATATAGACAGACAGACATAGGAAATACAGAGTCACTATAACTTTACGGTCACTAATTTAGCTACGTAATCTTAAAAAAACTAGACATAATTATAATACACACAAAAGTTATACGAAGTAGGCATATAATAAAAAAATACAGTTGAACTCATGGTTATATATATTTATGCATATGAATGTAAACACAACAATTTTAATATATAGACAATACAAAAAAAATTCTGGAAACAAAAAAAAATTAGTTGAAAACATCACCATTGTCCAAAGCATAATACACCTTTATCGCGATCGAAAGATCAATTCTATGTATTATTTGACACCACTTATGGAACGGGAATGTATTAAAATATCTGGCGTCACGAATATAGGGCAGCGAAAAACAAATGGCAGTGGATCGATAATATAACGAGATGTTAGAATGTAGTAATGTATCTTGATCCGGAAAATCAGATTAATTTCTATGGAACAGCTATCCAATACTTGGCAGATAATAAACTCGGAGAGAAAATGACATAATCAAGGTGGTATGTAAGCGATGAATGAAAAAAAATTATCGGGGAAGTAATGATAAATTGAATACAAAGCAATATATATATATATATATATATATATATATATATATATATATATATATATATATATATATACAGCTATATATTCAAGTAGAAATCCGTTTAAGTTTGATATAACGAAAGTAACGAGAGAACTTAAAATTATGTCCGCACAAAAAGCTTCCTCTGATCAATAAATACAGAATTCAATATGCCCACAGAGACAATCCATTTATATTCTAATATATTCTTAAGTAACCAAAACGAAAGTTAGTGCCAGTGAGCCATCATTGTGCTTCCAATTTCCATATTTAAATTACACGAAGAAACTCGACGCTAGAAGACGTTGAGAATGATCGGAAAACAATGAAAATGCGCAATTAAAAATAATTTAGGAAGTATTACATGAAAGAAATAATAAAATACCATACAATTTTGTAAGTAATATCTGGAAAAAATAAAGATTTTCACAAAAAAGATGTGCGTCAGAAAGTACGAGAGAAATGAATGTTTTAAGCAAACTGTGCAAATCAAATCAATATTGAAGATAAAAATTCAAAGTACCGATTGATGAGAGACAAAATAATGACGTAGAATTATGAAACAATAATTAAAAACGCAAAATTATTCAAGTCGTACGAGTCACATCTACTATACATAGCGTTGAGGTTGGTTGACAACGTAAACATAACGTGAAAGAGGCGGAAACAAACACAAAGGACACAGATACGCACAACCACTGACGGTATGTTGAGACACTCGGCCATGTCGTTTTCGCCTGTTTACTCCCGTACATATTCTTCATGCGCCTAAAGAAATCTTACATGAATTTAATACATAAAGACGAATACATATCTAAATTTAAAGGGAAGCCCCTTGAGGATTCCATCAGAGCGCGTTGTAACTGATTAATATAAAAAAATAACTTAATCGTTCGCATTGACCCCTTTATTCCCAGTGTTAAAATAATTCGGGAAAATACATTTTTACAAGCTTTTGTTAAGTTGACCTGTATGTAATATGTAATGGAACTAACGAAAGTAAATTTCATGCACTTCTAATTGATGTATCATCATTAAACTTATCAGTTGTGTGTAGTTCTGATGACAATACAATAACTTCATCAAATTAAAAGAAATATATTTTCTGTAGTCTTAAAAAAATTTAATTGAATTTTCATCCATTTCCGGATGTCCGTTTAAAAAAATTGTAGCTTCCGATTTCCGATTTAAAATGTTGTGCACGTATAAAGAACTAATGATAATATATTAATTTAGTAAAATAAAAAAATATTATATTAAAAAAGACTAGACAAAAAACAATGGTTTAATTAAATTAAATTTTCACCCACTTCCAGACGTCCGAATTATTTAAAATTTTGCATACGTATCAAGATCCGATGACAAGACAATGATTTTCAAAATATAAAATTTACAGTTTTAAAAAAAATAGAAATGTTTTTTCTCAAAAAAGAAAAGACTTGGCTTTTCAAAAAAAATATCAAGTGAATGAAAATGCTTAACATTTTAGTTAGGTCTCAAAACAAAGCGTCCTACGTTTTACACTCAAAAACAAACATAGTAGAGAGAGAAAGAGAGAACAGTTTCAATAATTTTTTTGCTTTTTAGTGCAATATTTTGTAAAAGCTATGAAAAATTAGATTTACTCCAAGTTTTTAGGGCAATTCTAACTATGATTCTAAGTCTCATAGTTTAGAAAAAAATCAAGATATTTTTGAGCATTTGACAGATAAACTATGCAACATAGTTATATGGTGAGATATAATATTAACATTTGTAAATAGCTTAATGGAATTACTATGAACTCTTAAATGTCGACGTCATTAAATCTGTACTGATAAAAGGTAAAGACATATAAGGTTTTTAATATAAATTCTTAAGGTAAGTTTTGGCAATAATGATAGTACTTTACAGAGACTAATATAATTTTAATAGATTAGCACAAAGATCGAAATAGGTATTTATATTTTAAAGAAAACCGTCTTGTTTGTTAAGCAAAAAATAATATTGAGAATATATATGTACACTCAGTCCCGCAAAATGAGTTTATTTATTTTTTGTTTAGCTCATACTGGTGTAAAGTAAGTTCTTCAGAAAAATTTATTACGAACAATCATAATTTCTTTTAGTATTGAATATATTTGGCACTAATTTTGTCAAAATTCAGTATTCACAACTAAATGAAACTACGTGATGTGGTATTATTTCTACTTTATTTAAATTTCTTACGACGAACTAGGTTTCGTTGTATTACAACATCTTCAGGTGGGCTATTAGCAAAGATAGATCTTTGCTAATTGCTGACGGAGGAGGAAAAACATCTCTTAGTAATTTTCTTCCCAATCGGTTGATGGTTTGTATTCTAAAGTATATAAAAAAACAACAAATATGAACGTAAGAAGCCTAAAGAATAAGTTTCGTCACTTTTTTATTATACGCTATGTGCGTATAACTTATATGCACATTTTGTGAAAGTGATCATTAGACAAAGATGTAACCCAGAAAGTGAAGTGATCATTAGACAAAGATGTAACCATCTTTGCTAATTGCTGACGGAAGAGGAAAAACATCTTTTAGTAATTTTCTTCCCCAATCGGTTGACGGTTTGTATTCTAAAGTATATAAAAAAAACAAATACGAACGTAAGAAGCGTAAATAATAAGTTTCGTCACTTTTTTATTATACGCTATGTGCGTATAACTTATATGCACATTTTGGTAAAGTGATCATTAGACAAAGATGTAACCCAGAAAGTGAAAATTATAAATTTATTTCTTGGGAACTATACATTGAGTATGAAAACTCTGTTGACAAGTACTTAGACAGATTTAAGCTTATAGGAATTTTCCATATAATTCATCAAACATATATGTATACACACACACACACACACACACACATATATATATATTCGTTATAGTCGAATACTATATAATTCGGTCGAATACCGATTAGTTACGGAATAATAGTAGCTCCTGGAATGACCTGCCGTTTTAACACTGAAAATAATGGTAATTGAATTAGAAGTATCTTTTAAAAAATAATTAATTCTGTATTTTTTGTTCCTTGTTAAAGATATACCATATTAAAACCATAAGCAATTTATTTCTTCAACGCGTGAAGTGAAACTTAGGTGTAGTGAAACTCAATGAGAAGATTTAAAACAATTTTTTTAAACTACACATTTACACACCGCTCACCTAATTTTAATAACTAACAATTACGAGATCGAATTACCATTTATTTAAAAAAACAAAAAAAAACAGAACAACATAACACTCGCCGAAAGTTTTCATACATAATATTCAGCGACTTATTAATACATCCCAAGTTTGCTTTAACAACAGTATTATAACTGTATCAAATTCCGTATGCATGGAAAACTTTCCCTAATCAATATTCACGGAATTCAGTATATTCACGGAGAGCATTCATTTATATTCTATTATATTCTTCAATAACCAAAATGAAAATTAGAATAAGCCGCGGTTGTATTTTCAATTACCATATTTAAATTTCACGAGGGAGCTCGATACCAAATAATGAGAGTTTCTGAAAAGTAGAAAGCGATTGAAAAATAAGGTAAATGCGCCATTTAAAACGATTCAATAAGAATTCTAATAAGCGAATATATTAAAATTGAGATAGTAGGTGTTAAATTAGCGTGTGCTTAAAAATAATCTAAAAATGGATGGATACATTATAAAATTCACGTGTGAATAGCAGGACGTGGACAAGGCATCGTCTGAATGTTGTTCTTATTACTGAACTACTTTCACGATATTAAATTCATCACAAATTAAACATCAGATATTTAATTTGCCAATTCGTAATACTGATTAAGCATATATTAGAAAGTTAATTATGTATGTTGTTGTTAATGAAATACGTGTATATTAGGTCTTCCAATTTTGACCGATCAACAGATAGTGTCTATCTACTTTTCCATGTCAGTATCGAGAATTACAGGAAGTGACGAAACATTGCATGTCGCTTTAGAACTTAATATTCGCAAACGGGGCTTAACGATGAAAAATCGTAAAAGAAACCTCAATTTAACTTTAAAATACCTATCTCATGATACTCAAATCGCTGATACGAACAAAAATAATTCGCACTAGATTTATGGGAAAAGACATCAAAATTTTCTTTATAATTTTCTACATATTAATTTTGATATCCATAGGAAGAAGTTTCTTCCAAAATTTAATTTACACATGTTTGAAACTGCAGAAACTAAAAAGGTGTGGGGAGACAGACGAGCGAACATGGCTAAACTAAAAGACTTCCATTTTTGTCATCTGTTACGGAAACATAAAAATGGAGAAAGTTCCATTCGCCACGAATGGAATTTTCTTTTGAAAACATGTTTTAAATGATAAACCCACTCAACGCCATGAAGGAAAACATTTTTTTAATGTTTTACATCTGAAGCATCTATTTGTGAAATTTCACGCAAATATCTACAACTCCACAAACTGTACTGGCGATGGCACAAACGGACGACGTACGTGACGAAATTATTAGTTTTTCTCATTTCATTACGGAACTCTAAAAGTCAAAATATTTCGATGCAAATCGAGAACATAATATAAGCCGTATAAAAACACTACAAAGCCTTTTATTTCTATTTTATAAGTTGTACACTATTTCATGTTAATGTGATTACGTATATAAGTCCAATAAAAGTACGTTCATAAATAACAGTGTACTAATAATACAACGATAGCATTTAAAAAAATCGCTCGTCGATTGAGAGCGAACCGCCTTGCTTCCCGCTTATAATAATATTGTGGAGGATCGCGATATTTAGCATCAGTACCTCTGCCATTACTCAGAGTGATAGAGCGGAACTCTTCAACAAAACTAGCATCATTGCTAATATAAGTTAAAATTATCAACGTATAACACAGAAGTAGTCGTCACCGTGGTGTATTGGGTTGAGAGCAAAACAAGCACCGCGAGGACCCGGGTTCAATTCCCAGCCGCTCATCAAGCGGAACTGGAAGAAGTCCAACCTTTCCAGGCTCTTGCAACCACTTTTCCATATGAGAGATCCCCTTCATCTCATGTGGACACAACAACAACAACACAACAACACAACGAAGAAGTACGATTTCTGTATATAGAGACTCGGCGATTGACAACTTTTGTTGGTCAAGGTCGGTAGCCGACATTCCTCTAATTTTCCATCGACTTACCGCATAAATCAAAACGCGCTCACCTCCCTACAAAATGTAGATATGTTCACTAGTAAGTTTTGTCCTTTTTTCTGATAACGCGTTTTAACTCGTAACGTTCGGGTCGGCGAGAGTCAGCCGGAATCGGTCGGATTTTTTGTAATATCTTTATGATTTGTTAGGACTTTTAATTTAATTTTGCTTTGCTGTCCTTATTGTGAATGCAGTAATGTGTAGAAGTATAATTTTTGGCAAACAATGTAATAGGAAATAAATGAATAAACGTTACATCGATACTGTACTGATCGATACAAGTATGATTAGGAATAAACTACTTCGAAATGCATAAGAAATACTTTCTGCCAAGAGGTAAGTTTTTTCGTATAACATGTACGTTTTCCATATTCTGCAATCCATTTTTTCTTTCATTTTGTTGTTGGGTCTATAGAAAAATTGAATGGCTGGGCTTATAAAGTATTAATCATTACATATAGAGAACTTACTGCTACGCCCCGCCTTCGCTGTATGAAGGCGTGTAATTTATATTAATGTTTTATGACTAAAACCCTGATAAGATTTTTCTCTGCAAATCAAGTTTTGACATATCATACGATCTACAAAGTATCAACAGTGTAAAAAGTTTCAAGAAAATATTTGAAAGCATTTTTGAGGAAATCTAATTTAAAATCTATTTTTTCTATGGAAAAAATACGATATTTATTAAAAAGGGGCAAACACAATATTTTACCTAAATCAGAACAAAAGTTTAAGAATTAGATTAAGCGAAGGACATACCGACCTTTACAAACATTTTTCAGTACGAATTTTCGTGTCCCGTGAATGCTTTAAAATCGATTCCAGAATAAAAATTATTATTTTGTTTTTTTGTGCGATTATATATATATATATATATATATATATATATATATATATATATATATATATATATATATAACTGTTATCCCTTACTACATTCATTGCAGCGAGTGCTACTGCACTTGTGACTAATACCTCATTACCTCGTCACGTGCTTACTTTTAGATATTACAAATGGAGTATTACACGGGAAACCAAAGTAAAACATATTAAATATATGTTAGATATATACCATTATGGTAATAATGACTTGGGACGTCAAGATTAAGCCTTAGGGTGAAGACTGACATGTTTGTTGAAACATTTTCCTGCATTGAAATAACTGATGCATGTACAATGTATTAAAATGACTAACATTCCTTTTCTTGCAAGGCGATAACATTTGAAAATCTTTAGCGACCAAAACTTGTTTTACTTAATAACAATGGCTTCTCTTTTAAATCACTTCCAGCTAATGAGGGCGGGGGGGGGGGGGGGTGGCGCCGTCTGCCAATTATCCTTACTTATTATTTGAAAATAAATTACAATGTAATTATTTAGTATTTTGATGTCATTTGCACAATTGTATAAATACAATTGCCTTTAATATTATGTATACGCTCATAATCACTTAAGAACGCTCATTACAGCACTTGATGTCTTTCAGAGTTTGCTTCTTGAAATAACCATCTTAAAATCTAAATGCATTGACCTTCTAGAATTTACTTATAGGCCATACCCAGGTAATTAAGGTCAGTCGACGTTTCCCTAATTTTGATATTTTTAGAAGCTTTTCTTTAATTTCACCTGAATTACAAGGTTTAAACCAGTACCAGATTTAACCAAAACCAAACATATTAAAGTTTTGGTTAAATCTGGAACTGGTTTAAAATTAAGTCGCAAATTTTAAATCAGCTCCTCCCCGCTGGTTGAGCTAAAATTGCACATATTCTGGTTTCGTGACAAGGCACGATTAGCTAAGTGACGTTATTCTAAATGCAACATGATGGACGCGACAAGATGGTGGTTTGTTATTTCTTTAAATCAGCAACAATTTCTTTGCTATTGCCCCTAAGACACATTTATGAAAATAAATGAGATGCTTAAAGTTATGATAACCTTAAACAATTATATCCATTCATTTTTTTAGAGAAATCATGAATTTACAACATTTGTGGATATTTTTAAGCAAGTGTATTTTTTGGCATTTCTACAGCTTGAATATCCATCTTATTTGTCATTTAAAAAAAATTAAGAAGTATATTAACGTTTTTGCTTTGTATTATTACAATAGTAATAATTCAATAAAGAAATGTATTATTATAAATGATAGTATAACTAAATTTATGAATGGTGGTAAAAATACTTATGAATACTTAGAAAACAAACTTTTACACCTCTGAGGCGATTCGGATTAGCAAAAAAATATTATTGTTGTCTTTAAGATCATTATCTATACTTAAGCTACAAAAAGCTTAATTCTTTACTTGCACTTAATACATTTTTATTTACTTATCTGTTATTTTATCCTGTTTTAGGCGCGATTCAGAAACAAAAAGTTTTGTGGAAGTATTGTACCTCTAATGTAAAGTATAATATACATATACAACACTGACAATTGATAATTCACACTTTTATTTGAATCATAACAAAACATTTAATTGACAAGAGGATGGAACTAATTTTCAATAACAGTGTAAGAAATTACACTTACCACATATTATAGGAATCATGCATCTCGTTAAAATTTTTTAGTAAACAACAAATTGCAACTGGTTGATAGTTTTTAAAATTTTGTTTTTCATATATTGTATTGCTGTGTAGAAATACACATCCGCTAATTTACTTTATTAAATTAGGTGACGGACACCACAAATCTGGAAAGCCAACCCCATTAAGTAAAAACAATAAAAATGTGGCTTCCCACTCCTGGAAAAATCCGAGCCCGCAGAGGGAAACTTTTAATCCCACGCACTTCCCCCTCACCCTTTCGCTAAAATTTTTTCCCAATCGTTTGCTCGTTTATATCCGAAATGGATTATAAAAAAATAGCTGCGAAAGGGTGGAAAAATTTTGAAGGAAAAGTCAAGGTAGCGGGCGACCTCGGCAAAATTTTTCAATTTCGCCGTCGTTCGCAACGTCCTCGTCACGTTTAAGTATATTTAAATTATTTAAACTAAACTTTTTCATTTTGTTTGCGTTTAGAACATGTTGTTCATCATTATCACCGCAAAAGGCACAGAGAGAAAGCCATCTAAATGGAACCAGTCGAGTTAAACTTTTAAGTGGGAGGTGTGAAATTAACAACTAAATATTATCTGAAGTGTAGAAAATACCATTCAGTATTAAAATCACACACTTATTTTTATCCACGAAACCATTTACGTTAATTCATATTTAAAGTGCAGTCTCTGTATAGACAAAACGAATATAACAAATGGAATTAATAAGATTTCAAACATAAAACACTGTGCAGTGAAAAAGCTCAAATATAATTTTGAAAAATAAAACAAGCAAATACGGAATGACGCGCACGTCGTAGATTCCCCGCTATCAAGAAAATTATGAAGCTCTGAATTAACAACGTTGAGAGTAAGGGATACTCTCAAGAGGTCTTGTACTAATAACACATATCCGTAGATCTCTTTTGCAAGATACAAGAGATGAGCAATGAAATTATCCTCATAGCTTCAAAATAAAAAAGGAATTTTAGGCCAATAGTACAAACAATTGAAGAGTCACCTGAGAGTGGGAAAATATTTTCTTTATAACAAAAGTTAAAAAGAAAATATTTTCCCATTCTAAAGCGAACGAAATTGATAGTAACAATAGCATTGATTTAAATTATTTTGTTATATCATGATGTTGTACAAAAGTATGCTTGGAGGTGGAACTTCCGCAGTCATTATTTATGTCGGCGTATTGTATATTGTCATATATATTTCAACCTCAGGTAAACATGTAAAAACTGCCTAAATTCGACGTAAACTGCAAGCTGTACCCACGTACGTCACTAGAGAATATATTTGAGAATTTTGCACATTAATATTCAACTGTAACATATACCTAAATTTACTGTGTTATTTCCCCCCTATTTTAGTGACGCCACTTAAATTTATGTGCACGTCCCAATTACTTTTTACTTAGTATGAACGATATTCTAAAAACAATGTCACAGTGGAATATTTTCTTATAGTTAAAAATAACCTGGAATTCATATAAAATTTGTGTTTTTATATGTTATTTGTTACACTTAAAATTCTTTCTGAGACATCAAGTCAATTACAAATACACACAAATGTGTCCTCTAATTATTGTAGTTCAGTTGATCTAATATTATACGGAAAACTGCCTTTAATGAAATGTGTAATACTTAATATCACTAGATTATTAATAAACTCATATTAATAGATACGCACATCATCGTGCCAGAAATTTAAAAAAAAATCCACCGTTATTTTGTGTAAACTCAATCATTTTTATTTTCAAATATCCTTCTAAGAATACTTCGAACTTCTCGGATTTTTAATATAATAAAAGAAGTGGTTTAAACTATTAAAAATCGATGAAATTATAAAAAGAAAAACATAAATTAAGTTTCCTTTATACGCTTTCTAAAATTAATTAAAATTAACGAACTAACCAAACAGATTGAAATGAAAAATTACAAAAGTCAATTTTTATTTTCACCCGGAAACAGCAGAATAATGAAAAGCTATATTTTCTTCCACTGGACAACAAATCTTCCGCTTGTACAAATCAAACTCTATCTGATATAATTATTAACATTCACAAACTGCCGAAAACTTTCAACAATGCCCCATTTAAAAATGGACTGGAAGGGCTAAGTACTAAGCCAGAAGTAACTGACAAAAGTAAGTAATATTTCCAGTTACCCATCCAATAACACAATCAACATATACCCTGCAGATGAATATTGTACAATCGTTTGTGGCCGCCTCTCACCGCCCAGCCAGTCACCGCTTAAATAAACCCGGCAGTGGACAAACAGACCGATTGCTCCAGTGAACCGTTTCATCCATCTCAGTTGAATAGTGCCCTCGGCCGTTTAGCTTGAAAAGAATAAAAAACATCGCAGTGCCACAGAAATCCCAATAGAGTTCGTTCTACCAATTTGGCGTTGGTAATTAAATTTCATAGTATCCGATGAAGTTCCAGTTATTTGTCATGAAATGGAAAAGGGTCACATTAAGTAGTTTCCGTAACTTTAACACTAAGTAAATTTTATCAATTTAATCAGTCGCCAACAGTCATCTATCAATAGTGGCTGATAATTAAGATTTAAGAAATAATAGAAACATAAGGATGGATACTCGATAAGATACTCGATAATTATAGACAAAATAGGAATAAATTTAAAAAAAAACAAAAAACACAAAGGATAATTGGATCTGTTTGTGTAGTTTGTTGAAAGAATCGTCAGGTTGCCCGATTTTCTGCTAATGCCTTATACTATTATAATTGCTCAATCAACTTTACCATTTTAAGTTTTAAAGTGGAAATAAAACTCGCCTTCGGACCTTTCGAACACATAGGCACTTATAAACCTTTTAGCGCACATATTATTTCTATTAAACTATTTATAAATATTAAAATGATTCGTCACCATTTAAATATATAAATATATAATATTCCCTGGTATACCTTTCATAGATGTAATAAGTGCACATTTTAAAATATAAACTTATTTCCGAAGTGGCGAAGTGGTTTTTATGGCGTTTATATGAACGTTTTAAAAACCTAATTGCATGTTGGTTAGCTATAACTCGTAAACTATATTAGTAGAGCCAAGTTAGCCATCTATAATTTTCCTTTTAATTTCCTTATATATAACTACTATTGTAAATATTTTCAGATACTGAAAAGTAGCGGTTTAACTGGTAAGGGGCGGGGATCCACAAATTTGACGAAAATTACCATTTTAAAATTTAATATTTCATGAATGTATCTCTGATGTGTTCAATTTTTAATATGACGTGTTCATAATATACCTCCAATCTATTCAATGATACCTTAAATTATGGGGTGTGTGATTAAAAAAAATTACCCTTACATGTAAGGGAGGGAGCCTAAACGAATTTGTTTATTAGATTATATTTCTCTATGTATAATCATGCAAAACTTCAGCTTTACACTAATAGTCTGTAAGTGAAACGGCTGTGACATATAGACAGACAGACATATGAAATACAGAGTCACTATAAGGGTTACTAGTTTAGCTACGTAATCTTAAAAAAACTAGACATAATTATAATACACACAAAAGTTATACGAAGTAGGCATATAATAAAAAAATGCAGTTGAACTCATGGTCATATATATTTATGCATTTGAATGTACACACAAAAATTGTCTATAACAATACAAAAAAAAATTAGTTGAAAACATCACCATTGTGAAAAGCATAATACACCTTTATCGCGATCGAAAGATCAATTCTATGTATTTTTTGACACCACTTACTGAACGGGAATGTATTAAAATATCTGGCGTCACGAATATAGGGCAGCGAAAAACAAATAGCAGTGGATCGATAATATAACGAGATGTTAGAATGTAGTAATGTATATTGATCCCGAAAATCAGATTAATTTCTATGGAACAGCTATCCAATACTTGGCAGATAATAAACGCGGAGAGAAAATGATATATACAGCTATATATTCAAGTGGAAATCCGTTTAAGTTTGATATAACGAAAGTAACGTGAGAATTTAAAATTATGTTCGCACAAAAAGCTTCTTCTGATCAATAAATACAGAATTCAATATGCCCACAGAGACAATCCATTTATATTCTAATATATTCTTAAGTAACCAAAACGAAAGTTAGTGCCAGTGAGCCACCATTGTGCTTCCAATTTCCATATTTAAATTACACGAAGAAACTCGACGCTAGATGACGTTGAGAATGATCGGAAAACAATAAAAATGGCAATTAAAAATAATTTAGGATTTATTACATGAAAGAAATAATAAAATACCATACAATTTTGTAAGTAATATCTGGAAAAAATAAAGATTTTTACAAAAAATGGTGTGCGTCAGAATGTACGAGAGAAATGAATGTTTTAAGCAAACTGTGCAAATCAAATCAATATTGAAGATAAAAATTCAAAGTACCGATTCATGAGAGACAAAATAATGACGTCGAATTATGAAACAATAATTCAAAACTCTTCAAAGTTTATTCAAAATTATTCAAGTCGTACGAGTCACATCTACTATGCATAGCGTTGAGGTTGGTTGACAACGTAAACACAACGTGAAACACGTGGGAACAAAGGACACGGAGACGCCCAACCACTGACGGTATGTCGAGACACTCGGCCGTGTCGATTTCGCCGGTTTACTCCCATGTATTTTCTTCATGCTGAGATGCGCCTAAAGAAATCTTATATGGATTTAATACATAAAGACGAATACATATCTAAATTTAAAGGGAAGCCCCTTGAGGATTCCATCAGAGCGCGCTGTAACTGAATAATATTAAAAAATAACTTAATCGTTCGTATTAACCCCTTTATTACCAGTGTTAAAAGAATTCGGGAAAATACATTTTTACACGCTTTTATTAAGTTGACATGTATGTAAATATGTAATGGAATTAACGAAAGTAAATTTCATGCACTTCTAATTGTTGTATCATCATTAAACTTATTAGTTGTGTGTAGTTCTGAGGACAATATAATAACGTCATCAAATTAAAAAAGAAATATTTTCTGTAGTCTTAAAAAAAATTAAATTAAATTTTAATCCATTTTCGGATGTCGTTTAAAAAAATTGTAGCTTCCGATTTCCGATTTAAAATTTTATGCACGTATAAAAAACTAATGATAATGCATTAATTTAGTAAAATAAGAAAATATTATATTAAAAAAGACTAGACAAAAAACAATGGTTTCATTCAATTAAATTTTCACCCCCTTCCAGACGTCCGAATTATTTAAAATTTTGCATACGTATCAAGATCCGATGACAATACAATAATTTTCAAAATATAAAATTTACAGTTTTAAAAAAAATAAAAGAAATGTTTTTTTTCAAAAAAAAAATGACTTTGCTTTTCAAAAAAATATCAAGTGAATGAAAATGCTTAACATTTTAGTTAGGTTTCAAAACAAAGCGTCCTACGTTTTACACTCAAAAACAAACATAGAAGAGAGAGAGAAAGAACAGATTCAATAATTTTTTTTTGCTTTTTAGTGCAATATTTTGTAAAAGCTATGAAACATTAAATTTACTCCAAGTTTTTGAGGCAATTCTAACTATGATTCTAAGTCTCATAGTTTAGAAAAAAATCAAGATATTTTTGAGCATTTGACAGATAAACTATGCAACATAGTTATATGGCGAGATATAATATTAATATTTGTAAATAGCTTAATGGAAATACTATGAACTCTTAAATGTCAACGTCATTAAATCTGTACTGATAAAAGGTAAAGACGGAGGCATATAAGGTACTTAATATAAATTCTTAAGGTAAGTTTTGGCAATAATGATAGTACTTTACAGAGACTAATATAATTTTAATAGATTAGCACAAAGATCAAAATAGGTATTTATATTTTAAAGAAAACCGTCTTGTTTGTTAAGCAAAAAATAATATTGAGAATATATATGTACACTCAGTCCCGCAAAACGTGTTTTTTCATTTTTTGTTTAGCTCATACTGGTGTGAAGTAAGTTCTTCAGATAAGTTTATTACGAACAATTATAATTTCTTTTAGTATTTAATATATTTGGCACTAATTTTGTCAAAATTCAGTATTCACAACTAAATGAAACTACGTGATGTAGTATTATTTCTACTTCATATAAATTTCTTACGACGAACTAGGTTTCGTTGTATTACAACATCTTCAGGTGGGCTATTAGCAAAGATAGATCTTTGCTAATCGCTGACGGAGGAGGAAAAACATCTCATAGTAATTTTCTTCCCCAATTGGTTGATGGTTTGTATTCTAAAGTATATAAAAAAAACAAATACGAACGTAAGAAGCGTAAATAATAAGTTTCGTCACTTTTTTATTATACGCTATGTGCGTATAACTTATATGCACATTTTGTGAAAGTGATCATTAGACAAAGATGTAACCCAGAAAGTGAAGTGATCATTAGACAAAGATGTAACCATCTTTGCTAATTGCTGACGGAAGAGGAAAAACATCTTTTAGTAATTTTCTTCCCCAATCGGTTGACGGTTTGTATTCTAAAGTATATAAAAAAAACAAATACGAACGTAAGAAGCGTAAATAATAAGTTTCGTCACTTTTTTATTATACGCTATGTGCGTATAACTTATATGCACATTTTGGTAAAGTGATCATTAGACAAAGATGTAACCCAGAAAGTGAAAATTATAAATTTATTTCTTGGGAACTATACATTGAGTATGAAAACTCTGTTGACAAGTACTTAGACAGATTTAAGCTTATAGGAATTTTCCATATAATTCATCAAACATATATGTATACACACACACACACACACACACACATATATATATATTCGTTATAGTCGAATACTATATAATTCGGTCGAATACCGATTAGTTACGGAATAATAGTAGCTCCTGGAATGACCTGCCGTTTTAACACTGAAAATAATGGTAATTGAATTAGAAGTATCTTTTAAAAAATAATTAATTCTGTATTTTTTGTTCCTTGTTAAAGATATACCATATTAAAACCATAAGCAATTTATTTCTTCAACGCGTGAAGTGAAACTTAGGTGTAGTGAAACTCAATGAGAAGATTTAAAACAATTTTTTTAAACTACACATTTACACACCGCTCACCTAATTTTAATAACTAACAATTACGAGATCGAATTACCATTTATTTAAAAAAACAAAAAAAAACAGAACAACATAACACTCGCCGAAAGTTTTCATACATAATATTCAGCGACTTATTAATACATCCCAAGTTTGCTTTAACAACAGTATTATAACTGTATCAAATTCCGTATGCATGGAAAACTTTCCCTAATCAATATTCACGGAATTCAGTATATTCACGGAGAGCATTCATTTATATTCTATTATATTCTTCAATAACCAAAATGAAAATTAGAATAAGCCGCGGTTGTATTTTCAATTACCATATTTAAATTTCACGAGGGAGCTCGATACCAAATAATGAGAGTTTCTGAAAAGTAGAAAGCGATTGAAAAATAAGGTAAATGCGCCATTTAAAACGATTCAATAAGAATTCTAATAAGCGAATATATTAAAATTGAGATAGTAGGTGTTAAATTAGCGTGTGCTTAAAAATAATCTAAAAATGGATGGATACATTATAAAATTCACGTGTGAATAGCAGGACGTGGACAAGGCATCGTCTGAATGTTGTTCTTATTACTGAACTACTTTCACGATATTAAATTCATCACAAATTAAACATCAGATATTTAATTTGCCAATTCGTAATACTGATTAAGCATATATTAGAAAGTTAATTATGTATGTTGTTGTTAATGAAATACGTGTATATTAGGTCTTCCAATTTTGACCGATCAACAGATAGTGTCTATCTACTTTTCCATGTCAGTATCGAGAATTACAGGAAGTGACGAAACATTGCATGTCGCTTTAGAACTTAATATTCGCAAACGGGGCTTAACGATGAAAAATCGTAAAAGAAACCTCAATTTAACTTTAAAATACCTATCTCATGATACTCAAATCGCTGATACGAACAAAAATAATTCGCACTAGATTTATGGGAAAAGACATCAAAATTTTCTTTATAATTTTCTACATATTAATTTTGATATCCATAGGAAGAAGTTTCTTCCAAAATTTAATTTACACATGTTTGAAACTGCAGAAACTAAAAAGGTGTGGGGAGACAGACGAGCGAACATGGCTAAACTAAAAGACTTCCATTTTTGTCATCTGTTACGGAAACATAAAAATGGAGAAAGTTCCATTCGCCACGAATGGAATTTTCTTTTGAAAACATGTTTTAAATGATAAACCCACTCAACGCCATGAAGGAAAACATTTTTTTAATGTTTTACATCTGAAGCATCTATTTGTGAAATTTCACGCAAATATCTACAACTCCACAAACTGTACTGGCGATGGCACAAACGGACGACGTACGTGACGAAATTATTAGTTTTTCTCATTTCATTACGGAACTCTAAAAGTCAAAATATTTCGATGCAAATCGAGAACATAATATAAGACGTATAAAAACACTACAAAGCCTTTTATTTCTATTTTATAAGTTGTACACTATTTCATGTTAATGTGATTACGTATATAAGTCCAATAAAAGTACGTTCATAAATAACAGTGTACTAATAATACAACGATAGCATTTAAAAAAATCGCTCGTCGATTGAGAGCGAACCGCCTTGCTTCCCGCTTATAATAATATTGTGGAGGATCGCGATATTTAGCATCAGTACCTCTGCCATTACTCAGAGTGATAGAGCGGAACTCTTCAACAAAACTAGCATCATTGCTAATATAAGTTAAAATTATCAACGTATAACACAGAAGTAGTCGTCACCGTGGTGTATTGGGTTGAGAGCAAAACAAGCACCGCGAGGACCCGGGTTCAATTCCCAGCCGCTCATCAAGCGGAACTGGAAGAAGTCCAACCTTTCCAGGCTCTTGCAACCACTTTTCCATATGAGAGATCCCCTTCATCTCATGTGGACACAACAACAACAACACAACAACACAACGAAGAAGTACGATTTCTGTATATAGAGACTCGGCGATTGACAACTTTTGTTGGTCAAGGTCGGTAGCCGACATTCCTCTAATTTTCCATCAACTTACCGCATAAATCAAAACGCGCTCACCTCCCTACAAAATGTAGATATGTTCACTAGTAAGTTTTGTCCTTTTTTCTGATAACGCGTTTTAACTCGTAACGTTCGGGTCGGCGAGAGTCAGCCGGAATCGGTCGGATTTTTTGTAATATCTTTATGATTTGTTAGGACTTTTAATTTAATTTTGCTTTGCTGTCCTTATTGTGAATGCAGTAATGTGTAGAAGTATAATTTTTGGCAAACAATGTAATAGGAAATAAATGAATAAACGTTACATCGATACTGTACTGATCGATACAAGTATGATTAGGAATAAACTACTTCGAAATGCATAAGAAATACTTTCTGCCAAGAGGTAAGTTTTTTCGTATAACATGTACGTTTTCCATATTCTGCAATCCATTTTTTCTTTCATTTTGTTGTTGGGTCTATAGAAAAATTGAATGGCTGGGCTTATAAAGTATTAATCATTACATATAGAGAACTTACTGCTACGCCCCGCCTTCGCTGTATGAAGGCGTGTAATTTATATTAATGTTTTATGACTAAAACCCTGATAAGATTTTTCTCTGCAAATCAAGTTTTGACATATCATACGATCTACAAAGTATCAACAGTGTAAAAAGTTTCAAGAAAATATTTGAAAGCATTTTTGAGGAAATCTAATTTAAAATCTATTTTTTCTATGGAAAAAATACGATATTTATTAAAAAGGGGCAAACACAATATTTTACCTAAATCAGAACAAAAGTTTAAGAATTAGATTAAGCGAAGGACATACCGACCTTTACAAACATTTTTCAGTACGAATTTTCGTGTCCTGTGAATGCTTTAAAATCGATTCCAGAATAAAAATTATTATTTTGTTTTTTTGTGCGATTATATATATATATATATATATATATATATATATATATATATATATATATATAACTGTTATCCCTTACTACATTCATTGCAGCGAGTGCTACTGCACTTGTGACTAATACCTCATTACCTCGTCACGTGCTTACTTTTAGATATTACAAATGGAGTATTACACGGGAAACCAAAGTAAAACATATTAAATATATGTTAGATATATACCATTATGGTAATAATGACTTGGGACGTCAAGATTAAGCCTTAGGGTGAAGACTGACATGTTTGTTGAAACATTTTCCTGCATTGAAATAACTGATGCATGTACAATGTATTAAAATGACTAACATTCCTTTTCTTGCAAGGCGATAACATTTGAAAATCTTTAGCGACCAAAACTTGTTTTACTTAATAACAATGGCTTCTCTTTTAAATCACTTCCAGCTAATGAGGGCGGGGGGGGGGGGGTGGCGCCGTCTGCCAATTATCCTTACTTATTATTTGAAAATAAATTACAATGTAATTATTTAGTATTTTGATGTCATTTGCACAATTGTATAAATACAATTGCCTTTAATATTATGTATACGCTCATAATCACTTAAGAACGCTCATTACAGCACTTGATGTCTTTCAGAGTTTGCTTCTTGAAATAACCATCTTAAAATCTAAATGCATTGACCTTCTAGAATTTACTTATAGGCCATACCCAGGTAATTAAGGTCAGTCGACGTTTCCCTAATTTTGATATTTTTAGAAGCTTTTCTTTAATTTCACCTGAATTACAAGGTTTAAACCAGTACCAGATTTAACCAAAACCAAACATATTAAAGTTTTGGTTAAATCTGGAACTGGTTTAAAATTAAGTCGCAAATTTTAAATCAGCTCCTCCCCGCTGGTTGAGCTAAAATTGCACATATTCTGGTTTCGTGACAAGGCACGATTAGCTAAGTGACGTTATTCTAAATGCAACATGATGGACGCGACAAGATGGTGGTTTGTTATTTCTTTAAATCAGCAACAATTTCTTTGCTATTGCCCCTAAGACACATTTATGAAAATAAATGAGATGCTTAAAGTTATGATAACCTTAAACAATTATATCCATTCATTTTTTTAGAGAAATCATGAATTTACAACATTTGTGGATATTTTTAAGCAAGTGTATTTTTTGGCATTTCTACAGCTTGAATATCCATCTTATTTGTCATTTAAAAAAAATTAAGAAGTATATTAACGTTTTTGCTTTGTATTATTACAATAGTAATAATTCAATAAAGAAATGTATTATTATAAATGATAGTATAACTAAATTTATGAATGGTGGTAAAAATACTTATGAATACTTAGAAAACAAACTTTTACACCTCTGAGGCGATTCGGATTAGCAAAAAAATATTATTGTTGTCTTTAAGATCATTATCTATACTTAAGCTACAAAAAGCTTAATTCTTTACTTGCACTTAATACATTTTTATTTACTTATCTGTTATTTTATCCTGTTTTAGGCGCGATTCAGAAACAAAAAGTTTTGTGGAAGTATTGTACCTCTAATGTAAAGTATAATATACATATACAACACTGACAATTGATAATTCACACTTTTATTTGAATCATAACAAAACATTTAATTGACAAGAGGATGGAACTAATTTTCAATAACAGTGTAAGAAATTACACTTACCACATATTATAGGAATCATGCATCTCGTTAAAATTTTTTAGTAAACAACAAATTGCAACTGGTTGATAGTTTTTAAAATTTTGTTTTTCATATATTGTATTGCTGTGTAGAAATACACATCCGCTAATTTACTTTATTAAATTAGGTGACGGACACCACAAATCTGGAAAGCCAACCCCATTAAGTAAAAACAATAAAAATGTGGCTTCCCACTCCTGGAAAAATCCGAGCCCGCAGAGGGAAACTTTTAATCCCACGCACTTCCCCCTCACCCTTTCGCTAAAATTTTTTCCCAATCGTTTGCTCGTTTATATCCGAAATGGATTATAAAAAAATAGCTGCGAAAGGGTGGAAAAATTTTGAAGGAAAAGTCAAGGTAGCGGGCGACCTCGGCAAAATTTTTCAATTTCGCCGTCGTTCGCAACGTCCTCGTCACGTTTAAGTATATTTAAATTATTTAAACTAAACTTTTTCATTTTGTTTGCGTTTAGAACATGTTGTTCATCATTATCACCGCAAAAGGCACAGAGAGAAAGCCATCTAAATGGAACCAGTCGAGTTAAACTTTTAAGTGGGAGGTGTGAAATTAACAACTAAATATTATCTGAAGTGTAGAAAATACCATTCAGTATTAAAATCACACACTTATTTTTATCCACGAAACCATTTACGTTAATTCATATTTAAAGTGCAGTCTCTGTATAGACAAAACGAATATAACAAATGGAATTAATAAGATTTCAAACATAAAACACTGTGCAGTGAAAAAGCTCAAATATAATTTTGAAAAATAAAACAAGCAAATACGGAATGACGCGCACGTCGTAGATTCCCCGCTATCAAGAAAATTATGAAGCTCTGAATTAACAACGTTGAGAGTAAGGGATACTCTCAAGAGGTCTTGTACTAATAACACATATCCGTAGATCTCTTTTGCAAGATACAAGAGATGAGCAATGAAATTATCCTCATAGCTTCAAAATAAAAAAGGAATTTTAGGCCAATAGTACAAACAATTGAAGAGTCACCTGAGAGTGGGAAAATATTTTCTTTATAACAAAAGTTAAAAAGAAAATATTTTCCCATTCTAAAGCGAACGAAATTGATAGTAACAATAGCATTGATTTAAATTATTTTGTTATATCATGATGTTGTACAAAAGTATGCTTGGAGGTGGAACTTCCGCAGTCATTATTTATGTCGGCGTATTGTATATTGTCATATATATTTCAACCTCAGGTAAACATGTAAAAACTGCCTAAATTCGACGTAAACTGCAAGCTGTACCCACGTACGTCACTAGAGAATATATTTGAGAATTTTGCACATTAATATTCAACTGTAACATATACCTAAATTTACTGTGTTATTTCCCCCCTATTTTAGTGACGCCACTTAAATTTATGTGCACGTCCCAATTACTTTTTACTTAGTATGAACGATATTCTAAAAACAATGTCACAGTGGAATATTTTCTTATAGTTAAAAATAACCTGGAATTCATATAAAATTTGTGTTTTTATATGTTATTTGTTACACTTAAAATTCTTTCTGAGACATCAAGTCAATTACAAATACACACAAATGTGTCCTCTAATTATTGTAGTTCAGTTGATCTAATATTATACGGAAAACTGCCTTTAATGAAATGTGTAATACTTAATATCACTAGATTATTAATAAACTCATATTAATAGATACGCACATCATCGTGCCAGAAATTTAAAAAAAAATCCACCGTTATTTTGTGTAAACTCAATCATTTTTATTTTCAAATATCCTTCTAAGAATACTTCGAACTTCTCGGATTTTTAATATAATAAAAGAAGTGGTTTAAACTATTAAAAATCGATGAAATTATAAAAAGAAAAACATAAATTAAGTTTCCTTTATACGCTTTCTAAAATTAATTAAAATTAACGAACTAACCAAACAGATTGAAATGAAAAATTACAAAAGTCAATTTTTATTTTCACCCGGAAACAGCAGAATAATGAAAAGCTATATTTTCTTCCACTGGACAACAAATCTTCCGCTTGTACAAATCAAACTCTATCTGATATAATTATTAACATTCACAAACTGCCGAAAACTTTCAACAATGCCCCATTTAAAAATGGATTGGAAGGGCTAAGTACTAAGCCAGCAGTAACTGACAAAAGTAAGTAATATTTCCAGTTACCCACCCAATAACACAATCAACAAATACCCTGCAGATGAATATTGTACAAACGTTTGGGGCCGCCTCTCACCGCCCAGCCAGTCACCGCTTAAATAAACCCGGCAGTGGACAAACAGACCGAATGCTCCACTGAACCGTTTCGTCCATCTCAGTTGAATAGTGCCCTCGGCCGTTCAGCTTGAAAAGAATAAAAAACATCGCAGTGCCACAGAAATCCTAATAGAGTTCGTTCTACCAATTTGCCGTTGGTAATTAAATTTCATAGTATCCGATGAAGTTCCAGTTATTTGTCATGAAATGGAAAAGGATCACATTAAGTAGTTTCCGTAACTTTAACACTAAGTAAATTTTATCAATTTAATCAGTCGCCAACAGTCATCTATCAATAGTGGCTGACAATTAAGATTTAAAAAATAATAGAAACATAACGAGTATCCGTTAAGATACTCGATAATTATAGACAAAATAGGAATAAATTAAAAAAAAACAAAAAACACAAAGGATAATTGGATCTGTTTGTGTAGTTTGTTGAAAGAATCGTCAGGTTGCCCGATTTTCTGCTAATGCCTTATACTATTATAATTGCTCAATCAACTTTACCATTTTAAATTTTAAAGTAAAAATAAAACTCGCCTTCGAAGGCCCGAACACATAGGCACTTATAAACCTTTTAGCGCACATATTATTTCTATTAAACTATTTATAAATATTAAAATGATTCGTCACCATTTAAATATATAAATATATAATATTCCCTGGTATACCTTTCATAGATGTAATAAGTGCACATTTTAAAATATAAACTTATTTCCGAAGTGGCGAAGTGGTTTTTATGGCGTTTATATGAACGCTTTAAAAACCTAATTACATGTTAGCTATAACTCGTAAACTATATTAGTAGAGCCAAGTTAGCTGTGATAATTTTCCTTTTAATTTCCTTATATATACTACTATTGTGAATATTTTTAGATCTGAAAGATAGCGGTTTAACTGGTAAGGGATGGAGACACCCAAATCTAACAAAAACTATCACTTTAAAATTTAATATTTCATGAATGTGTCTCTGACTTGTTCACAATATACCTCCAATTTTTAATATGACGTGTTCATAATATACCTCCAATCTATTCAATGATACCTTAAATTATGGGGTGTGTGATTAAAAAACCCTTGTTTAGGCTCCCACTCTTATATGCAAGGGAGGGAGCCCAAACAAATTTCTTTATTAGATTATATTTCTCTGTGTACAATCATGCATAACTTCAGCTTTACACTAACAGTCTGTAAGTAAAACGGCTGTGACATATAGACCGACAGACATATGAAATACAGGGTCACTATAAGAGTTGCTAGTTTAGATACGTAATCTTAAAAGAAAGCAGATATAATTATAATACACACAAAAGTTATACGAAGTAGGCATAAAATAAAAAAATACAGTTGAACTCATGGTTATATATATATATATATATATTTATGCATTTGAATGTACGCACAAAAATTTTAATATATAGACAATACAAAAAAATTCTGGAAACAAAAAAAAATTAGTTGAAAACATCACCATTGTCCAAAGCATAATACACCTTTATCGCGATCGAAAGATCAATTCTATGTATTTTTTGACACCACTTACGGAACGGGAATGTATTAAAATATCTGGCGTCACGAATATAGGGCAGCGAAAAACAAATGGCAGTGGATCGATAATATAACGAGATGTTAGAATGTAGTAATGTATATTGATCCCGAAAATCAGATTAATTTCTATGGAACAGCTATCCAATACTTAGCAGATAAAAAACTCGGAGAGAAAATGGCAAAACCAAGGTGGTATGTGAGCGATGAATGAAAAAAAATTATCAGGGAAGTAATGTTAAATTACAATAATATAAAGCAATATATATATATATATATATATATATATATATATATATATATATATATATATATATATATATATATATATATATATACACACACACAGCTATATATTCAAGTGGAAATACGTTTAAGTTTGATATAACGAAAGTAATGTGAGAACTTAAAATTATGTCCACACAAAAAGCTTCCTCTGATCAATAAATACAGAATTCAATATGCCCACAGAGACAATCCATTTATACTCTAATATATTCTTAAGTAACCAAAACGAAAGTTAGTGCCAGTGAGCCACCATTGTGCTTCCAATTTCCATATTTAAATTACACGAAGAAACTCGACGCTAGAAGATATTGAGAATGATTGGAAAACAATGAAAATGCGCAATTAAAAATAATTTAGGATTTATTACATGAAAGAAATAATAATATACCATACAATTTTGTAAGTATTATCTGGAAGAAATAAAGATTTTCACAAAAAATATGTGCGTCAGAACGTACGAGAGAAATGAATGTTTTAAGCAAACTGTGCAAATCAAATCAACATTGAAGATAAAAATTCAAAGTACTGATTCATGAGAGACAAAATAATTACGTCGAGTTATGAAACAATAATTCAAAACTCTTCAAGTTTATTCAAAATTAGTCACGTCGTACGAGTCACATCTACTATGCATAGCGTTGAGGTTGGTTGACAACGTAAACATAACGTGAAAGAGGCGGAACAAAGGACACGGAGACGCCCAACCACTGACGGTATGTCGAGACACTCGGCCATGTCGATTTCGCCGGTTTACTCCCATGTATTTTCTTCATGCTGAGATGCGTCTAAAGAAATCTTACATGGATTTAATACATAAAGACGAATACATATCTAAATTTAAAGGGAAGCCCCTTGAGGAATCCATCAGAGCGCGCTGTAACTGAATAATATTAAAAAATAACTTAATCGTTCGCAATTAAATGAAACTACGTGATGTAGTATTATTTCTACTATCTTTAATTTCTTTATCACGACCTAGGTTTCGTTGTATTACATCTTCAGGTGGGATATTAGCAAAGATATTAGCAAAGAATCTTTGCTAATATCCCACCTGAAGATGTTGTAATACAACGAAACCTAGGACGTGGTAAAGAAATTAAAGATAGTAGAAATAATACTACATCACGTAGTTTCATTTAATTGTGAATAATGAATTTCTACAAAATTAACGCCAAATATATTCAATATTAATCGTTCGCATTAACCCCTTTATTACCAGTGTTAAAAGAATTCGGGAAAATACATTTTTACACGCTTTTATTAAGTTGACCTTTATGTAAATATGTAATGGAATTAACGAAAGTAAATTTCATACACTTCTAATTGTTGTATCATCATTAAACTTATCAGTTGTGTGTAGTTCTGAGGACAATATAATAACTTCATCAAAATAAAAAAAATATATTTTCTGTAGTCTTAAAAAAATTAAATTAAATTTTCATCCATTTTCGGATGTCCGCTTAAAAAAATTGTAGCTTCCGATATCCGATTTAAAATTTTATGCACGTATAAAAAACTAATGAAAATGCATTAATTTAGTAAAATAAAAAAAATATATTAAAAAAGACTAGACAAAAATCAATGGTTTCATTCAATTAAATTTTCACCCACTTCCAGACGTCCGAATTATTTAAAATTTTGCATACGTATCAAGATCCGATGACAAGACAATGATTTTCAAAATATAAAATTTACAGTTTTAAAAAAAAAAGAAATGTTTTTTCTCAACAAAGAAATGACTGCTTTTCAAAAAAATATCAAGTAAATGAAAATGCTTAACATTTTAGTTAGGTCTCAAAACAAAGCGTCCTACGTTTTACACTCAAAAACAAACATAGTAGAGAGAGAAAAAGAAAAGTTTCAATAATTTTTTTTGCTTTTTAGTGCAATATTTTGTAAAAGCTATGAAAAATTAGATTTACTCCAAGTTTTTAGGGCAATTCTAACTATGATTCTAAGTCTCATAGTTTAGAAAAAAATCAAGATATTTTCGAGCATTTGACAGATAAACTATGCAACATAGTTATATAGTGAGATATAATATTAATATTTGTAAATAGCTTAATGGAAATACTATGAACTCTTAAATGTCGACGTCATTAAATTTGTACTGATAAAAGGTAAAGACGGAGGCATATAAGGTACTTAATATAAATTCTTAAGGTAAGTTTTGGCAATAATGGTAGTACTTTACAGAGACTCATATAATTTTAATAGATTAGCACAAAGATCGAAATAGGTCGAAAATCGTCTTGTTTGTTAAGCAAAAAATAATATTGAGAATATATATGTACACTCAGTCCCGCAAAACGAGTTTATTTATTTTTTGTTTAGCTCATACTGGTGTGAAGTAAGTTCTTCAGAAAAATTTATTACGAACAATCATAATTTCTTTTAGTATTGAATATATTTGGCACTAATTTTGTCAAAATTCAGTATTCACAACTAAATGAAACTACGTGATGTGGTATTATTTCTACTTTATTTAAATTTCTTACGACGAACTAGGTTTCGTTGTATTACAACATCTTCAGGTGGGCAAATAGCAAAGATAGATCTTTGCTAATTGCTGACGGAGGAGGAAAAACATTTCTTAGTAATTTTCTTCCCCAATCGGTTAATGGTTTGTATTCTAAAGTATATAAAAAGACAACTATGAACGTAAGAAGCCTAAAAAATAAGTTTCGTCACTTTTTTATTATACGCTACGTGCGTATACATTATATGCACATTTTGTTAAAGTAATCATTAGACAAAGATATAATCCAGAAAGTGATAATTATAAATTTATTTGTTGGGAACTATACATTGAGTATGAAAACTCTGTTGACAAGTACGTAGATAGATTTAAGCTTATAGGAATTTTCCATAAAATTCATCAAACATATATGTATACACACACACACACATACCTATATATATATATATATATATATATATATTCGTTATGGTCGAATACTATATAATTCGGTCGAATATCGATTAGTTACGGAATAATAGTAGCTCCTGGAATGACCTGCCGTTTTAATACTGAAAATAATGGTAATTGAATTAGAAGTATCTTTTGAAAAATAATGAATTCTGTATTGTTTGTTCCTGGTTAAAGATATACCATATTAAAACCATAAGCAATTTATTTCTTCAACGTGTTAAGTGAAACTTAGATGTAGTGAAACTTAATGAGAAGATTTAAAACAATTTTTTTAAACTACACATTTACACTTCGCTCACCTAATTTTAATAACTAACAATTACGAGATCGAATTACCATTTATTTAAAAAACAAAAAAAACAGAACAACATAACACTCGCCGAAAGTTTTCATACATAATACTCAGCGACGTATTAATACATCCCAAGTTTGCTTTAACAACAGTATTATAACTGTATCAAATTCCGTATGCATGGAAAGCTTTCCCTAATCAATATTCACGGAATTCAGTATATTCACGGAGAGCATTCATTTATATTTTAATATATTCTTCAATAACCAAAATGAAAATTAGAATAAGCCGCGGTTGTATTTTCAATTACCATATTTAAATTTGAAGAGGGAGCTCGATACCAAATAATGAGAGTTTCTGCAAAGTAGAAAGCGATTGAAAAATAAGGTAAATGCGCCATTTAAAACGATTCAATAAGAATTATAATAAGCGAATATATTAAAATTGAGATAGTAGGTGTTAAATTAGCGTGTGCTTAAAAATAATCTAAAAATGGATGGATACATTATAAAATTCACGTGTGAATAGCAGGACGTGGACAAGGCATCGTCTGAATGTTGTTCTTATTACTGAACTACTTTCACGATATTAAACATCAGATATTTAATTTGCCAATTCGGAATTCCGATTAAGCATATATTAGAAAGTTAATTATGTATCTTGTTGTTAATGAAATACGTGTATAAGGTCTTCCAATTTTGACCAATCAACAGATAGTGTTTATCTACTTTTCCATGTCAGTATCGAGAATTAGAGGAAGTGACGAAACATTGCATGTCGCTTCAGAACTTAATATTTCGCAAACGGGGCTTAACGATGAAAAATCGTAAAAGAAACCTCAATTCAATTTTTAAATACCTATCTCATGATACTCAAATCGATGATACGAACAAAAATAATTCGCAATAGATTTATGGGAAAAGACGTCAACATTTTCTTTATAATAAGTTTCTACATATTAATTTTTATATCCATAGGAAGAAGTTACTTCCAAAATTTAATTTACATAGGTTTGAAACTACAGAAACTAAAAGGGTGTGGAGAGACAGACGAGCGAACATGGCTAAACTAAAAGGCTTCCATTTTTATCATCTGTTACGGAAATATAAAAATGGTGAAAGTTCCATTCGCCACAAATGGAATTTTCTTTTCAAAATATGTTTTAAATGATAAACTCACTCAACGCCATGAAGGAAAACATTTTTTTAATGTTTTACATCTGAAGCATCTATTTGTAAAATTTGACGCAAATATCTACAACTCCACAAACTGTACTGGCGATGGCACAAACGGACGTACGTGACGAAATTATTAGTTTTTCTCATTTCATTACGGAACTCTAAAAGTCAAAATATTTCGATGCAAATCGAATACATAATATAAGCTGTATAAAAACACTATAAAGCCTTTTATTTCCATTTTCCAAGTTATACACTATTGCATGTTAATGTAATTACATATAAACCCAATAAAAGTACGTTCGTAAATAACAGTGTACCAATAATACAACGATAGCATTTAAAAAAAATCGCTCATCGATTGAGAGCGAACTGTCTTGCTTCCCGCTTATATTATTGTGGAGGATCGCGATATTTAGCCATTACTCAGAGTGATAGAGCGGAACGCTTCAACAAAACTAGCATCATTGCTAATATAAGTTAAAATTATCAACGTATAACACAGAAGTAGTCGTCACCGTGGTGTATTGGGTTGAGAGCAAAACAAGCACCGCGAGGACCTGGATTCAATTCCCAGCCGCTCATCCAACCGCTCTTCAATTCCCAGCGGGACTGGAAGAAGTCCAACCTTTCGAGGCTCTTGCAACCACTTTTCCATATGAGATCCTCTTCATCTCATGTGGACACGACAACAACAACACAACACAGAAGTACGATTTCTGTATATAGGGAGTCGGTGACTGACAACTTTTGTTGGTCTAGGTCGGTAGCCGACATTCCTTTAACTTTCCATCGACTTACCGCATAAATCAAAACGTGCTCACCCCCCACAAAATGTAGATATGTTCACTGGTAAGTTTTATCCTTTTTTCTGATAGCGCGTCTCGTAATGTTCGGGTCGGCGAGAGTCAGCCGGAATCGGTCGGATTTTTTGTAATATCTTTATGATTTGTTAGGACTTTTGATTTTATTTTGAATTGCTATCGTTATTGTGAATTCAGTAATGTGTAAAAGTATCATTTTTGGCAAACAATGTAATAGGAAATAAATGAATAAACGTTAAATCAATACTGTACTGATCGATATAAGTAAGATTAAAAATAAGCTACTGCGAAATGCATAACAGATACTTTCTGCCAAGAGGTAAGTTTTTACGTATAACATATAAGCTTTACATATTCTGCAATCCATTTTTTTCTTTCATTTTGCTGTTGGGTCCATAGGAAAATTGTATGGCTGGGCTTATAAAGTATTAATCATTACATATAGAGAACTTACTGCTACGCCCCGCCTTCGCTGTATGAAGGCGTGCAATTTACGTTCATGTTTTATGACTGAAACCCTGATAAGATTTTTCTCTGCAAATCAAGTTTTGACATATCATACGACCTACAAAGTATCAACAGTGTAAAAAGTTTCAAGAAAATATTTGAAAGTATTTTTGAGGAAACCTAATTTAAAATCTATTTTTTCTATGGAAAAAATACGATATTTATTAAAAAGGGGCAAACACAATATTTTACCTAAATCAGTACAATAGTTTAAGAATTAGATTAAGCGAAGGACATACCGACCTTTACAGACATTTTGCAGTACGAATTTTCGTGTCCTGTGAATGCTTTAAAATCGATTCCAGACTAAAAATTATTAGTTTGTTTTTTTTTGCGATTATATATATATATATATATATATATATATATATATATATATATAACTGTTGTCCCTTACTACATTCATTGCATCGAGTGCTACAGCACTTGTGACTAATACCTCATTACCTCGTCACGTGCTTACTTTTAGATATTACAAATGGAGTATTACACGGGAAACCAAAGTAAAACATATTAAATATATGTTACATGTTAGATATATCCCATTATGGTAATAATGACTTGGGACGTCAAGATTAAGCCTTAGGGTGAACACTGACATGTTTGTTGAAACATTTTCCTGCATTGAAATAACTGTTGCATGTACACTGTGTTAAAATGACTAACATTCCTTTTCGTGCAAGGCGATAACATTTGAAAATCTTTAGCGACCAAAACTTGTTTTACTTAATAACAATGGCTTCTCTTTTAAATCGCTTCCAGCTAATGAGGGGGGGGGGGTGTGGTGCCGTCTGCGAATTATCCTTACTTATTATTTGAAAATTAATTACAATGTAATTATTTAGTATTTTGATGTCATTTGCACAATTGTATAAATATAATTTCCTTTAATATTATGTATACGCTCATAATCACTTAAGAACGCTCATTACAGCACTTGATGTCTTTCAGAGTTTGCTTCTTGAAATAACCATCTTAAAATCTAAATGCATTGACCTTCTAGAATTTATTTATAGGCTATACCCAGGTAATTAAGGTCAGTCGACGTTTCCCTAATTTTGATATTTTTAGAAGCTTTTCTTTAATTTCACCTGAATTACAAGGTTTAAACCAGTTCCAGATTTGACCAAAACCAAACATATTAAAGTTTTGGTTAAATCTGGAACTGGTTTAAAATTAAGTCGCAAATTTTAAATCAGCTCCTCCCCGCTGGTTGAGCTAAAATTACACATATTCTGGTTTGGTGACAAGGCACGATTAGCTAAGTGACGTTATTCTAAATGCAACATGATGGACGCGACAAGATGGTAGTTTGTTATTTCTTTAAATCAGCAAAAATTTCTTTGCTATTGCCCCTAAGACACATTTATGAAAATAAATGAGATGCTTAAAGTTATGATAACTTTAAAAAAATATATCCATTCATTTTTTTAGAGAAATCATGAATTTATAACATTTGTGTATATTTTTAAGCAAGTGTATTTTTTGGCATTTCTACAGCTTGAATATCCATTTTATTTGTCATTTAAAAAAAATTAAAAAATATATTAACGTTTTTGCATTATTTTATTACAATAGTAATAGTTCAATAAAGAAATTTATTATTATAAATAATAGTATAACTAAATTTATGAATGGTGGTAAAAATACTTATGAATACTTAGAAAAAAAACTTTTACACCTCTGAGGCGATTCGGATTAGCTAAAAAATATTATTGTTGTCTTTAAGATCATTATCTACTTTTAAGCTACAAAAAGCTTAATTCTTTACTTGCACTTAATAAATTTTTATATACCTATCTGTTATTCTATCCTGTTTTAGGCGTGACTCAGAAACTAACAGTTTTGTGGAAGTTGGTTTGTACCTTTAACGTAAAGTATAATATACATATACAACACTGATCATTGATAATTCACACTATTATTTGAATCATAATAAAACATTTAATTGACAAGAGGATGGAACTAATTTTCAATAACAGTGTAAAAACAATAAAAATGTGGCTTCCCGCTGCAAAAATCCGAGCCCGCAGAGGGAAACTTTTAATCCAACGCACTTCCCCCTCACCCTTTCGCTAAATTTTTTTTCCAATCGTTTGCTCGTTTGTATCCCAATTTGGATTAGAAAAAAATAGCTGCGAAGGGGTGGAAAAATTTTCAAGGAAAAATCAAGGTAGCGGGCGGGCTCGGCAAAATTTTTCAATATTATATACGGCAATATTTTGAAATAAGCAATGCCACATATAATTGAATAAAGATTTCAACGTACCTAATTGCTGTGCTTTACCAATTGGAAGAAAAATCGTTTCGGTTCTCATTAACGGAATATGTGGGATCTATAAAACTTTACAATAATATAAACTTCACCTTTATATAACTGTTGGTTCCAAAGAAAATTGACCGTAACGAATATGTGGATAAAAAGACATGTTATCCTTTAGGGCTTCATTTTCTATTTTAAGGAAATCTTCTAAATGAACGCTTCATAAAAAAATATCTATAAGCAGGTAAAAAGTGATGAAGAAAATAAGTGAGAGGGCGCATAACATTTCGGAGTTTTAAAATTCAGGAGCTATTTAAGAAGGGAACTTTTGGCTAATAGTATAAAGTTTTGAAGCGTTACCTGAGATTGAGGAAATATTTTCTTTATTACACAAGTTTCTAATTAAAATATAACACTAATTAATTTTAAAGTACATTTAATATGAAAATTAATATAAATTTACCATGAAAATTTCTGCTGATGTTAGAAGAAGGCGTTACACTCTAGGTAATTTAAATTCAGATTTGTGTTTGCGATTCACAAATTTATTTCTGCTTAGTTGCTGTCAACGACCGAAGATGAAATTTGAACAGTTACTTATCATGACTTGTCGTTAAATCCTGTTGAGATGAGGTGTAATATAATTATATAAAAATATTATATACTAGTTCCACGTCATGTAATCTTAACAATATAATTAATAGCTTCGATAAAGAAACGATTTACAAAAAAAATTAAGCTTTTTCTTATATTTGAAAACCCTCATATAAAAAAGCTTTTTTTGCTTTAAATCAACACTAAAGTTACAATTAATATTTGAATTAATAAATTGCGTATACCAAGTTAAGTGTTCAATTTAGGAGACTGTCATCAATCTTCCTTCAATTGTGAGGATAAAATAATTTTATATACCTATTATTATAAGGTAATATTAAAAGAATTTTTTAGTTCTTTCACATTTCTTGTGAAATAAAATTGTATTTACAAACGATTTTAAAAAATTGTGGTTTAAAGGTTTATTTTCCACCTTTCACGGTAGAGAATCCTAAAGCATAGAGAATAACTAGATATTTATTTATTGAATTAGTTTGCAATAGTCGAATGTATTGTTTCCATTTTCAGCGTTAGTCCAAATGTATTCCAGGATTAGTCAATTCGCTTGCTCACTTTTAAAATATTTAGTCTGTGGTAATATCGATGTGGTATGGACCTTACCAAGGAATATCTCTTGTCTGTAGTATGGTCCTTATGAAGGCATATCTTAAAAATCATCCATGCTATACTACCAGCGCTATTCTACCAGTGATAATTAAATTGGTTATGGGTTCAGTTTTAGTGTCAAAATGGTTTAATATTTAAAAACCACGAAACTGTTAAAAGTATTGTGACCTACGAACTTGCAAATTTTCAACAAAGTAAACGAGGTAAAAATATCTTCAAATATCCAATAGTATTAATTGAACAGTTAACTAGTTTTGATAACTATTCCACGTGGAGGTTCGCTTTAAAAACGTGCCTTCAACGTGAAAAAATATGGAACTGTGTTGAAAGAATTGAAACAATTGTTTTGAAAAATGATTTTAAAGCAGGAAAATATATTTTTCTGTTAATTAATACATAGAATTTTCTCTAAATCACTGTTCGAGAATTAGAGGAAGTGACGAAACATTGTATATCGCTTTAAAACTTAATATCTTGCAAACAGGGCTCAAGGATGAAAAATCGTAAAAGAAACCTCAATTTAATTTCAAAATACCTATCTCATGATACTCAACTCGTTGATATGTACAAAAAAAAAATAATTCGCACTACATTTATGAGAAAAGACATCAACATTTTCTTTAGAATATTTTTCTACATATTAATTTTGATATCCATGGGAAGAAGTTTCGTCCAAAATTTTATTAATACAGGTCTGAAACTACAAAAACTATAAGGGTGTGGAGAGACAGACGAGCGAACATGCCTGAACGAGAAGACTTCCATTTTTGTCATTTGTTACGGAAATATAAAAATGGTGAAGGTTCCATTCGCCACGAATGCAATTTTATTTTAAAAATATGTTTTAAATGAAAAAAACACTCGATGCGACGAAGGAAAACATTTTTTCTCACCATTTTACTTTCATGATTTTTTGAATATTTTACATCTGATGCATCTATTTGTAAAATTTATGTCACGCGAATATTTACAACTCCACAAACTGTACTGGCGATGGCAGATAAACGGACGACGTATGTAACGAAATTATTAACTTTTCTCGTTTCATTACGGAACTCTAAAAGGCAAAATAATTTGAAGCAAATCGAGAACATAATATAAGCTGTTTAAAACATTTGAATGTAATTACATATAAACTCAATAAAAGTACGTTCGTAAATAATAGTGTACCAATAATAAAACGATAGCATTTAAAAAAATCGCTTATCGATTGAGAGCGAACCGCCTTGCTTCCCGCTTATTATATTATTGTAGAGGATCGCGATATTTAGCATTACTCTCCCTCTACCACCTCTGCCACTCTAGTGCCTCTACTATAGTACCTCTGCCATTACTCAGAGTGGTAGAGCGGAACGCTTCAACAAAGCATCATTACTAATATAAGTTAATACTATCAACGCATGACACAGAAGTAGTCGTCATCGTGGTGTATTGGGTTGAGAGCAAGACATACACCGTGAGGACTCGGGTTCGATTCCCGGCTGCTCATCAAGCGGGGCTGGAAGAAGTTCAACCTTTCGAAATTCTGGCAACCACTTTTCCATATGAGATCCTCTTCATCTCATGTGGACACGACGACAACAACATAAGAAAGAAGTACGATTTCTGTATCTAGCGAGTCGGTGACTGACAACTGCCGACTTTTGTCGGTCAAGGTCGGTGGTCAACTATTCTCTGACTTTCCGTCGACTTAACGCATAAATCAAAACACGCTGGCTCCCCTCAAAATGTAGGTATGTTCACTTGTATGTTCTATATTTTCCTCTGTTAGAGCGTTTTAACTCGTAAAGTTCAGATCGGCACAAGCCGGCCAGAATCGGTTCGATTTTTTGTAATATCTATTTTTGTAGTAGGTGTGTGTGAAAATATTATATACTCTATGCCCGTACATTGCTATAAACTTAATACAACATATACGGTTAGGACTTTTGTTCTATCCTTTTTTCTGTTAGCGCGTTTTAACTCGTAAATTTCGGATCGGCGAATGCCGGCCAGAATCAATACGATTTTTTGAAATATCGATTTTCGTAGTGCGTGTGCGTGAAAATCTTATATATTCTATTTCCGTACATTGTCAAAAAACTTGATACAACATATTCTATTGCGGTTAGGACTTTCGATTTAATTTTGCATTGCTGTCCTTATCGTGAATGTAGTAATGTGAAGAAGTATAAATTTTGGCAAACAATATAATAGGAAATAAATGAATAAACGTTAAATCAATACTGTACTAATCGATATAAGTATGATTAGGAATAAACTACTTCGAAATGCATAACAGATACTTTCTGCCAAGAGGTTAGTTTTTACGTATAACGTGTACGTTTTACATATTCAGTAATCCATTTTTTTCTTTCATTTTGCTGTTGGGTCCATAGAAAAATTGTATGGCTGGGCTTATAAATTATTAAATATTACATATAGCGAACTACGCTACGCCGCGCCTTCGCTGTAAGAAGGCGTGTAAATTACGTTAATGTTTTATGAGAGGAACCCTGATAAGATTTTTCCTTGCAAATCAAATTTTGACATATCATACGACCTACAAAGTAACAATAGTGTAAAAAGTTTCAAGAAAATATTTCAAAGTATTTTTGAGGCAATCTAATTTAAAATCTATTTCGTCTATGCAAAAAATACGATATTTATTAAAAAGGACAAACACAATATTTATCAGTATAATATTTTAAGAATAAGATTAAGCGAAGGACATACCAACGTTTACAGACATTTTTCGCTGCAAATTTTCGTGTCCTGTGAATGTTTTAAAATTGATTCCATATTAAAAATTATTATTTTGTTTACTTGTGCGATTATGTATATATATATATATATATATATATATAAATATATATTAAATATATATATATATATATATATATATATACATATATTTATCTACATATATAACTATGGTCCCTTGCTGCACTTATCGCAGCGAAAGTGCTACGATTACACTTGTTACTAAAACCTCATTACCTAGTCACGTACTTACTTTTAGATATTCCAAATAGAGTATTACATCGGAAACCAAGAGAGAAAGATGAACACTGACATGTATTTTGAAACACCTTTCTGTATTAAAATATAGTGTTGCACATACACTGTGTCAAAATGACTAACATTCTTTTCGTGCAAGGATAACATCATTTTTGAAAATCTTTAGCGACCAAAACTTTTTTTTACTTAACAACAATGGCTTCTCTTTTAAATCTTCATGCTGATGCGGAGGAGGGGGAGCTCTCTGCGAATTATCCTTACTTATTGTTTGAAAAAATATTACATTGTAATCATTTAGTATTTTGGAGTTATTTACGACTGTACAAATATAATTTCCGTTAATATTATGTATTCGCTCATAACCACTTAAGAACGCTTATTACGCGCATTTAATGTCTTTTTGAGTTTTCTTCTTGAAATAACCATCTTACAGTCTAAGTGCATTGACCTTCTAGACTTTAATTATGGGCGTAATCCAGGTAAATAAGGTCGGCCGATATTTGCCCTGATTTGATATTTTTATAAGCTTTTAATCAATTTCACCTGACGATATGTTTCGGTTAAATTTGGAACTGGGTTAAAATTCAGTCGCAAATTTTAAATTAGCTCCTCCCGCCGGTTGAGCTAAAAGTACACATATTCTGATTTGGTGACAAGATCTAAGTGACGATTAGGTAAGTGACCTTATTCTAAATCCAACGTGATGGACGCGGCAAGATGGTGGTTTGTTATTTCTTTAAATCAGCAAACATTTGTTGTTATTGTCCCTAACATACATTTATGAAAGTAAATGAGATGCTTAAAGTTATGAAAACTTTAAAAAAAATATATTCATTAATTTTTTTGAGAGCAATCAAGAATTTATAACATTTGTGGAAATTTTTAAGCAAATATATTTTCCGGCATTGCTACAGCTTGAATATGATGGATATTATTTGTCATTCAAAAGGATTTCAAAAATATATTAAAATTTTTACATTGAATTATTGCAATAGTAACAATTCAACAAAGAAATGTACTATTTAAATGGTAATAAAACTAAATTTATGAATGGTGGTAAAAATATTTACGAATAACTTAAAAAACTTTTGCACTTCTGAGCCGGTTTGAACTAGAAGAAAATATATTGTCGTTGTCCTTAAAACCATTATCTACACTTAAACTACGAAAAGCTTAGTTTTCTGCTCGCACTTAATAAATTACTATCTACATATATGTTATTTTATCCTGTTTTAGGCGTGATTCAGAAATCTTGTGGAAGTTGGTTTGTAACTTTAATGTAAAGTATAATATACATATAAAACATTGATCATTGATAATTTGTACTTTTATTTGAATCATAATAAAAAATTTAGTTGACAAGAGGAAGGAACTAACTTTCAATAGCAATGTAAGAAATTATACTTACCACATATTATAGGAATCATGCATCTCGTTAACAGTCTCGTTAACGTTCAGTAAACAACAAATTTCAACAGGGTGATATTTTTAAAAATTTTGTTTTTCATATATTGTATTGCTATATAAAAATACACATCTGCTATTATACTTTATTAAATTAGATTATGGAGGACACTACAAATCTGGAAAGCCAACCCCATTAGGTAAAAACTATAAACATGTGGCTTCCCACTGGTGGCAAAAATCAGATTCCGCAGAGTGAAACTTTTAATCCAACGTACTTCTCCCTCATCCTTTCGCTTAAATTTATTCCCAATCATTTGCTCGTTTGTATCCAAAACGGATTATAAAAAAGAAAAGCAAAAGGGTGGAAACATTTTCAAGGAAAAGTCAAGGTAGCGGCGGTAGTAAGGCGACCTCAGCAAAATTTTTCAATTTCGCCGTCGTTCGCAACGTCTTCGTCACGTTTAAGTATATTTAAATTATTTAAACTAAACTTTTTCATTTTGTTTGAGTTTAGAACATGTTGATCATAATTAACACCGCAAAAGGCACAGAGAGAAAGCCATCTAAATGGAGCCAATCGAGTTTAACTTTTACGGTGTGAAATTAACAACTAAATATTATCTGAAGTGTAGAAAATGTCATTCAGTATCAAAATCACACACTTATTTTTATTCACAAAACCATTTAAGTTAATATATATTTAAAGTACAATCTCTGTGTAGACAAAACGGATATAATAAATGAAATTAATAAGATTTCAAAAATAAAACACTGCAGTGAAAAAGCTCAAACATAAAATTGAAAAATAAAACAAGCAAGTACGGAATGATGCGCACGTCGTAGATTCCCCGTTATCAACAAAATTATGAAGCGCTGAATTAATGACGTTGAGAGTATACCTCAAGAGGTGTTGTACTAATAACACATATCTGTACGTCTCTTTTGCGAGATATAAGAGATGAGCAATAGAATTTTCGTAGCCACGTACATGAAACAATTGAAATAATCAAGGTAACGGAATTTAATGATGATTCAATGCAAAATTATTTCATTAACTTGCATTAATAAGTTAAAGGGGTACTCAATTAAATTAATTATTATATTGGTATGAAAGATATATTATGCAATATGTTTAGACAGTAAAAATAATATTAATATTTATAGACATCATCAGAAAAACTGTGCAACTTTGAAGCTTTTAACTTAAAAGGCAAAATATTTATGTCAATGTAAAGTTAAGTTACGACCGAACGAATAATTAAGTTAATTTGTCATCACTTATTTCGTTAAATGTAACTTTTGGAAATAGCGTGTAAGCTCCTTTTGCAAATAATTGTTTAACTTGAATTCTTACGTACCTATTTGTAATTATTTCGAATCATAAAGAAAATAGTTTTGAAATAAGCAATGCCACATAAAATTGAATAGAGATTTCAACATACTTAAATTTTGTGCTTTACCATTTGGAGGAAAAATCTTTTCGGTTCTCATTAACAGAATATGCGTGATCAATAAAACTTTACAATCGTATGAACTTTAGCTTAATATAATTGTTGGTTCCAGGGAAAATCGACCGTAACTAATAAAAAAAACATGTGACAGGGTTCTATTTTCCATTTTAAAGAAATCTTATAAATGAGCGCTTTATAAAAAATATCGATAAGCAGGTAGAAAGTCATAAAGAAAATAAATTACAGGGCGCAGAACATTTAGAAGTTTCAGAATTCAGGAGCTATTTAAGAAGGAAACTTTAGACTAATAGTACAAATCTATGAAGTGTTACCTGATTATGGGAAACTATTTTCTTTATAACAAAATTTCTAATATTTTTAAAAATATATTTAATATGAAAATAAAACGTATATTTACCACAAATTTCGGCTAATGTTAGAAGGCCTTACACTCTAAATAATTTAAATCCAAATTTGTCTATACGATACACAAAATTATTCCCCTTAGTTGCTGTCAACCACCGAAGATGAAGTTTGCAACAAAGTTAACGAAGTAAAAATGCCTTTAAATATGAAATAAAGTTAATTGAAAATTTAGCTTGTTTTGATAATTATTCTATGTGGAGGTTCGTCTTAAAACCTACCTTCAACATGAAGAATGGTGCAACTGTGTCGAAAGACGTGAAAGAATTGGTTTGCATGGGAAATTATGAATTTCAGAATCATGTATATATACACATGTAATCATGTAGATATAAGATAAGAGCAATTGTATAACTGTATAATCCGTGTAGCCTATAGTGGAGGGTGCATAAACCGTAACTCTATCAGTGCCCTTACACTTTTACATATTCATTTTGATGATATCAAAAATTGCATTGACTATTTGTCCCGATTTATCATTGTCATTGTGGATGTCTCAACAGTCATCCACGCAGTTCCACCAGCATAACAATAATTCAATACTTAAATTAAGTTACCAAATAAACCATAATACGCCCTTTATCCCATTTTATTCTTTGCTCAGTTCGATCGCTTTCCAACAAATGTGCATACATTATTGAATTCGCGTTGGTATTACTGTTTATTCGTAGTAAAATTATTTAAAATTTTTTGAAAAACTACGCGCCGATACATCTTTTCAGATTTTCTGATAATTAGCTTACCACGTGTATAAATTATTGAATTAATATCCATGTAATTTGGTCCAAGCTATTATAAATTCACCTATAAACATACACACACACACACACACACATACACATAAAATACATCAAAACACACTGACACTGTTGTTGCATGCAAAAGATAATAAATTTGTAATGCAAAATCGAAAGTAAATTCTAATTTTCTTGCAAATGTTTTCCACAATGAAAACCGGAAGATCAAAACTGGTAAACTTAAAACAATGGCAGGTAAAAGAACAATTCACGGAGCCAAACTTAATATGTAGATAGTGTTAGATGTACTTCTTCGATCAACCTTTTAATTTTAATTGTTTACTTCTTTGCACTCTAAAAGGCGTTAAAAAGTTTAAAAAAAAATATGGCAGAAAAAGTTAAGTCAGCAGATAAACCGAATAAATTTTTCCACTTCATGGCTGGTAACTATATTTTCTGAACTAATCTGTTGAGGATTTTCTTACTTTCTATGACATTTTTGCAAAGATTTGAATACGCTCTCCGATTTATACTTATTTAGGACTTATAGGAAATAGTTTATGGGATAGTAGCAAGAGTTTCACAAAATTTTCGTGTGAATTCATGTGAGTTTCTTTTAAATTCGACTGTGCATATGAGTTCCCCGAAAGAAAATTTATTTTGTAAAGGAAAAACATACAAATAATTTACATTTTTTATCAGAACATTTATTCCTAGATATAACAATTTCATTTTTAATATGATCTGCGCTTTTTACATGAAAGTTAATTTTTTTGTCATCAGGGACATCCATTCACCCTCGGCCAATATCTTTATATTTCAATATAATTTTTTAGCTCGTGTCGATACAAACGCGTGTTTTTTTAGTTTTATAAATTATAATTTAAAATTTTTTTTACTTGTTTTGTTTTAGGACTAAACAAAATTTTTTTTTTTTATTTCATAAATTTATTTCAATATCATCGTTTCTTGATACGTGTGTAAAATTTTAAATATTTCGGATGTTTGGAAATGGATAAAAATTTTATTAAAAGATTTCGTTATATTTAGCCTTTTTTTTCAAGACTAGAAAAACATAATTTTTTATATTTATATAATTATTATGTTTCCATCGGTCCTTAATACATGTGTAATTTTAAATAATTCGGACTTCTGGAAGTGGGTGAAAATTTAATTGAAAGATTCCATTATATTCATTCATTCATACTTATATGCATATAAACATACATACATACGTACACATATACATACATACCTATAAGTAATTCTAATAAAGCCGTGTTAAAAATTAAACGCATACGACCGCTAAGTGTTTTTATAACACTTACTAACTATGTACATTTAAACTGTAATAGGAGTAAAGAACCATTAAACATAGACATAGTAACTGAGTCACAAAACGCTGTCCAATCACGATGTATGACGCATAGCACACTATAAAACTATTTCATTGGTTCCAACTATCTTCGATTACCACCACTTATTTAAAGGAAAAAAAGTTTTTTAAAAGAGTATAAAGATAGATTTCAGAAAATAAACTTATAAAGAACATTAAATATTATGAAATAAATAACGTGTTTTTTTTTAAAAGCACAAAACAAAAATTGTATTCTAATGAAATGATAATATGGCACATAACACTATTAAATTTTAGTCACCACTACCTTGTTTATCGTAGTATACCAACTATTACTACTTTGTATTTATGTGATATGTGGCATGAAGGTGTAGATGAAAAAATGAAGAGTGGTTTGAATTGACATGAAGGTGTAGATGAAAAAATGAAGAGTGGTCTAAAAATATACGGTAAATAAGATCGCTATGAACAAAAGAGAGGTAATATTAGGTAAAAAAAAAATGCAATTTCCTCCAAAAATATTTTGATAACAGAATATTCTAAATATGTTACAAATAAAAAATACAGTGTACGAGCGTGTGTATGTATGACTTGCGTACGAGCGTGTTTGTTATCTCCTCAACGAATTATTGAATTTAAATGAAGTTTAATATGAAGGAATGATAATTTATTTTACGTATAAATGGTTTTAATATTTATTAAAAACACATAAGTTAATTAATTAATGACGACATCTATTTGTTTTATCAGTAACAATAATGATTTTGGGTTTTCGAATGTAGTTGTATAATTTTCCTCTAGATGGCGGTATTAGTTATATTTGAAACAAAATTTTTCAATTTAATATCGCATTTTATTTTGACATTAGCAAATAAGCGAGAGTAAGCGTGAAGAGCAGGCGAGATTGCTAGTTGCAATAATATTAATTTAAACTATTTTATCAAATAATCATCTCAGCTAATATTTTTGCTGGAAGTGAGATTCTGCAGTCCGAATATAACGTTAAATGTTGCATTATTTATTTCGACATATTTTATATTTTCATATATAATTTATACTCAAGTAAAAATGTAATTACATGAATTCAGAGTAAATTTTTAGCTTTATATGTGTACACCATTATAGATTACGCTTCATCATATTACGCATTAATATTCTGCTTTATTTTTTACTTTCAACAACACTCCATTTGAAAATAGGCCGGAACTGCTGTATACTACACCAGCAACGACCAACAAAAGTAAGCAATACTTCCAGTTACCCGCCCAATAACAAAATCAACAAATACACCCGCCTGTGTGGTAGCTGTGTGAATATTGTATATTCGTTTGTAGCCGCCCTCGCTGCCAAAGCAGTTACCAATTTAATAATCCCATATGTGGACAAACAGAGCGATTGCGCCAGTGAACTGATTCATCTATCTCAGTTGACTAGCGCCCTAGGCCGGTTAGCTTGAGTACAATAAAGATATTGCGGTGTTACGGTAATTCTGGTAGAGTTCGTTCTACCAATTATATATATATATATATATATATATATATATATATATATATATATATATATATATATGTATGTATATATATTTTATGTGTTTTACCAGACTTTCAGAAAAAAGAGTATTAAAAATAATTTTGAAAAAACATCCTTAAATATAATAATATAATGTTTTACGATTTCTTCGCAACTTAATAATGTCAAGTCACTTCTTTAAATTGGGCAAAGAGCGATCAAGAGATCCATTCTACGTATATTTTTGGACACCAGTTACGAAAACGTCGGCGTCTTAAATGGCAGTGGATCGTTAATGTAAACAGATGTGAGGACGAAAGCTAGAGAAAAATCAGGACAGAGCACCAAAAAAATTATATAATATTAATAGAGAAATTACTATTAAATGGATTTTTATGAAAATTTGGTCCTCGACTTGTTAATGTTCTTGAATAAAATACACATTTTCATTAAATTTACTGCCGCTGTTTCAAAAAAATTACAAGTATTTAAAAAAGATATCATTTTAGCAACCTTCCATTTTTTTGAGATCTATTATTAACCAATAATAATTTATTTAATGACACAGCAATAATACAACGGAAAATGCGCTAAATTTAATATTACAAAAATAATGTAACTGTATAAAGTTATGTTCGCGCAAAAAACTTCCTCTAATCAATAAAGATAGAATCCAGTATCTCACGGAGACAATCCATTTACATTCTAATATATTCTTAAATAACCAAAACGAAGTATAGTGCCAGTGAGCCGCCTTGTGTTTCCAATTTCCATATTTAAATTACAAGAAGAAAGTCGACACCAGAAGGCATTGGGAAAAACCATTCTCAATGGTAGGAAAAAATTGGAAATGCGAAATTTAAAATAATTTAGGAAGTATTAAATGACAAAATATTAAAATACTAAATAAGTAGTTTGCAAATTGAAATATATTTGGAATAAATTAGAAACATTTTCACAAAAAAGATGAGCGTCAAATGACGTATAACAGAAATACAGAAGAAAAATTCAAATTACTGTACCATGAGAGATAAAAAAAATGAAGTCGAATTACGAAACAGAAATTCAAAACTTAATATGATTCAAGTCGTAGAAGTGACACCTACTATGAATAGCATTGAGGCTGGTTGAGAATGTGTACATAACTTGAAAGAGACGGAAAGAAATGAAAATACACGGAGAAGCCTGGACACTGATGGTATGTCGAGAGATATTTTCTTAATGCTGAGATACACACCAAGAAACTTTACACCAATAAAATATATATTTTGACCCAGGGACGAATACATAGATTTAATTTGTAGGATATCCTTCTATGGGAAATCTTTTAAAGCACATTTTGACTCCATGTTGAGAAATGACTACTTCTTAAATTGAAAAATAAAGAACATAGCTTAATCGCTTGTATTAACCTCTTTCTTACTAGTGATAAAAAACTCCAAGAAAATATATATTTAGTATTTATTTCCACACACACACACACACCAACCCAGTATAATTCGACTACTATAGACAAATTTTCATGGAAATACGCGATTACAGTTTGTCATGTTTTAAGATTTTTCAGCGCTATTAGTTATCAATTATTTTAAAGAAACTTAATATATTTCACTAAATTCACTTTTAAAATATACAAATCACTTTTTAGAACTTCTCATTTTGAAAGAAAAAGTAAATAATCCTTGAACATCCCTCTTCGTTCGTCTGTCAGTGTGCTACAGAAAGCGTTTGTCGTACAAATTTGAAATTTTACCTTATTATAAAACAATTAACATGCTTATATTTTAATAAATATCACTCAAAAATGTAGCAATTGAATTATTTTTTAATTTCATTTGTCTTGTGGAGATTACGCCAAAGGGAAAGTTGTAAGGATCCGATAAAATATTTTTTTGCCTAATTTTATGGAGATCAGTTCCGAAGATATTTTTGAAAATTTTGTCCTTTTATGTCTTTTCTTTTATTTCCGGAATTGTTAAGTCAAAAATTCACAGATTTATTACAAATTTACAAGAAAACTCTAGCTACGATTCTAAGTTTCATAGTTTTGAAAAAAAATTAACATATTTTTGAGCATTTGAATTTGGTGTGAATAGATTTCAAATTAATAACCTTACTAAAAGAAACACTGAAATCCAGAAATACTGAAATACACATTTAATTATATTAGAAATATCGAAAAATATCATGAATTTAAAAGAGTTCGATGGTCTGGAATAGATCAAAATGAACTCTATTTCTTTAAAAACAAAAGCTCACACGGAAAGGTACGTTGTAATTGAGGAAGCAAAAGATCACCGGGAAGGTACCTTGTAACTGAGGAACAAAAGATTTTCTTCCACAGTCGATTGACGTTGGTATTCTAAACTATACAAAAGAAATAAATAAGAACCTAAGAAAAGCAAAAAATAACTTTTGTCACCTTGTTATTGTAGACTACAACTCCACACATATTCTAGTAACTATGAAACTACATTTGTTAAAGTACTTTATGTATTAGACAAAGATGTGATCCAGAAAGTGACAAATGGAAATTCATTTTTGTGACAACTCTATATTCAGTGTGAAAAATTTTGTTGACAAGACCATAGATTTAAGCTTGATAAGTAGATACATACATACACACAAACACACACACACACACACACACACACACACACACACACACGTGTGTGTGTGTGTGTGCGTGTGCGTGTGTGTGTGTGGGTGTGCACATACATACATACACAAACTCGTACATATTAAATTAATGATTAAGACAACTGCGTAATGAATTTTGTATCAAACAACCCAATATCCAAACAAATTAGTTTTGACTGAATACTAAGTATGGTCTATTTGGTAGAATAGCGATTAGTTACTGAAAATTAGTAGTTCCTGCAATGACCTGCCGTTTCAATACTGAATATTATGGTAATTGAAATAGAAGTACATGTTTTAAAAATAATAAATTCTGTAATATAACTCTAAGTTCTTGGTTAAAGATACATTGAGCAATGAGCAATTTATTTCTTCAATGCGTTAAGTAACATTTACGTTAACTCATTAAGGAGATTTAAAAGAATATTTTAAACTACGCATTTACACACTGCTCACCTAATTCCAATAACTGACAATTATAAGGTAGAATTACCATTTATTTAAAGGACGCATTAGGTCCAAGATTTGTATCCTTACGTAAAAAACAGAACTATACAACACTCGCCGAAAGTTGTTACACATACTACTCAGCGACGTATTAATACATCCCAAGTTTGCTTTAACAACTGTATTATAACTGTATCAAATTCCGTTTGTATGGAAAGTTTTCCTTAATCAATATTCGCAGAATTCAGTATATTAACGGAGAGTATTATTTAATAACCAAAATAAAAATTACGATAAACCCCGGTTGTATTTTCAATTACCGTATATAAATTTCATGATGGAGCTCGATACCAAACAATGAGACTTTCGACAAAGTAGAAATCGACTGAAAAATAAGGTAAATGCGCCATTTAAAACGATTCAATAAGAATTCTAATAAGCGAATATATTAAAATTGAGTTGGTAGGTGTTAAATTAGCTTGTGCTTAAAAACAATATAAAAATCTATGGATATATTATAAAACTCACGTGTGAATAGCAGGACGTGGACAAGGCATCATCAGAAGGTTGTTCTTATTACTGAACTACTATCATGATATTAAATTCAACTTAAATGAAACATTAGATATTGCATTTGCAAATTCGTAATTCTAATGAAGCACATATTAGAGAGTTGATTATGTATATTGTTGTTAATAAAATACGTGTATTTAAACGTTGACAAATCAAGATATAGTATTTATCCACTTTTGGCATTTGAATAGAAATCATTTTACATCCCTGTTTCATATGTTTATAGGATAGAAATCAATAAATATTTTCAAGTTTTTCCACTTCTTGAGAATTTCATATTTTAAATAGTAAAAATTGTCCAAATTTAGAAAATTACAATAAATCACAATAAGCAGTAAATTGGGCTATAAGATGATAATAATTTCAGCTTCCTCTATCTTATTTTAAAAGCGCTATTTTGTTGGATACCTATTTCAACCAGCACAGTGAAAGTTTATGATTATAATGTTTGAATCTAATACACAATTCTTTACGCAAATGGCTTACTATAACGATAAACACAGTGTTAGAATGAGTTATTCCTTCTATTCCTTGCATTTCCTCAATATTAGTCGTAATTAAAGAAGTCAGTTTGCAAGAAAGTTGTGAATAGGTTACCAACATCGGCAGTAGGATTCCAATCCATCGACCAAAATTCATAAAATGCCGTACAAAATAATCATTAAAATTAATTGTATATAATCCAGATATTTCGCACATATTTCCTTTAATTGAAATGAGACCCAAAGTGAAATGAGGGCTGTTTTGTTTAAATGAGTAATATTTAAATTACAATAGATGGAAATTTAAATAAAATTAAGACCTCTTTGGAGAGAGTAGAAATAAAATTAAATGCCAGTACTAAAATTTTCTCAATTTTTCAAAGCTATGGTTAAGAAATGAAAGAGTGCGGTGGGGTGTTGGGTGTGTTGAAAACAGACTGCATGTCACTTTGAAGCTTAGTAATTTGCAAAATTCAGTATCTAGCGTTTCTGTAATTTTTTTTAAATAACTATACAAAAATGAGAAAGGGGGGACGAAACATTGCATACCACTTTGAAACTTAATATCTTGCAAACAGGGCTTAAGATTTGTAAAAGAAACATCAATTTAATTTCAAAATATCTATCTAATGATACTCAACTCGATGATATGTGCGAAAAAATAATTCGCACTACATTTAGGGCAAAGGATTAAATTTTTTTTAGAACATATTATTATTGTCTTTAAGATTATATCTACACTTGAGTTTACTTAACTTTATTAATAAATTTTTATCTAACTATCTGTTATGTTATCCTGTTTTAGGCGTGATTCAGAAATCTTGTGGAAGTTGGTTTGTAACTTTAATGTAAAGTATAATATACATATACAACATTGATCATTGATAATTTACACTTTTATTCGAATCATAACAAAAAATTTAATTGACAAGAGGATGGAACTAACTTTCAATAACAATGTAAGAAATTACACTTACCACATCTTATAGGAATCATGCATCTCGTTAACATTTTTCAGTAAACAACAAATTTCAACTAGTTGATATTTTTTAAAATTTTGTTTTTCATATATTGTATTGCTATATAAAAATACACATCTACTATTTTACTTTATTAAATTAGGTTATGGATACCACAAATCTGGAAATCCAACCCCGTTAAGTAAAACAAATAAACATGTGGCTTCCCATTGCTGGCAAAAATCAGAGCCCGCAGAGTGAAACTTTTAATCCAACCTTCCCCTCACCCTTTCGCTTAAATTTTTTCCCAATCATTTGCTCGTTTGTATCCGAAACGGATTATAAAAAAGAAAAGCCAAAGGTTGGAAAAATTATCAAAGAAAAGTCAGGGTAGGGGGCGGGCTCAGCAAAGTTTTCAAGTACGCTGGCGTTCGCAACGTCTTCGTCCATGTTTAATTATAATTAAATTATTTAAATTACATAAATGTGACTTTTATATTTTTTCTGTCAAATTTATAAACTTTTTTTCATTTTGTTTGCGTTTAGAATATGTTGATCATCATTAACACCGCGAAAGCCACACAGAGAGAAAGCCATCTAAATGGAGCCAGCCGAGTTAAAATTTTAAGTGGGCGGTGTGAAAATTGACAACTAAATATTACCTAAAGTCAATTCACTAGCAAAATCACACGCTTGTTTTTGTCCATGAAACCATTTACCTTCATTCATATTTAAAGTGCAGTCTCAATATAGACAACACGGATATAATAAGATTTAGGAGAATAATAAAACACTATGCAATGAAATAGCGCGAATATAATATTGAAAAATAAAACAAGCAAATATGCGCACATCGTAGATTCCCCGTTATCAAGAAAATTATGAAGCGCTGAATTAATAACGTTGAGAGTATCCCTCAAGAGGTCTTGCACTAATAACACATATATGTACGTCTCTTTTGCCAGATATAAGAGATGAGCAAGAGATTTATCTTCGTAGCCATGTACATGAAACAATTAGAATAACCAAGATAACGGAAGTTAAATACTGCTTCAATGCAAAATCACTTCATCAACTTGCATTAGTAAGTTAAAGAGATACTCTATTAAATTAATTGCTGTATTCATGTGCAAGATATACTATGCAATATGTTTAGACAGTGAACAGTAATATTAATATTAATAGACGTCACCGGAAATACTGTGCAATTTTGAAACTTTTAACTTAAAAGGCAAAATATTTATGTCAATGTAAACTTATATATATGCGCGTGTATTTTGCCGAATGAATAATTAAGTTAATTTGTCATCACTTATTTCGTTAAATGTAACTTTCAGGAACATATTTACATTTTTATTCCAAGTTATGCTTATCTATTTTGTAACATTGTTTTTTTTAAATTTTTATTTCGATCCTTTTGGAATTTCATGGTCTGTAAGTGAAATCCCTTTTTATCTTAATATCTCATATATTTATTTCTAATAATTTAGAATCATGAAGAAAATCGTTTTGAAATTAGCAATGCTACATATAATTGAATAGAGATTTCAACGTACCTAAATTTTGTGCCCTAACATTTGGAGGAAAAATCGTTTCAGTTATCATTAACGGAATATATGGGATCAATAAAATTTTACAATCTTATAAACTTCAGCTTTATATAACTATTGGTTTCAGAGAAAATCGACCGTAACGAATATACGGATGGAAAAACATGTGATTCTGTAGGGTTCCATTTTCTCTTTTAAAGAAATCTTATAAATGAGGGCTTTATAAAAAAATTTCGATAAGTAGGTAGAAAGTCAGAAAGAAAATAAATTAGAGGGCGCAGAAAATTTAGAAGTTTCAAAATTCAGGAGCGACTTGACAAGGGAACTTTAAGCCAATACTATAAACAATAGAAGCGTCACCTGAGAGTGGGCAAATATTTTGTTTATTACAAAAGTTTCTAATTAAAATATAACACTGATGAATTTTAAGGAACATAAAATGTGAAAATTAATTTATATTTACCATGAAAATTTTTACTGATGTTAGAAGAAGGCGTTACACTCCAAGTAATTTAAATCCAGATTTGTGTTTGCGATTCACAAATTTATTTCTGCTTAGTTGCTGTCAACGACCGAAGATGAAATTTGAACATTTACTTATCATGACTTGTCGCTAAATCCTGTTGAGATGAGGTGTAATATTATTATATAAAAATATTATATACTAGTTCCACGTCATGTTATCTTAACAATATAATTAATAGCTTCGATAAAGAAACGATTTACAAAAAAAATTAAGCGTTTTCTTGTATTTGAAAACCCTTATATAAAAAAACATTTTTGCTTTAAATCAACACTTAAGTTACAATTAATATTTGAATTAATAAATTGCGTATACCAAGTTAAGTGTTCAATTTAGGAGACTGCCATCAATCTTCCTTCAATTGTGAGGATAAAATAATTTTATATACCTTTTATTATATGGTATTATTAAAAGGATTTTTTAGTTCTTTCACACTTCTTGTGAAATAAAATTGTATTTACAAACGATTTTCAAAAATTGTGTTTTAAAGGTTTATTTTCCACCTTTCACGGTAGAGAATCCTAAAGCATAGAGAATAACTAGATATTTATTTATTGATTAGTTTGCAATAGTCGAATGTATTGTTTTTATTTTCAGCGTTAGTCCAAATGTATTCCAGGACTAGTCAATTCGCTTGCTCACTTTTAAAATATTTAGTCTGTGGTAATATCCATGTGGTATGGAACTTACCAAGGAATATCTCTCGTCTGTAGTATGGTCCTTATGAAGGAATATCTTAAAAATCATCCATGCTATTCTACCAGCGATAATTAAATTGGTTATGGGTTCAGTAGCTTAGTGTCAAAATGGTTTAATATTTAAAAACCACGAAACTGTTAAAAAGTATTATGACCTACGAACTTGCAAAATTTTCAACAAAGTAAACGAGGTAAAAATATCTTCAAATATCCAATAGTATTAATTGAACAGTTAACTAGTTTTGATAACTATTCCACGTGGAGGTTCGCTTTAAAAACGTGCCTTCAACGTGAAAAATTATGGAACTGTGTTGAAAGAATTGGAACAATTGTTTTAAAAGATGGTTTTGAAGCAGGAAAATATATTTTTCTGTTAATTAATACATAGAATTTTCTCTAAATCACTGTTTGAGAATTAGAGGAAGTGACGAAACATTGTATATCGCTTTAAAACTTAATATCTTGCAAACAGGGCTCAAGGATGAAAAATCGTAAAAGAAACCTCAATTTAATTTCAAAATACCTATCTCATGATACGCAACTCGTTGACATGTACAAAAAAAATAATTCGCACTACATTTATGAGAAAAGACATCAAAATTTTCTTTAGAATATTTTTCTACATATTAATTTTGATATCCATGGGAAGAAGTTTCTTCCAAAATTTCATTAATACAGGTCTGAAACTACAAAAACTATAAGGGCCACACCCTTAGAACAGAGAGACAGACGAGCGAACATGCCTGAACAAGAAGACTTCCATTTTTGTCATCTGTTACGGAAATATAAAAATGGTGAAGGTTCCATTCGCCACGAATGCAATTTTATTTTAAAAATATGTTTTAAATGAAAAACACACTCGACGCGATGAAGGAAAACATTTTTTCTCACCATTTTACTTTCATGATTTTTTTAATATTTTACATCTGATGCATCTATTTGTAAAATTTATGTCACGCAAATATCTACAACTCCACAAACTGTACTGGCGATGGCACGTATGTAACGAAATTATTAACTTTTCTCGTTTCATTACGGAACTCTAAAAGGCAAAATAATTCGATGCAAATCGAGAACATAATATAAGCTGTATAAAAACACTACAAAGCCTTTTATTTTCATTTTCCAAGTTATACACTATTGCATGTTAATGTAATTACATATAAACTCAATAAAAGTACGTTCGTAAATAACAGTGTACCAATAATAAAACGATAGCATTTAAAAAAATCTCTCGTCGATTGAGAGCGAACCGCCTTGCTTCCAGCTTATAATATTATTGTGGAGGATCGCGATATTTAGCATTACTCTCCCTCTACCACCTCTGCCACTCTAGTGCCTCTACTATAGTACCTCTGCCATTACTCAGAGTTATAGAGCGGAACGCTTCAACAAAGCATCATTACTAATATAAGTTAATACTATCAACGCATAACACAGAAGTAGTCGTCATCGTGGTGTATTGGGTTGAGAGCAAGACATACACCGTGAGGACCCGGGTTCGATTCCCGGCTGCTCATCAAGCGGGGCTGGAAGAAGTTGAACCTTTCGAAATTCTGGCAACCACTTTTCCATATGAGATCCTCTTCATCACAACATAACAAAGAAGTACGATTTCTGTATGTAGCGAGTCGGTGACTGACAAATACCGACTTTTGTCCGTCAAGGTCGGTGGTCAACTATTCTCTGACTTTCCGTCGACTTAACGCATAAATCAAAACACGCTCACTCCCCTCAAAATGTAGGTATTCACTCGTATGTTCTATCCTTTTTTCTGTTCGCGCGTTTTAACTCGTAAATTTCGGATCGGCGAATGCCGGTAAGAATCAATACGATTTTTTGAAATATCGATTTTCGTAGTGCGTGTGCGTGAAAATCTTATATATTCTATTTCCGTACATTCTCAAAAAACTTGATACAACATATTCTATTGCGGTTAGGACTTTTGATTTAATTTTGCATTGCTGTCCTTATCGTGAATGTAGTAATGTGAAGAAGTATAATTTTTGGCAAACAATATAATAGGAAATAAATGAATAAACGTTACATCAATACTGTACTAATCGATATAAGTATGATTAGGAATAAACTACTTCGAAATGCATAACAGATACTTTCTGCCAAGAGGTTAGTTTTTACGTATAACATATACGCTTTACATATTATGCAATCCATTTTTTTCTTTCATTTTGCTGTTGGGTCCATAGAAAAATTGTATGGCTGGGCTTATAAATTATTAAATGTTACATATAGCGAACTACGTTACGCCGCGCCTTCGCTGTAAGAAGGCGTGTAAATTACGTTAATGTTTTATGAGAGGAACCCTGATAAGATTTTTCCTTGCAAATCAAATTTTGACATATCATACGACCTACAAAGTAACAATAGTGTAAAAAGTTTCAAGAAAATATTTCAAAGTATTTTTGAGTAATCTAATTTAAAATCTATTTCGTCTATGCAAAAAATACGATATTTATTAAAAAGGACAAACACAATATTTATCAGTATAATCTTTTAAGAATAAGATTAAGCGAAGGACATACCAACGTTTACAGACATTTTTCGCTGCAAATTTTCGTGTCCTGTGAATGTTTTAAAATTGATTCCATATTAAAAATTATTATTTTGTTTACTTGTGCGATTATGTATATATATATATATATATATATATATATATATATATATATATATATATATATATATAAATATATATTAAATATATATATATATATATATATATAAATATATATATATATATATATATATATATATATATATTATATATATATATATACATATATTTATCTACATATATAACTATGGTCCCTTGCTGAACTTATCGCAGCGAAAGTGCTACGATTACACTTGTTACTAAAACCTCATTACCTAGTCACGTACTTACTTTTAGATATTCCAAATAGAGTATTACATCGGAAACCAAGAGAGAAAGATGAACACTGACATGTATTTTGAAACACCTTTCTGTATTAAAATATAGTGTTGCACATACACTGTGTTAAAATGACTAACATTCTTTTCGTGCAAGGATAACATCATTTTTGAAAATCTTTAGCGACCAAAACTTTTTTTTACTTAACAACAATGGCTTCTCTTTTAAATCTTCATGCTGATGCGGAGGAGGGGGAGCTCTCTGCGAATTATCCTTACTTATTGTTTGAAAAAATATTACATTGTAATCATTTAGTATTTTGGAGTTATTTACGACTGTACAAATATAATTTCCGTTAATATTATGTATTCGCTCATAACCACTTAAGAACGCTTATTACGCGCATTTAATGTCTTTTCGAGTTTTCTTCTTGAAATAACCATCTTACAGTCTAAGTGCATTGACCTTCTAGACTTTAATTATGGGCGTAATCCAGGTAAATAAGGTCGGCCGATATTTGCCCTGATTTGATATTTTTATAAGCTTTTAATCAATTTCACCTGACGGTATGTTTCGGTCAAATTTGGAACTGGGTTAAAATTCAGTCGCATATTTTAAATCAGCTCCTCCCGCCGGTTGAGCTAAAAGCACACATATTCTGATTTGGTGACAAGGTCTAAGTGACTAAGTGACCTTATTCTAAATCCAACATGATGGACGCGGCAAGATGGTGGTTTGTTATTTCTTTAAATCAGCAAACATTTGTTGTTATTGTCCCTAAGATACATTTATGAAAGTAAATGAGATGCTTAAAGTTATGAAAACTTTAAAAAAAATATATGCATTAATTTTTTTAGAGCAGTCAAGAATTTATAGCATTTGTGGATATTTTTAAGCAAATATATTTTCCGGCATTTCTACAGCTTGAATATGATGGATATTATTTGTCATTCAAAAGGATTTCAAAAATATATTAAAATTTTTACATTGAATTATTGCAATAGTAACAATTCAATAAAGAAATGTACTATTTAAATGGTAATAAAACTAAATTTATGAATGGTGGTAAAAATATTTACGAATAACTTAAAAAACTTTTGCACTTCTGAGCCGGTTTGAACTAGAAGAAAATATATTGTCGTTGTCCTTAAAACCATTATCTACACTTAAACTACGAAAAGCTTAGTTTTCTGCTCGCACTTAATAAATTACCATCTACATATATGTTATTTTATCCTGTTTTAGGCGTGATTCAGAAATCTTGTGGAAGTTGGTTTGTAACTTTAATGTAAAGTATAATATACATATAAAACATTGATCATTGATAATTTATACTTTTATTTGAATCATAATAAAAAATTTAGTTGACAAGAGGAAGGAACTAACTTTCAATAATAATGTAAGAAATTATACTTACCACATATTATAGGAATCATGCATCTCGTTAACAGTCTCGTTAACGTTCAGTAAACAACAAATTTCAACAGGGTGATATTTTTAAAAATTTTGTTTTTCATATATTGTATTGCTATATAAAAATACACATCTGCTATTATACTTTATTAAATTAGATTATGGAGGACACTACAAATCTGGAAAGCCAACCCCATTAGGTAAAAACTATAAACATGTGGTTTCCCACTGGTGGCAAAAATCAGATTCCGCAGAGTGAAACTTTTAATCCAACGTACTTCTCCCTCATCCTTTCGCTTAAATTTTTCCCAATCGTTTGCTCGTTTGTATCCAAAACGGATTATAAAAAAGGAAAGCGAAAGGGTGGAAAAATTTTGAAGGAAATATCAAGGTAGCGGGCGGGCTCGGCAAAATTTTTCAATTTCGCCGTCGTTCCCAACGTCTTCGTCACGTTTAAGTATATTTAAATTATTTAAACTAAACTTTTTCATTTTGTTTGCGTTTAGAACATGTTGATCATCATTAACACCGCAAAAGGCACAGAGAGAAAGCCATCTAAATGGAACCTATCGAGTTAAACTTTTAAGTGGGTGGTGTGAAATTAACAACTAAATATTATCTGAAGTGTAGAAAATACCTTTCAGTATTAAAATCACACACTTATTTTTATCCACGGAACTATTTACCTTAATTCATATTTAAAGTGCAGTCTCTGTGTAGACAAAACGGATATAACAAATGGAAATAATAAGATTTCAAACATAAAACACGTTGCAGTAAAAAGCTCAAATATAATATTGAAAAATAAAACAAGCAAATACGGAATGATGGGCACGTCGTAGATTCCCCGTTATCAACAAAATTATGAAGCTCTGAATTAATAACGTTGAGAGAAGGGGTACTCTCAAGAGGTCTTGTACTAATAACACATATCCGTAGATCTCTTTTGCGATCTACGGATATGTGTTATTAGTACGTACATCAAACAAAATAATCAAGTTAAAGGCATTTAATAAAACTTCAATGCCAAATTACTTCATCGACTTGCATCGATAAGATAAAGAGATGATCAATTAAATTGTATATATATAATTTAATTGAGTAATACTATGCAATGTTTAGATCCTGGAGATCCCTCAAGAGGTCTTGTACTAATAATATATATCTGTACGTCTCCTTTGCGAGATATAAGAAATGAACAATAGAATTATTTTCGTAGCTACGTACATGAAACAATTATAATAATCAAGATAACGGAAGTTAATGATGCTTCAATGCAAAATCACTTCATCAACTTGCATTAATAAGTTAAACAGATACTCAATTAAATTAATTATTGTATTGCTGTGCAAGAAATGCTATGCAATATGTTTAGACAGTAAACAATAATATTAATATTGATAGACGTCATCAGAAATACTATGCAACTTTGAAGCTTTTAACTTAAAAGGCAAAATATTTATGTCAATGAAAACTTTTATATGTGCGCGTATATTTTGCCGAACGAATAATAAAGTTAATTTGTCATCACTTATTTCGTTAAATGTAACTTTCAGGAATATAGAGACATTTTTCTTCCAAGTTATGCTTATCTATGTTCGTAACATTGTTTTTTTAAATTTTTACTTCGATCTTTTCTGGAAACAGCGTGTAAGTGAAATCACTTTTTGTCTTAAATTCTTATATACCTATCTCAAATTATTTAGAATCATGAAAAAAAATCGTTTTGGAATAAGCAATGCTACATATAATTGAATAGAGATTTCAACGTACCTAAATTTTGTGCCCTACCATTTAGAGGAAACATCGTTCCAGTTCTCATTAACGGAATATATGGGATCAATAAAACTTTAAAATCTTATAAACTTCAGCTTTATATAACTGTTGGTACCAGAGAAAATCAACCGTAATGAATATATGGATGGAAAAACATATGATTCTTTGGGGTTCAATTTTATTTTTCAAAGAAATCTTATAAATGAGCACTTTACAAAAAATATCGATAAGTAGGTAAAAAGTCACAAAGAAAATAAGTTACAGGCCGCAGAACATTTAGAGATTTCAGAATTCAGAAGCTATTTAAGAAGGAAACTTTAGGCTAATAGTACAAACATTTGAAGCGTTACCTGAGAATGTGAAAATATTTTCTTCATTACAAAATTTTTAATTAAAATGTAACACTTAAGAATTTTAGAGTACATTTAATATGAAAATAAAATGTATACTTACCACGATAATTGCGGGTGATATTAGAAGAAGGTCTTACACTCTAAGTAATTTAAATCCAGATTTGTGTTTGTGACACAAAATTATTCTGCTTAGTTGCTGTCAACCATCGAAGATGACGTTTGAATATTTACTTATCATGACCATGATGTATTAAATGCTTCTGATTTAGCACCGAACTTATTGCCGATTAGCCAAATCATTAAAAACGGAAGTCAAGTAAAATTTAACGATAAAACTGTTTCATAAGTAGCTGAAATCATGAAGCTGTAGTTACTGCTAGTTTGGTGAACAACTGTACATATTGTAATGCTGGAAATATACTGAATGTTGACAAATCTTAAATATAATCGTTCGAAGACCACAATAGTGATGGATTTAGTGCACTCGGATATTCGTGATGATGAAAACTATATAGCTCGGTGGAACAAGATACCTTTTAACATTCAAAGATTATTGTTTGTAAAAAGTTTTCATCCTGCAAAGGAAGTCGGAAGTGTTGAAAAAATTCGAAGAATTCAAAAACCAAATGGAAAATTAATGGAATTCTAGCATTAAATCTAAATAAAGAATTCTATATGGTATATATCAATAAAACTGGTATATATCAATAAATAATTCTCCGAGTTCATGAAAAAGGCTGTGATAACGCATCGAATGACTATCGCATATATACCCGAAAAAAAATTAATTGCGGAACGATGAACCAAATTTTGGCTGAAAACTCAAAGTGCTTATTATTCAACACCTATCTCCCAAAGCAACGTCATGATGAAGTAGTGAATATGGTTACCTATCTCAGTAATAGAGCTCCGACTCGAGCACTGAAATATAGAAATTCAGACAGACGGAAAAGAAACCAGTCATCTGAGAGTTTTTGGATATGAAGCAATGATTCATCTCCCAAAAGAGAAGGTGAGGAGATGAAATCCCAAAGCAGCAAAAGTGATCTTCATCGGATGTTTTGAATTCACAAAAGGGTACCTATTTACAACATCCAATTCGAGAACGATAGTAAAATATAGAGACGCGGTGTTTCTGGAACCCACCGTTAAAAGATATCAAGTTTTAATGAAATTAACGTAGTCAAATCATCGAATCAGACACATCATGCGCTTTAGAAGGCGCCCGAAAAACTTTTGAGTCAATATCTACTATAGCCTGCAAAACTTGCAAATGAAGCATATCTCTAAAGGAGTCCTCATCATGTTGGAGCTCATATTCGCCTTGCGCCAGAATAAAGAGTCCCACAACTTTTAACATGACGCTAAAACCAAGAAACAAACGGCCTGTTTGTGTCCTGTCTGTTCCAGCATAATCACAGAAAAGAGCTATTATGTGACCTAAGTTAGTTTGATAAAGGGACTCTTTGTTTAATATTGATGACAGAATTGCTATTAATGCGTTAGAATGGTGAATTAAAAAATTATATGTATTAACTATAAATTGGTAACGGAAAATTTCTTGAAAACTTTATAGACTTGAATCATGTATACATACACATGTAATCATGTACATATAAGATAAAAGCTGCTGTATAACGGTATAATCCGTCTAGTCTACAATGGAGGGGGTATAAAGCGTAACTCTATCACAGCACTTACACTTTTACATATTTTTTTAGAGATATCAAGAGTACTGACTATTTATCCCGATTTCTCTTTGAGGGATATCTCAACAATCATCCAGCTGGTGGAACCGCAGCGTAATAATAATTCAACACTTTAAAATATATTTATCCTTTGTTACTAACTGCACAGTTTGTTCGCTTTCCGACAAATGTGCTTAACGGTTTTGAGTTGGCGTTGCTATTATTGTTTATTCAGTTAAAAGTATATTTTATTTTACAACTTCATCCATTCATTGCTTGTCGTAAATCTAGGGCAATAAATACAACGGTTTTTGACCGATAACTGGTGGCGTCACAATCCTCATTAAATCGCACTGTGGTTTGTTTCAGGTGACATATACAAATAACTATTGAAACCACATCTAGGGAGAATTTTATATTTAATTTTCCCATATTATGTACATAAATCGGAGCGCAGTAAAATGATTCAAAAATGTTGAAAATACTACGCGCCGATACACCTTTCCAGATTTTCTGATGTATAACTTACCACCACCATATATAAATTAACATACACACACATATATGTGTATGTATATATATATATATATATATATATATATATATATATGTAGCATATTGCTACATATATTGATTAGCAACCGGAAATTACATCAAAACACACTGACACTGTTGTTGCGTGTAAACGGCAATACATTAGTAATGCATACTCGGAAGTAAATTATAATTTACTTGCAAATGTTTTCAACAATGAAAACCGGAAAATCAAAACTGGTGAACTTAATACAATGGCAGGTAAAAGAACCATCCACGGAGCCAAACTTCGTATGTAGAAAGTCTCTTCTTCCAAAAAAAAAGGAATTCTTCCTTCAAACTTTTAATTTTAATTGTTTACTTGTTTGCATTCTAAAAGGAATAAAAAAGTTCCGAAGAGGCGGAAAATTTTAGCAGGAAAAATTAAGTCAGTAGATAAAAATCTTTTTTTGTTTCAAAATCCAAGTCATGGTCAAGTCAAGTTTTTTGTTTCAAAACTCAAGTCAAGGTCTAGTCAAGTCAAGGAAAAGTCAAGTCAGCAGATAAGCCGAACAAACTTTTCCACTTCATCGCTGTTAACTGTATTTTCTAAACTAATCTGTTCAGTTAATTATATTTTCTAAACTAATCTTTTCTTACTTTCTTTAACATATTTGCGAAGATTTGAATACGCTCTCCGATTTATACTTATTTAGGCCTTACAGAGAGGAAATAGTTTATGGGATAGTAGCAAAAGAGTTTCACAAAATTTTCGTATGAATTCATGTGAGTTTCTTTCTTAAATTCTACTGTGCATACGAGTTCCCCGAAAGAAAATTTATTTTTTTAAAGGAAAAACATACAAATAATTTACATTTTTATCAGAACATTTATTTCTAGATATAACAATTTAATATGATCTGCGCTTTTTACATGAAAGTTAATTTTTTTGTCACCAGGGAGATCCATTCGCCCTCGGCCAATATCTTTATATTTAAATATTATTTTTTAGCTCGCGTCGATGCAAACGCGTCTTTTTTTAGTTTTATAAATTATAATTTTATATATTTTTTAACTTTTTTAGTTTTAAGACTAAAAAAGTGTTTTATTTTATTTCATAAATTTATTTTAATATCATCGTTTCTTGATATGTGTGCAAAATTTTAAATAATTCGGACGTTTGGAAATGGATGAAAATAAAGCCGTGTTAAAAATTAAACGCATACGATCGCTAAGTGTCTTTATAACACTTACTATGTACATTTAAACTGTGAAATAAGAGTAAAGAACCATTAAACATAGACATAGTAATTGAGTCACAAAACACCGTCCAATCACGAAGTATGATGCATTGCACACTATAAAAATATTTCATAGGTTTTCACTCTCTTCGATTACTACCACTTATTTAAAAAAAAAAAGTTTTTTAAAAGAGTATGAAGATAGATTTCAGAAAAGAGACTTATAAAGAACATTAAATATTATGGAATAAATGACGTGTTTTTTTTTAAATTCATCTAGCAGAAACAAAAATTGTATTTTAATGAAAAATGATAATATGGCACATAACATTATTAAATTTTAGTCACTACTACCTTGTTTATCGTAGTATACCAACTATGACTATTTTGTATTTATGTGATATGTGGCATGAAGGTGTAGATGAAAAAATGAAGAGTGGTTTGAATTGACAATTTCCTTCAAAAATATTTTGATAACAAAATATTCTAAATATGTTACAAATAAAAAATACAGTGTACGTGCGTGTGTATGCATGTGTTTGTTATCTCGTCAACGAATTATTGAATTTAAATGAAGTTTAATATGAAGGAATGATAATTTATTTTACGTATGGATGGTTTTAATATTTATTAAAAACACTTAAGTTAATTAATTAATGACATCTATTTGTTTTATCAGTAACAATAATGATTTTCGTTTTTCGAATATAGTTTTATAATTTTCCTCTAGATGGCGGTATTAAATATATTTGAAACAAAATTTTTAATTTAATATCGCATTTTATTTCGACATTAGCGAATAAGTGAGAGTAAAATTGAAGAACAGGAGAGATTGCTAGTTGCAATAACACTAATTTAAACTATTTTATCAAATAATCACCTTAGATAAAATTTTTGCTTGAAGTGAGACTTCTGCAGTCTGAATGTAACGTTAAATGTTGCATTATTTATTTCGACATATTTCATATTTTCATATATTAATTTATACTCAGGTAAAAATATAATTACATGAATTCAAAGTAAATTTTTAGCTTTATATGTATACATCATTATAGGTTGCGCTTCATCATATTACGCATTAATATTCTGCTTTACTTTTTACTTTCATCAACACTCCATTTGGAAATAGACCGGAACTGCTATATACTACACCAGCAACGACCAACAAATATAAGCAATACTTCCAGTTTCGCGCCCAATAACACAATCAACAAAGACACCCACCCGCGTGGTGGCTCTAGATGAATATTGTATATTCGTTTGTAGCCGCCCTTGCTGCCAAGGCAGTTACCATTTGAATAATCCCATCTGTGGACAAACAGAGTGATCGCGCCAGTGAACTGATTCATCTATCTCAGTTGACTAGCGCCCCCGGCCGGTTAGCTTGAGTACAATAAAGATATTGCGGTGCTACGGAAATTCTGGTAGAGTTCATTCTACCAATTATATATATATATATATATATATATATATATATATATATATACGTATATATATATATATATATATATATACGTATATATATATATATATATATATATATATATAAATATATATATATATATATATATATATATATATATATATATATATATATATATATATATATTTCATGTGTTTTACCAGACTTTCAGAAAAAAGAGTATTTAAAATAATTTTGAAAAAACATCTTTAAATATAATAATATAATGTTTTACGATTTCTTCGCAACTCAATAATGTCACGTCACTTCTTTAAATTGGGCAAAGAGCGATCAAGAGATCAATTCTACGTATATTTTTGGACACCAGTTACGAAAACGTCGGCGTCTTAAATGGCAGTGGATCGTTAATGTAAACAGATGTGAGGACGAAAGCTAGAGCAAAATCAGGACAGAGCACCAAAAAAATTATATAATATTAGGAGAGAAATTACTATTAAATGGATTTTTATGAAAATTTGGTCCTCGACTTTTTAATGTTCTTGAATAAAATACACATTTTCATTAAATTTACTGCCGCTGTTTCAAAAAAATCCTTGCAAGTACTTAAAAATGCACATAGATATGATTTTAACAACTTTCTCTTTTTTTGAAATCTAATATTAACCAATAATCATTTATTTAATGACACATCAATTATACAACGGAAAATGCGCTAAATTTAATATTACAAAAATAATGTAACTATATAAAATTATGTTCGCGCAAAAAACTTCCTCTAATCAATAAAGATAGAATCCAGTATCTCACGGAGACAATCCATTTACATTCTAATATATTCTTAAATAACCAAAACGAAGTATAGTGCCAGTGAGCCGCCTTATGTTTCCAATTTCCATATTTAAATTACAAGAAGAAAGTCGACACCAGAAGGCATTGAGAAAAACCATTCTCAATGGTAGGAAAAAATTGGAAATGCGAAATTTAAAATAATTTAGGAAGTATTAAATGACAAAATATTAAAATACTAAATAAGTAGTTTGCAAATTGAAATATATTTGGAATAAATTAGAAACATTTTCACAAAAAAGATGAGCGTCAAATGACGTATGACAGAAATACAGAACAAAAATTTAAATTACCTAATCATGAGAGATAAAATAATGAAGTCGAATTACGAAACAGAAATTCAAAACTTAAAATGATTCCAGTCGTAGAAGTGACACCTACTATGCATAGCATTGAGGCTGGTTGGGAATGTGTACATAACGTGAAAGAGATGGAAAGAAATAAAAATACATGGAGAAGCCTGGACACTGATGGTATGTCGAGAGATATTTTCTTAATGCTGAGATACACACCAAGAAACTTTACACCAATAAAATATATATTCTGACCCAGGGACGAATACATAAATTTAATCTGTAGGATGTCCTTCTATGGGGACTCCTTTAAAGCACATTTTAACTCCATGTTGAGAAATGACTACTTCTTAAATTGAAAAATAAAGAACATAGCTTAATTGCTTGTATTAACCTCTTTCTTACTAGTGATAAAAAACTCCAAGAAAATATATATTTAGTATTTATTTCCACTTTATAACCAACCCAGTATAATTCGACTACTATAGACAAATTTTCATGGAAATACGCTATTACAGTTTGTCACGTTTTAAGATTTTTCAGCGCTATTAGTTATCAATTATTTTAAGGAGACTTAATATATTTCACTAAAGCCACTTTTTAAATATACAAATCACTTTTTAGAACTTCTCATCTTGAAAGAAAAAGTAAATAATCCTTGAACATCCCTCTTCGTTCGTCTGTCTGTGTGCTACAGCCGTTTCCGTCAGAAAGCGTATGCCGTACAAATTTGAAATTTTACCTTACAGTTATAAAACAATTAACATGCTCATATTTCAATAATTATCACTCAAAAATGTAGCAATCGAATTATTTTTTAATTTCATACGTCGTGTGGAGATTACGCGAAAGGGCAAGTTGTAAGGTTTCGAAAAATATTTTTTTCCACAATTTTATTGAGATCATTTCCAAAGATATCCTTGAAAATGTTTTTTTATGTCTGTCCCCTTATTTTCGAAACTGTTAAGCCAAAATCAAATTTACTAGAAGTTTACAAGAAAACTCTAGCTATAATTTTAAGTAACATAGTTTTGAAAAAAAAAAATTTCCCCAATTTTATGGGGAGCAGTTCCAAAGATATGCTTGAAAATGTTAACTTTTATGTTTGTTCCTTTCAAAACTTTATTTCTGAAGTCAAAAATTTGATTTATTAGAAGCTTACAAGAAAACTTTAGCTCTAAGTCACATAGTTTTGAAAAAGAATTAACATATATTTGATCATTTGAAATATAAATTAGGCGGCAGTATAGTTGTATGGTGAGAAATAATATTAATATTTGGAACAGAAATAGCTTAACAGAAATACTATGAACTTATAAATGTCGACGTCCTTACGTTTGTACTAAATAAAGGTACATAAGGAGGCATGTAAGGACATAAAGTATATTGTTAATGTAAGTTTTGCAAGAATTATAGTACTTTACAGAGGCAAATAGAATTTTAACAGCTTATCAAATATAGAAGTAGGTTTTATTTTATAGAAAAAGTCTTGTAGAGAAGTTAAAAATAATATTGAGAAAATATATCGACACTCATTTCCGCAAACGAGTTTAGTTACTTTTTGTTCATTATATGTTGGTGCAAAGTAAGTTCTTCAGGAAAATTTATGACAAATATTTATAACTTTTTCAAATTAAATACACGAAAGCGATCGCCAACTAGATGTTGACTGATGTTGTATGTCACATACAATATGTGAATGCGGTATTCTCGTCGGTCACATAAAATATTACTAACGTATTTGCAGTTCACGTGATTTTATCATTTTTATTGGTAACGCACTACGAGCGCAAACATCTTCGTGGAAATTGTTTTTATGACACCACATATTTGTCCTTGAATACTTAAACATTAACACCTTTTCTGGAATTCATTTAGATAAATTTGAAAATTACTAACGTATTTTATGTTGTAAATATTTAAAATTCTGATACATATCTACAAAGCGGAAAATTTCTAGGAGTTTTCTACGATTTTTTTTTGGCGGCATGAATGTATAGCAATTTACAATTTTCCATAGTATATAATATACACACGTACACGCACACACACGTACATATAATATATATATATATATATATATATATATATATATATATATATATATATATACATGCATACACATACTCGTATATATTAAATAAATTATTAAATAACCGCGTAATGAATTTTATATCAAACAACCCAGTACCCAAACGAATTCGTTATGACCGAATATTAAATGTGATCTATTCGGTGGAATGGCGATTTGTTACCGAAAATTAGTAGTTCCGGCAACGACTTGCCGTTTCAATACTGAACATTATGATAATTGAATTGGAAGTATATGCTTTAAAAATAATGAATTCTGTAATGTAACTGTAGGTTCTTGGTTAAATATACTTTATGTCAAAACAATAAGCAATTTACTTCTTAAACAGGTTAAGTAAAATTTACGTTTACGCAGTAAGGCGATTTATAAGAATTTTTTAAACTACGCATTTACACACTGCTCACCTAATTCTAATAACTGACAATTATAAGGTAGAATTAATATTTATTTAAAGGACGCATTACGTCAAAACTTTCATCCTTTCGAAAAACAGAATAATATAACACTTGCTGAAAATTTTTACACATAATACTCAGCGACGTATTAATACATCCCAAGTTTACTTCAACAAGAGATTACAACCGTATCAAACTCCGTATGCATGGAAAGCTTTCCTTAATCAATATTCACAGAATTCAGTATATTCAAGGAGAGCATTCATTTTTATACTTATATATTCTTCAATTGTTTATTGAAATGAAAAGTAGAATAAGCCGCGTTTGTATTTTCAGTTAGCGTATTTAAATTTCATGAGGGAGCTGGATACCAAACAATGAGAGTTTCGGCAAAGTAGAAAGCGATTGAAATATAATGTAAATGCGTAATTTAAAACGATTCAATAAGATTTTGAATAAGCAAATATATTAAAATTGAGTTAGTAGGTGTTAAAGTAGCGTGTGTTTAAATTAATCTAAAAGTGTATGGGTATACTATAAAACTCACGTGTGAATAGTAAGACTTGGACACAGCGTCGTCTGAAGGTTGTTCTTATTTCTTTCACGATATTAAATTCATCACAAACGAAACATTAGATATTTCATTTGCCAATTCGTAATTCTAATTAACCACATATTGGAGAGTTGATTATGTATATTGTTGTTGATAAAATACGTATATATTATGTCTTTCTATTTTGACCAGTCAAGATATAGTTTATATGTACAGCTGGCATTTTAATAGAAATCAACATCCCTATTGAAATTAATCGATATTTTCCATTTCTTGAAAATTTCATGTTTTATCTAGCAATTTTCCAAATTTAGAAAATTGCAATGAATCGCATGGAAAAGCTGTTAGTTGGACTATAAGATCATAACTTTTAACTTCTTCTATCTTATTATTAAAGCATTATTTTCTTGGCCTTATTTTTAAAGCATTATTTCAACCAGCACAGTAGAAGTTTATGATTATAATTTTTGAATCTAATAACAAATTCTTTACGCAAATGACCTAACTATAATGACAAAGACAGAAGAGGATGATTTATTCCTTCTATCCCCTGCATTTCGTCAATATTAGTCTTAATTAAAAAAGTCAGTTTGAAGGAAAGTTGTGAAAAGGTAATCAACATCAGCCGTAGAATTTCCCAACGACCATAATTCATAAAACGATGTGCAAAATAATCCTTAAAAATTAATTGTATATAATTCAGATATTTCCACTTATTTCCTTTAATTTAAATGGGGCCCGAAGTAAAATGAGAGTTGTTGTGTTTAAATGAGTCACATTTAAATTACAGTAGATGGAAATTTAAATAATATTAAAATCTCTTAAGAGAGTATCATAAGACGCGTGAAGTAAAGTAGAAATAAAATTAAATGCTAGTACTAAAATTTTCTCGATTTTTTAAAGCGATGGTTAAGAAATGAAAGAGTCCGGGGTAGGGGGGAGGGGTTGTTTGAAAACAGATTTCATGTCACTTTGAAGCTTGGCAATTTGGATACGTTGCTTAAAAATGAAAACCTGTCTATTGCGTGTTGGAATGCGCACTACGTAAACTTCTTTTAATCACTATTCAAAAATAAGAGGAGGTGGCGAAACATTGCATGCCACTTTGAAACTTAATATCTTGCAAATAAGACTTAAGGATTGTAAAAGAAACTCAATTTAATTTCAAAACACCTATTTCATGATACTCAACTCGATGATATGTACGAAAAAAATAATTTGCACTACATTTATGGGAGAGGATATATTTTCCTACATATTAATTCAAATAGATTTACGACTCTACAAGCAGTACTGGCGATGGTAGACAAATGGACTACGCACATAACGAAATTACTAGCATTTCTCGTTTCATTATGGAATTCTAAAAATTAAGATAATTGGATGCAAATCGAGAACATAATATAAGTTGTATAATAACACTACAAGGCTTTTTATTTATATTTTACAAGTTATACATTATCGCATGTTAGTGTATTTATATGTAAGTCCAATAAAAGTACGTTCTTATGTAATAATGTATCAGGGGTATCACGATAACATCTAAAAAATCGCTCATCCATTGAGAAGAACCGTCTTGCTCCCGCTTATATTATAATATTATCGTGAAGGATTGCTATACTTAGCATCAGTAGCTTTGCCATTATTCAGCGTGATAGAGGGAACGTTTCAACAAAACTAGCATCATCGCTATACTATCGAAGCGTAACACAGAAGTGCGACTTTTGTATGTAGCTGGTCGGTGACTGATAACTGTCGACTTTTGTCGGTCAGGGTCGGTGGCCGACTTTCCTCCAACTTTCCATCGACTTACCGCATAAATCATAACGCGCGCGCTGCTTACAAAATATCTGTATGTTCACTTGTATGTTCTATCCTTTTCTCTATTAGCGTGTTTTAACTCGTAACGTTCGGATGGGAAAGAGCCGGGATGGGAAGAGGTCCGATTTTTTTGTGAAACTGATTTTTGTAGGGCGTTTCCGTGAAAATATTATATTATATGCTCTATTTCCGTACACAGTCAAAAAAACTTAATACAACATATTCTACTGCGCGGATGTAGTAATGTGTAGAAATATCATTTTTGAAAAAAAAATTACATAAACACTGTACTGATCGATTATAAGTGAATACTTGCTTAAAATGCATAATAGATAATTTCTGCTAACAAGCAGGTTTTTACGTATATGTTTTTTATAATCCACTTTTCTATCATTTTACTGTTGGATCCAAAAAAAATTGTATAGCTAGGCTTATAAAATATTAATCATTACATGTAGCGAATGTTCGTTGTTTGTATTGTATTATTTATTAAAAATGTTTGCATTATATTATTGCAATAGTAATAATTCAACAAAGAAATTTACTATTATAATAGATAATAAAACTAAATTTATGAATGGTGGTAAAAATACTTACGAATACTTAAACAAAAAAAAATTTTTACATTTCTGGGCCGATTTGGATTAGCAAAAATATATTATTGTTGTCAAATATTGAATATATTTGGCGTTAATTTTGTAGAAATTCATTATTCACAATTAAATGGAACTACGTGATGTAGTATTATTTCTACTATCTTTAATTTCTTTGCATCTTCAGGTAGTATTATTGTAGTATTATTTCTACTATCTTTAATTTCTTTACAACATTAATTTCTTTACTTCAGGTGGGATATTATTTTAATTTCTTTACTTCAGGTGGTATATTAGCAAAGATTGCTAATATCCCACCTGAAGATGTTGTAAAGAAATTAAAGATAGTAGAAATAATACTACAATAATACTACCTGAAGATGTTGTAAAGAAATTAAAGATAGTAGAAATAATACTACATCACGTAGTTTCATTTAATTGTGATTATTGTTGTCTTTAAGACCATTATCTACACTTAAGCTCCGAAAAGCTTTTATCTACCTATCTGTTATTCTATCCTGTTTTAGGCATGATTCAGAAATAATCGTAGAAATTTTGTGAAAGTTGGTTTGTAACTTTAATATAAAGTATAATAGACATATGCAAAATTGATCAATATATTGACAAATAAAAGGAGTCAGCCGAGTGAAACTCTTAAGTGGCCGGTGTGAAAACTATTACCTGAAGCATGAAATGAATAAGATGAAAAATGAAATGAATATGATTTCAAAAAGAAAACACGGTGCAGGAAAATGGCTTTAATATAATATTGAAAAATAAAACAAGCAAATAAGGAATGATGCGCACGTCGTAGATTCCTCGTTATCAAGAACATTATGAAGAGCTGGATTAATAACTTTGAGAGTATCCCTCAAGAGGTAATGTACTAAGAACACATATCTCTACGTACGTCTCTTTTGCGAGATATAAGAGATGAGCAACAGAATTATCTTCGTAGCTACGTACATCAAACAAAATAAGCAAGATGATGGAATTTGATAAAACTTCAATGACAAATTACTTCATCAACTTGTATTATTAAGATAAAGAGATACTCAATTAAATTAATTATTGTATTGCTCTGAAAGATATACTATGCAATATGTTTAGACAGTTAAAAATAATATTAATATTTATAGACGTCACCATAAATACTGTGAAACTTTGAAGCTTTTAACTTAAAACGCAAAATATTTATGTCAACTTAAACTTTTATTTATGCGCGTGTCTTTTGCCGAACGAATAATTGAGTTAATTTGTCTTCATTTATTTTGTAAAATATAACTTTTGAAAATAGCGTGTAAGTGAACTTATTTTTTAACTTAAATTTTACGTACCTATTTGTAATTATTTCGAATTGTAAAGAAAATCGTTTTGAAATAAGCAATGCAAATAATTGAACAAAGATTTCAACATACTTAAATTTTGTGGTCTAATATTTGGAGGCTTTATCGTTTCAGATCTCAATAACGGAATATGTGGGATCAATAAAACTTTAGAATCGTATACACTTCAACTTTATATAACTGTTGGTTCCAGATAAAACGGACCGTAACGAATATACGGATGCAAAAACATGTGATTCTTCAAGGTTCCATTTTTTCTTTTAAAAAAATCTTATAAATGAGCGCTTCTTAATAAATATCGATAAGCAGGTGGAAAGTGATAAAGAAAATAAGTGAGAGTGAACGTAACATTTAGGAGTTTCAAAATTTACGAGCTATTTAAGAAGGAAACTTTAGGCTAATCGTACAAAATATTGAAGCGTTACCTGATATTATTAATTAAAAATATTTTAATTAAAATATAACACTGATGAATTTTAAAGTTCATTTAATATAAAAATTAATCCACAAAAATTTATATTGATGTTAGAAGAAGGCATTACACTTCAAGTAATTTAAATCCAGATTTGTGTTTGCGACACACAAAATGATTTCTGCTTAGTTGCTGTCAAGCACCGAAGATGAAATTTGAATATTTACTTATCATGACCTGTCAAGTACTTGTCTTTAAATCCTGTTGAGATGAGGTATAATATAAATATTATGTACTAGTTCCACGTAATGACTAATATGTACCAGGAACGTAACATATAAAATTAACTAAAAATCAAATTAAATTTCTAAAAATAATTCCACAGATATTAATTCAATACTTTATACACATGGTAAGTTAATCATCAAATCAGTAGACAAAAGGGTATCGACACGTAGTATTTTCTAAATTTTTGAATCATTTTGCTACGCTTCAAATTTAAATATAAAATTCTCCATACAAATCGTTTCAATAGTTATTTGTAGATATCGCCTGAAATAAACCACAGTGCGATTTAATCGTTTAACAGTGCGATTGTGGTGCCACCTGTTATCGGTCAAAAACCGTTGTATTGATTGCTCTAGATTTACGACAAGCAATGAAGAGATGAAGTTGTAAAATAAAATATACTTTTGATTGAATAAACTAGCGCCAATTCAAAAATGTTAATCACATTTCTTGGAAAGCATCGAACTGAGCAGAGAGTAATGTAGGATAAAGGGCACAGTATGAATTATTTACCGATATATTTTTAAGTATTGAATTATTATTACGATGCTGGAACTGTCTGGATGATTGTTGAGATATCTCTCAATGAGAAATCGGTACAAATAGTCAGTGCAACTTTTGATATCACCAAAAAGAATATGTGAAAGTGTTAGTGTGGTGATAGAGTTACGGTTTACACACCCTCCACCATAGACTAATAGACTACACGAATTATACAGTTGTACATTAGCTCTTATCTTATATATACATGAAAACATGTGATTACATATGATTCAAGTCTATAATGTTTTTAACAAATTTTCCGTTACCAAGTTATATTTAATACCTATAAATTTTCAACTCACCATTCAGACGCACTAACAGCACTTCTGTCATCGATTTTAAACAGGCAGTTTCTTTATCAAACTAACTTAGGTCACACAATAGCTGTTTTCTCTGATTATGCTGGAATGGACAGGACACGAGCAGGCTGTTTGTTTCTTGGTCGCGGCGTCATGTTGAAAAGTGTGTGTACAAACACACATACGCAGACACATGTGCGTATATATATATATATATATATATATATATATATATATATATATATATATATATATATATATATATATTAAAACGTGGTCTTAAAATAATCGGATAATTAATTGTTTAGTTGTTCATATTGCAACATATTGATTAGGAACCGGAAAATACATCAAAACACACTGCTTCTGTTGTTGCGTGCAAACGACTATAAATTAGTAATGTAAACTTGTAAATGTTTTCAACAGTGAAAATCGGAAGATCAAAACTGGTGAACTTAAAACAATGGCAGGTAAAAGCACCATTCACGGAGCCAAACTTCCTATGTACAAAGTCTTAGTGGTACTTCTTCGATCAAACTTTTAATTTTAATTGTTTACTTGTTTGTATTCTAAAAAGAGTGAAAAAGTTTCGAAGAGGCGGTAAATTTTGGCAGGAAAAGTCAAGTCGGCAGATACACCGAACAAACTTTTCCCCTTCATTGCTTTTAACTATATTTTCTAAACTAAACTGTTCAGAATTTTTTAAATTTCTTCAACATATTTGCAAAGAATTGAATAAGTTTTCCGATTTATACTTATTTAAGATATACTGAGAGGAAATAGATTATGGAATTGTAGCAAAAGACTTTCACAGAATTTGCCTATGAATTCATATGAGTTTTTTTTAAATTCGATTGTGCATGTGAATTCCTCGAAAGAACATTTCTTTTGTAAGGGAAAAACGCACAAATAATTTACATTTTTTATCAGAACATTGATTTTTACACATCAAAATTTCATTTTCCATATAATATACGCTTATATAATGTACATGCAAGTAAATTTTTTTTGTCATCAGAGATATTCATACGCTCTTGGACAAAATCTTTATATTTCAAGATTATTTTTGATATCGCTACAAACAAGTTATGAACAAAATTTAAATAATTCGGGCAGTATGAACAAAATTTTATTCGGACGTCTGGAAGTGGATGTAAACTAAATTGAAAAATTCCGTTACATTCATTCATTCTCATATATATATATATATATATATATATATATATATATATATATATATATGTATATATATATATATATATATATATATATATATATGCATACATACTTACACACATAAATACAGACAAGTGAAGTTAATAATAAAATCGTGTTAAAAATTACACGCAAACGATCGCTAAGTGTCTCTATAACACTTATTAACTACGCATATTTAACCTGTGAAATAGGAGTAAAGAACCATTAAAAACAGACATAGTAATTGATACACAAAATACTGTCCATTCACGAACTATGACACATTGCACACTATAAAAATATGTCATAGGTTCTCACTCTCTTCGATTACTACCATTTATTTAAAAGAGAAGAAGTTTTTTAAAAGAGTAGAAAGCTAAATTTTAGAAAAGACACTTATAGAGAATATTAAATATTTCGGAATAAATGACGTGTTTTTTTTAAATTCAACTAACGAAAACAAAAATGGTATTCTAATGAAATGATATTATGGCACATAACAAATGAGTACATTTTAGTCACTACTACCTTTTTTATCGTAGTATACCAATTAAGACTAGTTTGCATGTATGAGACATGTGAAAAATCTGCGATCAGCAAACTATGGGTATAAAATACTGACTTAAAAAGTATTTTAAAAATTTATTAGTCATATGTTATGTTACTTATTATTGTCAATTTAAAATCGTTTAACTTGAAAGTGATGGATCAATTTTGGACATAATTAGTTATTTTTGAAAACAGGTACAATACTTTTTTCAAATAATATTTGATAACCTGAGAACCACGTTTAAACACATAAACACCCAAATAAACCTTGTTTTCAAATTTTTAATAATACTCTTCAAAGTTGTGGGCAACACTACTAAAGATGTTGTCTAATGCAGTAATTGTCTTCGCAAAATTTGAAAGTTCTTATGACGAGAAAACCTGACTCTAAGTAAAGAATAAATCATTAATGATTTGAATATTTTAGAAGTAGATATGTTTAGAATACTGGGGCACATGGGATATCATGATAATTTCTCAGAAAAATTATTTCAATTATAGTTAGTTCATTATTTTGATAGAAATAAATATAAAATAACACAACTATACGGTTTCATACGAAGTCAGATTTATATCGGATAACGCGATACGTAGGTGTCTTACGTTATGTTATATTTTATTAAGTAATTTTTTCTTAAATCGTCAATCCCTATATAATAGCATTTTGATTTACAAAATTCACATTTAATATCAATACTAAACATTCTTTTAGTACAAACTTGCCCTAGTTAACTTTATATTTTAAGAAAATAATATTAAGAATAAAAATATTTATAACTTTACTAAAGAGACCATCCAGAAAATTACGTATTGTTATACCGCATGCTAGTCTAATATTGTCATGATTTCATCTACAGGAAAAATTTCATCTCTAAATACAGAAGAAAGAAGTTCCTGTTCGACAAGAACTTCGTCGTTAAGACGATTTAACTAATCATTAAAAATACAAAATCTCGATAAACCGAAATGGGTAAATTCGGAATAGATATAAACTGTCAGAGAATAACCGGATAACTCAAACATATATCCATTTTTCTGAAGGATACAAATCCATATAACTTATTTTAAGGCACTTGTCACGTAGTGACCACGTTAAGTGGAACATCTTCAATGGGCCTCGGACAGTATTTAGTAATTAATTTGATTTGAGGTGTTGTTAATTAGGATTAGCGCGAAACAATTTTCCACCACTGCTAAATGAAAATTTCAATAGCAAACAATTAAATTATGCTTGAACATATGTTGAAATAACACTAAAATTGTGTAAAAGCATGAAAAATTTTAAATTTTGAAAAATATAAAAAAATTGGTTTCAACCTCTATGAAAACGGAATATGAAATTTTATTTAACAATATAATCATAAGTCTCTATTTCAATATCATAATTTGTCTCCTCATGAATGCATTACTAGTTCTTTGTAAAATTTATTCCCGCAAAGATACCGCAGAAAGTTAAAGATCAACACAATGGGCGAATGAGACTCTCTCCATCTTTGATCATTAAATAAAAGCAATACCATATTAAGAAGTACCTTTGAGTTGACTTCTTTCTTCACCACCTGATGAAGTTCTGGAGTGGTTAATTCATTTTGCTATCAAAGTCGTCTAGTTACATAAATAAGGATGGTTACGTAATTTGTTATGCTATATGCACAATCTCCGATCATTTATCTTCGATGCATTTTCCCCTTGGACATTGTATCTTAAAGCGCCCTACCGTTCGTGCATTTTTCGTACGCCGCTTTTTTAATATTAATTTTATATGCCAGATAAAAATTTCTTAATTTCTTTTAAACACAGGGTAGAGCTTAAACTCAGCAAAAGTTTTATTGTCGCTGTACTAATAATGAGGACGGCAAAACAAACGGTTTTTACAATAAGACAGAATAATACATGGAAGATTATGACGTTGGATATGAAACTTGATCAACATCAGTTAAAATGTATATACATACATGTATCTTAAATTTGTGTTTTTAATAACTGCCTAATCAAGAGAACACGTTCATTTTAAAGTTCTCACTTTTGAGTAAACGCATATATATCATTTTTTCATTTTAACTGATGTTGGTCAAGTTATAATCCACGTCCGTCGCCATAATTCATGGAACGAATGAACATAATTCACGAAGAAGTTTCCTATGGGGTATCGCAATAAATTATTCCCAGTCAGATAAGAAAAACGATTTATCGTATATTGTTTAGCTTACGAGGTACTAGCAATGCGTAATCGGTTTTAATATAAACTTGAACTTTTCAACGAGAACTGATTACTCTCTACATGCAAAAGTAGCCATCCTTAAATCAGTATACCATATGTGTCTTCAAATCAATATACTTCCTAAAGCCTTGTTACTTAAATTATATGGTACACCCATAACGACCATATAATATAACTTTCTAGGTAAGCACAGATTCTGTTGAGGAAAAATTTACGATACAATAAAATAATTAGATAAAAAATTGATGGCACTGTTACCGAAAATGTCTTTGAACCCTTTGTTTACAGGATTGATATTCTTTGCAGAATTGATATTCTATTAACCCTTTGTAATTACCATTTCATTTAATTTTCATTTTAATCGTTAAATGAAAGCTATTTTCCGCTCACAAACTATGTGGTAACGATATAAAATGTAATAGTACTTGCTTTAAGTTACTTATTGTAAAAATATGCTATCATTAAATTGATTACCATAAGAATGATAAACATGTATGAGTTTTACAAAATATTAGATAGTGCCAAAAAATTGTTCAGGTTGCATTCCGTACTTTATAATTGAATTTTAAGCCATGTAAATATTAATCCTGAACGTTATTTATTTCTAATAAATAAACAAATATTAATATTATAAAGAAATAACTTCATAAAATCATCTTTAATTCATAAAAACAATAAACAGCGCCATCTCTTGTCTGCAAATAAAATTTAACCACCTGTTGCACTGAATGCTATAACATTGTAGATATATAAATTGACTGATAGATGGCACTAAGATAGCGTCATATATCGTGAAACGTTATGAAACTACCCCTCAGCTTTTCATCTACCAAAATAATAGGATGTGATATAATACAGAAAAATTTATAGATGTACGAGTAACAACATCTTTTATGGATTTTCACAAGTCTTAACAGACAAAAAGAAATAACGATTTCAATCGCAAAATGAATTACACCATCTATCGAATTCTGTCTCTAAAATATTCATTTCCAATTCCGCTTCGCCACTAGATGGACCGCGCCATCAGTCAACCCGCACGTGAACAAATATTTCGAAACCACTTAACCAACTCAGCTGTTCCTTTTGAACAGAGCCGTCGTTTTGCTGTCTGCAGCACAGAAACGAACGGCGAATATCATGGTCGACTCCATTTCATTTACCGCTGATGTGAACCGCGAGCTTTTTCAATCACCAACAACGTTTTGATTAATTAACTTATGATAAAATAAATTTCACCCAATTTTGCAATTTTACTTCAATTGCAGCTCGTTCAATTGATTAACTCTTCTATAGTAGTGTTTAATATAGTATGCAGGTTTACGTGACGTCTTTGTGTACAATTTTCAATTTTGAATTCCCAAATGTGTTGTTTTTTTGGAAAATATAATAAAAATCAAGGTTAATTAAAAGCCAATATTAAAAAAATTTCTTAAGCGTGTGAAGAACTCACACTATAATGGTTCCGAATACATTTAGGCGCTCATAAATATTTAAATTCAGATATTATTTTTATTGAATTATTTACAAATATTAATTTATCACTATGTGAATATATAATATACGGCCTATGTCTATACCTTTGATAGGCGTTAAAATATGGTGCTTATTTAAAAAATTATAACATCTACCATTATCACTACGATTTTTCTGCAACCTTTGTGTAAACTTAAAAAACCGGTTAAATATTTTTTGTATTCTTATGTACATCTCTGAAGTTAAACCAATGAAAATTGTAAAAAAATATTTTAAAGTTTTTATTATTAGCCTTTCCAAACAATATCTCGCCATGTGCATAGAATGAAAGAAAAAAAAACATGATGTAGTATTATTTCTACTTTCTTTTATTTTTTTAACCACGACCTAGGTTTCGTTGTATTACAACATCTTCAGGTGGGATATTGTGAAGATGTTGTAATACAACGAAACCTAGGTCGTGGTTAAAGAAATTAAAGAAAGTAGAAACAATACTACATCACGTAGTTTCATTTAATTGTGAATAATGAATTTCTACAAAATTAACGCCAAATATATTAAAAAAAAACATATTTTGAAAATCCGCTTAATTTGACCCACCCAAAAATTTTTATGTAAATAGTTTTGAGTGAGAGCTATTGAGATATGTGCTAGTTAATGTTTTATTACTGGACCAAATTTCATATTTCTATGTCAAGTGGTTTCAGAGAAAAACAATACCTGTGATAAACAAACACATGAGCGTTAGTTAATGGTTCAGTTTTTGCTTTTGTGATATTACAAGTTATAAAAATTAGATGCAAATTAAGCTGGTCACATGCTTGTAAATTAATGATAGGCATAGAATTGGGATTGCGAGAAATGACGTCACAATTAAGTAGTGCCTTCTTAGTCCAAATGTTAAGTTCAAATCTTCATAATTGGGCTAATTTTATGATTTTGCAAAAATTGTTTCAATACTCGTGTGGATATACCTTGAGGTGCTGGAATTCAAATAAAAGTGAGAAGTTATCACTAATCGTGTGTTACACTCCCCAAGGTGTCAGCTATTTCAATGATTTCAAAAGTCTTATTTATTCCAAGTCTCTTTTTCGATCTCACATTCCCATAAAGGGTTGTTTTAACCTATGTGAATCTAATTGCAGAACAGATAAACTATGGAATATTGCCAGATCAAAGTAGTAGTAGTAGTAACTTAACTACCCTGTCGTTCTTCTCCACTATAAATCCGAATCACGTTCACTCCCTGCTCGACTTAACTCTTTTTTCTTGTCCCAAAAGACATCACTGTTTTTAGCCAAATTTTTGCTCCTGGGTTTTCCCACCGTGACCACATACTACTACCCTATAAGCTATATAGTCCTAAGCCAGTACCTAAAACGCATCCATTTTGTAATTTTAAAGAAATCGTTGTGAATCGTTGTGATGTTGATGTTCAATCAATCTAATGTCAACCGTTTTTTCAACGAGAAATTTGAAATTTTCACTATCTGTCAACGAGAAATTTGAAATTTTCACTAACTAGAACCTCTCGGTCTATGATAAAGATGCTCCTCTTTGACTATTTAAACCCAAGTCAAGGCAACTCTTTGGTTCAGCGACAACTTTGTAAATGCATGGTGAAATGCGGTAAGGGTAAGACCAAGTTAATTAATTTTAATTGGGAAAAAATTAAATTGATAGCAAAGTCAAAATTATTTTTTTCTAATTAAATCTAGGAGATATAGATCAGATATAGTCAGTGCTAAACTTCAACCAGTATTGTGAAACTTCAAAAAATTCGATATTTATGTATTTGTTGAATTTTCAGCCTCAGAAAATCTAATTATAGATATTAGTTTAGGAGATGGATAAATGGAGATTCGTGATAAGCGCGATATCTTTCCCGTTTTTTGCTGCTTTATAATGACTTAAAACATTCCCGCATTTCCACTTATATTGTTGTAATGTTGCAAGATCCATACATAAGTATTCTTTTACTGTTCATGTAGCGAAGTTACGGAACAAACTAAATTCCAACACCAGCCTTTTACCGTTCGTTCTAGCATTAAAAAGTCGTCTGAAAAAATGAAGGATTCTTTATGTTTACTTTCCACATTCCATTTCGTTTCATATCTTTCTACATTAATCTTTCTCATTTCTTTTTCCAATCCAAAACCGTATATCAAATTAGATCATTTTAGTGTTTTTTCTACTTTTTTTTTCTCTGAAAAATTGAAGTATGATAATACTTCATTCTATTACTATATAATTAATTCTGGTTGACTGTAGAAGGTTGCTTTCATAGTCATAAGTTTACGAGATGATTATTCCTTAAATAAATAAACAAATAAATATGATGGAAAACATTTTTAAGCCAAGGACTGTAGCGTTTAAAAAAAAACCTTTCAATATTTTTGTTGTAAGAGGAATTTTCGGATATTTTTTGAAAATTTTGAACCGACACCAATTTATTTAAATTTTGTTCTGAACTCTTACAAACCTTTTACAAAGTCTATAAATTAAACTCTAATTCTTTAAAAGCGCCAACAATATTATTAGTACAGAGTTATTAGCGCAGTATTTCACTTATTTTCAGTCATAACTATGACATACAACAAATTGTTGAAAGGTATGGTAATTGTTTGTTATTTCCGTACTGCAGTAATATGATAAAGTTCCCGTTGAAATATCGGTTTTATGGACAGTGAAAGTTGTCCACAAGTTTTTACTCCATGCAGTGATGTCAAGAGTAACTGTTTTTTATCTTTGACACAAAAGTTACGCTTTTAACAATTACGTACAACGTGCTCATGAAGAGTGGTTTGAATTGACATTAGCCTGTGATTGTGATACAAATTTAATAATTTACATCGCAATCACAGGCTAATGTCTAAAAATATACGGTAAATAAGATCGTCATGATCAAAAGAGAGGTAATATTAGGTAAGAAAAAAATGCAATTTCCTCCAAAGATATTTTGATAATAGAATATTCTAAATATGTTACAAATAAAAATACAGTGTACGTGCGTGTGTATGCATGTGTTTGCTATCTCCTCAACGAATTGTTGAATTTAAATGAAATTTAATATGATGGAATGATAATTTGTTTTACGTATGAATGGTTTTAATATTTATTAAAAAACACTTAAGTTAATTAATTAATGACGACATCTATTTGTTTAATCAGTAACAATAATGATTTTGGGTTTTCGAATGTAGTTTTATAATTTTCCTCTAGATGGCGGTATTAAATATATTTGAAACAAAATTTTTCAATTTAATATCGCGTTTTATTTTGACATTAGCAAATAAGTGAGAGCAAGCGTGAAGAGCAGGCAAGATTGCTAGTTGCAATAACATTAATTTAAACTATTTTATCAAATAATCATCTCAGATATAATTTTTACTTGAAGTGAGATTCTGCAGTCCGAATGTTACCTTAAATGTTGCATTATTTATTTCGACATATTTTGTATTTCCATATATAATTTATACTCAGGTAAAAATATAATTACATGAATTCAAAGTAAATTTTTAGCTTTATATGTATACATTATTATAGGTTGCGCTTCATCATATTATGCATTAATATTCTGCTTTACTTTTTACTTTCATCAACACTCCATTTGGAAATAGACCGGAACTTCTATATACTACACCAGCAACGACCAACAAAAGTAAGCAATACTTCCAGTTACGCGCCCAATAACACAATCAACAAAGACACTCACCCGCGTGGTGGCTCTAGATGAATATTGTATATTCGTTTGTAGCCGCCCTCGCCGCTCAGCCAGCACCGCTTTAATAATCCCGTTTGTGGACAAACAGAGCGATTGCGCCAGTGAACTGATTCATCTATCTCAGTTAACTAGCGCCCTCGGCCGGTTAGCTTGAGTACAATAAAGATATTGCGGTGTTACGGAATTTTTGGTAGAGTTCATTCTACCAATTTGGGGTCGGTGATTAAATTGCATAACGTTCAATGAAGTGTCAGTTATGTTTCATGAAATAGAATGGGGTGACATTAAATACGTACGATGAGCAGTTTACGTAAGTTTAACACAAAGGAAATTTCATCAATTTAATCAATCGCTATCAATCATCCATGAACGGCAGCAATTGAAGAAGGATTAAGGAATAATGGAAACATATGACGATAATTGATAATTATCATTTATAAAATAGAAATAAATTTAAAAAGAAAATTAACAAAGGTAAGCAGCTCGGCTTGTTTATCTTGCGACGATTAACATTAAGTTGGTCGATTTGCAGGGAACGCCTTATATAATTAACAATTATTGAATTGATAATACCAATTTAAATAAGCTAGTTAAGTCCAAATATAACTCGCACAGCGAGGGTTCCGTACATCTTATGCACTTGCAAACATTTAAGCGTACAAAGTATTTCCATTAAACTATTATTTAACACCATGTAAATATATAAATATATATTTACATGGTGTCACATAATAGTTTATCGGTACGATAGACTATTATATATAATAGTCTACCGTACCTTTTACAGACATAATGAGTATATAATTATAAAAAGCGGCTATTATCTGTTATTTTTATGGAGTTGCCAAGAACTCTTTAGAGACCCAACTACATGTAGTTGGGTCTCTAAAGAGTAGGACGTGTCCTAAGTTGCTCAGCTATTACTTGTAAACGAGTAGAATCTATTTATCTGCGACAATTTTTCTTTTAATTTCGTCATATATACTACTATGTTGACATATAATGGAACAAGTATAGGGAACCCAAGTTTAGATATTGAACACTAAAAACTAGACATCATTATGATACACAAAGGTTATATAAAGTAGGCATATAGTAAAAAAATACAGATTAACATAATAAAAAATACAGTATGTATTATGTTTATGCACCTGAATATATAGACAAAAAATTAAATATACAGACAATATTACGTGGAAACTAATGTTAATAGAATAATACTTTTAGAAATATCACCAAAGTCGAAAACACACTACTGCCTTAAAAGCTACTAGTCAAGATATTTTTTAAACTTTCCAATGTGTTTATTGCCTTAATAGGCGGAGAGAAGTCGTTCCGTAATTTAATGGAAGAAAATGTAGAAAAATCACGGAAAACAAATAACTTCCATTTCGAACATCACAGTTAAATTAATCGGATCTTTTATTTATTAATTGGGTCCTCTTACTTTGGTGTGTTATTTGTTTGTTATCTATTATTTTAAATTGGTTATTCGAAAATCTGTCAAAAACGTTATTTCTGCTTGATATTCTCTCACGTGAGAAATAAATTTATGCTTACTTTAATAATATTCTTCAATACATTAATAAGTCACGCAGACGTTATTCAGATTAACGATTTCAGCACATTCAATATATTTAAAAAGTAACAAGATCATTCAGCTATTTCAGTAACGAAAGAAAAATATAAATAGTAAAAAACGTGAAAGGGCTGGACAAAGTTTTTTTTTCTACTCCATTGAAAACGAATTTAACAGCGTTCATGTTTAATGCATTGTATTAAGCTGGCGTTAATATTTAACGGTTAAGTGGCGTTAGTTTTAAATGGATTTATTTTAACTTTTTTACTACGACCGTTTTTTTTTACTATGGCCCCTAAATAAGTTTTCTTGCCGAAGAGAAATACAAATTTTACCTTTATATTGCCTTAAAATACATAATAATTAAAGACTCATCGGATATGTATTAATAAATTGATGACATTACGAACACAAAATATTAAGCTTGTCGCAAACTTATATATGACTTAATTTATTTTTATACTTGTTTTTTACACAAATATTACATAAACCTATATATAATTTCATTGTTTCATACGTAATTTCTTATTTATAAATTGATTGAAATGTCTAGCTTTCAAATTGAGCAGAAACCGCCTGCTTTGTTCTCGTTATGGTTTCAATTTGTGTGATCATGCCCATAAAAATATTAGTTTTGATATCTAATAATTCTGAAATCAGACAGTGGTTTGATTCTTTGATTCTATTCTAAGATCTAAGTGACTTTACGATTGAGGTAATTGACTGAAAGTCGTTCGATGACGTGTCTCAAGATCTGTCTAACTTCAGCCACTTTCAACAATTGTTGGTGGTTGGTATTTCCAGTATACTTTAATGTTTGTCACATTAAAATTGTGTAACGTCTGTGAAAACAAATGTCGAGGGCATCCGACTGGTAGTGGAACCACTCGAATGCCAACAACATGGCGGAGAGAGTCAAAAATTTATTTCACTCCGTCAGGAATTTATGTGGGTGAAGTCATACCTTATTTTTTCATTTAATTTAATTTAAATATTTCTTCCATATAATATTGCTATAAGAACTTAAATAATTGATTCCTATAATTTAAGGCTTTTACTGCATTTTTCACATATTTTTACATTGCTTTATCTTAAGGCTAGAATGGGGACTAGATGGGTAAGGATTTTTACTTTAAAATAATAAGCAAGTATACATATTTTGTGTCGTCATAAGCTTTTCATTGGTAAGCACAAAGACACAGAGAAAAATAAGATGGTTACTGCATTTTACACAAATTTTTACATTGCCTGATATTAGAGCTAGAATAGGGACTAGAGGCGAATTGATTTTTGCTTTAAAATAACAAGCAAATATACAAACTTTGTCTCATCATGAGCTTTTCATTGGTAAATTCAAAAACTCAAAGACACACGGAGAAAAATAATGTTATGGGTAGAATTGGTCCTGGATTTGAAGATACCATTTAAAAAAATATGTACGTACATCCCTTTCAAGAAATACACTATCGTAACTCCAACATGATTCCTTGATTTTGAGCATTTTTCAACGAACACTAGAAATAGGGGAAACGTGTATTTTTAATGACAATTTAAAATAAAACATGTATCCATTATATATATATATATATATATATATATACATATATATATATATATATATATACATATATATATATATATATATATATATATATATATATATATATATATATATATATATATATATATATATATAATGGATACATGTTTTATTTGTAAAGATTGGTCTTATCTTTACAAAATGCCACCTGAAGATGTTGTCGTACAATGAAACCTAGGTCATGGTTAAGAATTTCAATAAAGGAGAAATAATACTACATCACGTAGTTACATTTGGTTGTGAAAAATCATTAAATGATAATGAATTTCTACAAAATTAACGCCAAATAACTTTAATACAAAATTAAAATTAGGGAATCATGGGAGATTAAATAATGAAATCGAATTATGAAACAATGATTTAAAACTCAAACAGATACAAGTGGTACGAGACACATCTATTTTGTGTGGAATTGAGGATTGTCGAGAACGCATACATAATGTGAAAGAGACGAAAACCATTAAAAACAAAAGGAGACGCCCGCTTATTGACAGTATGTCGAGATGCTAGGTCGTGTCGTTTTCGTCAGTTTACTCTAGGATATTTTCGTTATACCGAGGCGGGCCCCAAGAAAATTCACCTCACTAAAATACATATTTTGATAGAGGGATGAATATACATATGACTTAATCTGTAGACACTCTCCCCCTGGGGAATCCTTCAAAGCACTTTGTGACTGAATGTTGGGGAATTACTTTTTCTTCAGATAAAATATAAATAAAATAATGTAATTGTTTGCTTTAACCCCTTTCTTGCCAGTGATAAAACATTTCGAGAAAATACATTTTTATTATTTATTTCCGATTATTAAACAGTACAAAGAAATGTAATTCGACTAGTTCAGACCAAATTTTCAATGAAATACGCGATTAGAATTTGTTAGCTTACAAGATTTTTGAGCGATATTATTTTCAATTATATTAAAACTTTTTTGTTATAACTATTTTTCACAATATCATATCTTGAAAGAAAAATTCTTTGAACATGAGGGATGTTATATTCATCCATTTGTCTGTGTGAAAATAATGTTGCAAAATGTTCAAAAAAATATGTGCTTTCATTTTCGAAACTATTATAGTTAAAATCCAAGTTATTAGATGTATACTTAAAAAATCACAGTTACTATATATTTATTTAAAGTTTAGATCAAATTTCATAGTTTTATGAATTGAGATAATCTATAACTATTTGTATACAGCTTAATAGAAATAAAATACACCATTAAATGTTAATATGATTAAGTATGTATTGAATCTTTGTAAGGTGAATTCTACAGCTCCTAATAGGTTTAATTATTATTCAAAATAACTTTTTGAAATGTAAAACAACACTTTAAAAAGTCGCAGTTTTACGTTATTAAAATTAATATATATATATATATATATATATATATATATATATATATATATATATATATATATATATATATATATATATATGTATATATATATATATATATATATATATACATATATATATATATATATATATATATATGTATATATATATATATATATATACATATATATATATATATATATATATATATATATATATATATATATGTATATATACATATATATATTATTTAATATTATTTATTAAATAAAGATAGCGGAGTATCCAGCCTTATATTAAACCTATAAATAAAACCAACACATGATATAATCCATATAGCTTTTAGTAAGCAAACGGAGTAAAAAAATCAACGTCCAATGATACCAGCAACCTCTGTTGATTATTTTAAACTTTATAGGTCACAAATCAGGCGACAAAATGCGCTACGAACAAGTTTTGTTTTTCAATTTAAAGGCAATGTTTATATCGTCGTTATGATATATCATTATAAAGGTATACATCCATTAAATTCAGTTAAAAACAATACTTTAAATTTACGATAAAAATTTAAAAAAATATTTTAATCGAATATATTTGCTAAAGTTTTCTAGTTTTATTTATAACGAAAAAACGAACTATCTGCAACACCTATAAAGCAATATAGTTAAATACATATAACGCTTAACAGCAGAAGGCGATTACGTTTTATTTTCAAATATATTTTCTATACAAATATCAAACTATAAATATTGTTATCAGAAAAACACATAAAATTTCATCTTAAGTCTTCCATAATAATCGAAACCATAAAATTAAACCTTTGGCAAGAAATAGATTAGCCTTTAGTGCTATTAGTCAGATATCATTAACGTCGTACATGAGAATAAACAGGATGCTACATGAAATATTTATTATAAATAAAATTTATAATAAATTCAATCACTTGCACAGTAAAGTAATACTCTCTGTCCAGCTGGGCGGCTTCGTTAATGAGTCATGAAAATTGTGTCTCTAAACTAATTTAACCACTCCATTTAACAACACTCCGCTCGCTCAAACCCAGTACAGTAGAAATGTGGCTACGCAGTTAAAACTATGGATTGATTTAGTATTTTTGTAGCTGAAATTATTAAACTACGTATTGACAGATTATTTTGTAATCAATCATATTTTTAACCGATAAGAAAAAAGTATAGTTACGTTTATTAGAGAGTATTGTGATAAAGGGTTACAGGTATATATTTTTATTATTTTTTCCGCTTTATAAATACCTCAAATAATAAAATACATGTGTTGTAAACTTCAAAGTCGTCATGGCATTTATGAAAAAAAAAATATAAAACGATTACCTACAAATATCATGTAAAGAAACACGATGAACGTATTAAATATAAAATTAATAAAGAAGAATTTTAATGCGACTTCAGATTAAACTTAAGTAAATACGAAAGCCGCCAAGTGCGTCTACACTTCCTGTCATTTTTAAAGAAAGTTTCCTAACATAAAATAATTTGAAAGTTCTGATCTAGTTCTAGCATCTAAACTGTTTTCCGATTTTTCAGATTCATGACCGAAATGTTGGAGCGTGAGGAATACATTGTGTATTCTCTTCAACTTGAACATATTTCGCAAACGCATCTTGCAAATGGAAAATGGTTAACGGCTCTATGATTTTGTTCAAAAAACCTATCCATTGAGATCTTCGAAGAAATTGTAGAAAAGCGTCGTTGTCCATTGACATGCGTAGCGTCCATTGGTCTGTACTTATTTATATGTGTATGTACAGGTCGATTTTAGAGATCCTTTTACAATAGATTGATTATTTATAGGAATAAAAGTGTATTGTTTTTTGCATTGATTTGTCAAACAGTTTATAAAATTTGATACTTGGCTAAATATTTGATTTGTAAATATTTTTATAAAAAAATTTCCAAGAAATTTATTTTTTCGTGCTTGGCGACTGATCTCGGCTCCCGTTTTGTTGGGATCTTCTTGCTCCTTCTCTTTATTCTCTGCTGTTTTCAACTTTTTTAAATTTTTTTTGGAGTTTATTCCTTAAGAATTGATTTTCATATATAGCGCCCGGTTTGAAGTTTTATGAGGGGTAAAATCATAATTTTAGAGCGTACGAAGTTCAGAGCATTAAAAAAGTGTAAAACCAGATTAAATCGCGATTACGTAAGTCTAGATTAATATGAATGTATTATGTCTCCGTTGGTTTAATAGACACATATTAAGGTAGTATTAACTAATCGAGTTTGGAAAATCAAAGATTTGCCAATCGGAGATTTATGTTTTGATTCAATACTTTCCCCTACGCAGTACGTACTGCGCATTAATCGTTAATCAATTTCAGGCTCACCTTGACAAATCAAATTATATATTGCCAGTTGGAAGCACAGATCATATAGTAAAATTGTAAGCGTCGTTTCTTTTTGGCTGAAAGTAACGCGTTTAACAACAAAGTAATAAACTGAATACAAGAAAAAGAAAGAATTGGAAGAAAAAGACAGCATCGGATGGCCACCAACGGAGGAGATGCGATTAGCGACATCTAAATTGACCCTATCATTTCCTTAATAGCGCCAGGGCTAATTCTGGAAGCCCCATCGAACGATTCTGCCCAGTAATTCAATCGAGATAAACAATGCAAATTTCAATAAGCGTACAATTAATATTTTATTTACATTGTTTATATTGTTTTTTAGCAACTGTTTAACATAATAAAGGACACTAAAAGTTTCTGGATTGATTTATTTGAATTGAACTTTATTAAAATATATATTTAATGCCGAAAAAAACAGTATTAAAAACGTAAGTAGTTTGCAATTTAATGGCTTTTAAAATTACAAATTGTAAAATTCATTTAAGAACCTTTCAATTGAACTTTTATTTTCTTTTCTTTCTATAAATATGATAAAATATCTTGAAATTGAAAGTTTGTACATTTGCGATATTCATGAATTGGCATTAAATTAATTAAAGTCAATTATCTACAGATCCGTCTGAGTAACAATCCACGAGTAGAAGTGAAGTTTTCGCTGAAGCCGCGGAAACTTTGCCGACATCGTCCGAGACAACGAAAGATGTTCCTGCTGTTCAGCCAAGGGTTGAGGTATAGGAAACCATTTTGGACGTGGACACGAATATACCAATATCCAGGAGACGCACCAGCAGCCTGCGTTCAGATACCTGGCTTGCTTTCAGCCAACGTCAGTTGCTTCAGACGGAAGAAATAAAAAGAAATTGCATGAGGCATGAAATGAAGTAGAGACAACGAAAGAGAAACGAGCTCCACGAAATTCACAAGGAAATTTTGTTAAGTCAAACTCAAGAAGTGAAGACTCGTGCTTAAATTGCGGAGAGGGAATTGAAAAGAATATGAAATACGTTTTTACTTAATTAATTTTTTTACTTATATATTTTTCTTCTATTTTGTGTTTTTAGATATTGTTTTTTTCTTATTTAGTTTTAATTTTTATATAACCTGTTTACATACTTTTTGTACTATTCTTATTTTCATTACTTTTATTTTTATAAATTTTTCTGCTCACGTGTTTTATTTTACATTTTTTAAATTTCACAACAGAAAATTAAATTTTCAATAATAAGTAATTTAGTCATTATTTTATGTATATAGAAAGGTAGCATAGCATGTAAAAGCTAAAACATGTTAATGTTTATATTTTTGATCTCATACAATAATGGTGGTAATATTTCACTAATTGTAAAATCGCATTTCTGTTGTCAAGCTTTGTTAATAAGGGTCTATATATATATATATGTGTATATATATATATATATATATATATATATATATATATATATATATATATGTATATATTACAATTTGGTAAGAGATTCGTAAAAATAATGTCAATGAAATGATGTATTAACCGATGAAATTGGATTTACATATTGACACCTTTTGAGAAATGGTTTATTATATTTAGCTAGTCCAAACTAATTTAATGCATGTTTTTGTTTTAGTTATGGGTAAATTGTAACGACCTATATGAAGTTTTATGAGGAATAAAATCAGAAGTTCAGAGCATTAAAAAAAAGTGTAACCGTTAGGTGGCCTCTCCGCGCGACATTTCTGCCCATCTTTAGGGTGAGATATCAATATGTTTATTAGACATTTTCTTATAGCGTGATCGCAATGACGGAGTATGACACCAATTATTTATAATTGTTCGTTTATATAATAGTTAAATGTTTGAATATTTGGTGTCATCTATTCTACAAAACTAAAAAGTGTCTTTTAATTTTGACTTCTTAGGCTGACGTTACTAAATGTTTTTAATTTTATTGTATGAATTTGATCTTGTTCATTTGTATTTTACTTTAATTATATTTTCAGCATTTTTTTATTAAAGAATTATGAAAGACTTTTAATGATATTGATATTTATATACAGTGTAACCTATTATATACATTCCAAGACAAGCGTACTTAAGGAGTAAACTCCAGTAGCGCGTCGGAACTGACACTCACAATTTTTTTCTTATGATTGTTTATCTACTAAACCATAAAAAATACGATATTTTCATTTTTCATTTTTACCTACGATCCTTTAAATTACATTAATTTCATACTTTTTACAGCATCTTTCAAAATGTACTTACTTTTTTTCTAGAAACGTTGGACATTACAGTTCTGGAGCAGTTCGCTTTATTTTGAAAATATGAAATGATGAATAATTTATTATCCAAGTATTGGCAAAATTGTAATACCCAAATAAGAAATGCTTAATATTCACTTTTAAATTTACTTATCTAGTGATCATCAACTGTTCGAACCACACACACATAATTTCCAAATATTCGCAAAGATATATGATGGTAATATGACATACTTACCGCGAAGACAAATTAATATTAGTAAACTTTTATTAAGTTTGAACGACAGGTCGTCAATAACAATTACAAAAGGAATAAGCAATCTAAATATCAATTCTAAATATCAATTAATAAAACAATGCCGCCTGGAACAGCTCGCCTTCAGCAATATTCATCTCCAATCGCCCCTCATTGTTCTGTCGCCAGCAACGTTAACCGACTTGCTCTAGGACAGACAGGACAAACAGCGCCTCTGAATCAATTTAACTGCCTCTCTTGGCCAACTTTCCTGTCCACCCAGTTCCGCGTTTTGAAAGGGTGGTAATTTTGCTTGTCTTCTAGTAACAAACAAAACTAAGTTGCTAGTTTTTCCAATTAATGAACAAGTTATCATTAGATTATTCTGCCATTATATTGATTACAATTTAATGAAAACGAGATTTTTGATTCGTATATGTATAAATTGGCCATTACGTTTTGAGTGAATTGACTTAAAATATATTGACTTCGAATCACGTAATTTTATTGAGAAACCTTCATTGACCAATTTCAAGCACATCAAAGAAAGTGTGAACAGACACACAACGGATAGAGCATATCTGAACTTGTGTGACGTGCAATATTTGTTTTTCTTGTTATGTCATGGGGCTAATGTAGGGGCTAATGTATATTCTTAAGAATTAGCATAGTATAGAATTATAAATTAGTGTAGCTTGAAAACGCGTTTAGCTAAGAAGTTTATTTGAAAAACTTGCAAAGCATTACCAGGTGTACCCATTATATTAAAGTGAATGATAATTAAGTTACTTATTAATATGAAACCCTTATTATAATTTTCTCCCTAAGTTTTCACGAAAAATCTACGTCGCAGGCCTGAACTGCGCCTTTCGGTTTATTTTTGAAAAAAAAACAATGAATTCTAATAGCTAACAAATCTAACATCGAATGACCATTTAACTAAGTGACGCATTACGTCAAAAATGTACATCCTTACTCTCTCCCATTTTTTTATTTAACAAAATAACACTCCCTGAAAGTTTTCATACATAATACTCAGCGGCATATTAATACATCTCAAGTTTACTTTAACAACAATATTATAACCGTATCAAATTCCGTATGTATGAAAAGCTTTCCTTAATCAATATTCACACAAATCAGTATATTCAGCGAGAGTATTCATTTATATTCTAATATATTCTTCAATAACTAAAATGAAAATTAGAATAAGCCGCGGTTGTATTTTCAATTACCATATTTAAATTTCACGAGGGAACTCAATATCGAACTATGCGAGTTTCTGCAAAGTAGAAAGCGACTGAAAAATAATGTAAATGCGCCAAAATAATGTAAAATTTAAGACGATTCAATAGGAATTATAATAAGCAAATATATTAAAATTAAATTAGTAGGTGTTAAATTAGCGTTTGCTTAAAATTATTCTAAAAATGTATGGGTATATTATAAAATTCACGTGTTAATATCGGAACGTGAACACAGCATCATCTGAAGGTTGTTGTTATTATTAAACTACATTTACGACATTAACTCCGTCACAAAATTAAACATTAGTTATTTCATTTGGCATTTCGTAATTCTAATTAAGAATATGTATGTTGGTTGGGTTGAATGTGATTACTATATCGTGGAGTTGGTTATATTTATTGTTTTCAGTCATGTATGTGCATATCAGGTGAGAGACCTGGTATGATATTTTGATCAATCGAAGGTTACTATCTATCTACTTTTGGTATTTTAATGGAAACCTATTTATACCCTGTAAATGCTTACTGTTTATATCTTGTACTGTTTATATCTTGTAAATGCTTACTGTATAAAAATCGCTCAAGTTTTCATCACCACTTAAGATTTTAATGTTTCATCTAGCGAAAAATTTCAAAAATATATGACATGAAAATGTAGTGGCTTAAAATAATCAGCTTCTTCCATCTGATATTATTTTTAAAACACTTCTCTTGGACCTATGTTTCAACCATCACAGTGTAAGTTTATGACTGTAATTTTTGAGACTAACAAAAAAATGACGTAATGACGCGCCTTATTTATTACTGTTCATTGAGATTATTTTTGGCGCGTTTTTTCAAATTATTTGTTTCGTAGACTTGAAGGAAACGAGAACTACTTCTTTGATGATGGTGTCAGATAATGCTACTAACTCAGCCTTCGTTTTAAAAGAATTTATTCCTCTTGTTGCTTGTATTTCATCTCGATTTGTCCGAACATATCGCATTTATTTTCTTAAATTCAAATCAGAGCCGAAGTGAGACGAGAACTGTTTTATTTAAACGAGTTAGATCTAAGCTATTATAATATGAAGGAATTTAAATAAAATTAAAATCGGTAAGGGCATATCAGAACTTACGTAAAGTAAGTTTCCTATGTTAAAAAATAGTTGTTGCAAGTTAAGTAAAATAATTTTCCAGGGAAAAAACAATTCTCAACTTTTCACACCAATTGTGAAAAGAAATTAGAGGGGAATTGGCGGGGGAGGGGACTGAGCGGAAGCAGGTTGCATGTCATTTTAAAGCTTAGCATTTCGCAAACGTTGTTTAAAAAACTGGTCCAGTACGTGCTGGAATACGCACAAGGTTCTGTTGTTTTCTTATTTATAGTTCTAATAAAATGTATCAGTATTTAGAATTTTTTCATCTTTTTCAAAGCCGTAGTTGGGAAATTGCAGGAGGGTGCAACACGTTGTTCATAATTTTGAAGCTTAATCTTCTGCAAACAATGTTTAAAAATAAAAAAAATATGATCAACTAAACCTCTATTTTATTTCAAAATATCAAATTAATGACTCACTCCACATGTTTGGGGGAAGGATATTAAAATTGTTTTCGGTCATCAGGGACTGACAGATATTCCAGAAAACAGGATGAAATTATAAATAAGGATTCCGCTTTTCTCATTGGCTACGAAACGCTAAAAATGGTGATGATGAAATGGAATTTTATGTAAAAAAAGTATGCAATAATAAGCACATTCGACTGGACGAGTATGTTGGTGTAATCAGAAGTTCAGTAAAAATAAGTATGTTCGTAAATAATTGTGTACCAGTAATATTATAAAAAGTAAATATAGCTCATCGATTAAGATCGGACCTTGGCGTCCCACTTTTAATGTTATTGTGGAGGTTCGCTATACCTAGCAACACTAGCTCTGCCATTACTCAACGCGATAGAATGGTACTCTTCAACAAAACTATTATCACTGTTAATGTGAGTTACTGCTATCAAAGCACGACGCAGACGAACGATTTTGTATCTGGCGAGTCGGCGGCCGACAACTGACGACTTTTGTCGGTCAAGGTTGGTAGCACACTTTCTCCGACTTACTGCATAAGTCGCTGTATGTACACTCGTATTTTCTCCATTAGGGCGTTTTAACTAGCAAGTATCTGATCGGCGGAAGTCGGCCGGACATTTTGTAAGACCAATTTTTGTAGGACGTGCATGTTCTATCGATCCATTCGTGTACTCACTAAATATGCGTGGTACTATATTTATGATAATTATTGAGGTATTTGTAAATACACAACACATGTTTTATGTTCATACAAATATAAGTTATATCTATGCTTTTAAATAAGATTTTTAGTAATTGTAATTTAATAGTGGTTAATATAATTAAAAACTGTTATTTATTGTCAATATTAGAGACAGAAATAGTATTATAAGCATTTTAAATGTATCATAAATGAGCTTAAGTTTCGGTATATATTTATTGGTGATATACATTATTTAAAATTTAAATATTTGAATATAGATTTTAATAACCGTACTTATGATCATGTATTTTTTATTATTTTATTTGCATTAATTATTTACTGGCTAAATAAAGTTATTCTTGTATTATCCCAAAGAAGTATAACTTCTAATGCGCGTACTAAGAATAAGCGCTATATTTTTTTAGTTTTATAAAATTATCCCATTGTCATCAATTCTTGATACTAGTGAAAAGTTTTAAATAATTCGAACATCTGGAAGTGGTTGAAAATTTAATTAAAAAATTCTATTTTTAAAACTAGTTTCTTTTTATTTTATGAAATTATTATATTGTCATCGGTTCTTGACACGTGTGCAAAATTTTAAATAATTCGGACATCTGTAAGTGAGTGACTATTCCGTTATTTTTTGTTTTAGGACTAAATTTTTTTTAATTATATAATTAACTATATTGTGGAACTGTACTGCATGAAATTTAGTTTCGTAAACTCCATTACATTATTAGTTACATACAAGTCGACCTAACAAAAGCGTGCTAAAGAATAAATTAAAAAAAACGGTTTTAACACTTTCATATATTTTGCAATGAGGGATCATTATTTCGCTTTCATTAATACTTTTTTTGAACAATCAGTACGTTGTTATCATTAATACTTTGATTATAAAATTGTTCATAAATAAAATTTCATATGCGTTGTTAATAATTTTGATCAATATACTCGTTGAAATTTCATCACTATTATTTTTGGTTAGTTATTGGGATTATGAAATATTAACAAAGATGAAAACTCAATTTTTATACGTAATTATAATATATATTTGTAATTGGAACACTATTTCCCATATTAATAGCAAACTTTTATTTTATATGCCAAATGGAAAATAGATACTAACGAGCACTGCCAAAAGTTGATACAAAACATTGTAATGCGCTTAGGACTTTTGCTTTAATATTGTATTGTTATCCTAATGTTGGATAAGGTAATATGTGGAAAAACCGTTTTTAACAAACTAGATAATAAGAAGTAAATTATAAAATGACACAGGCTCACTATATGAATTGATACAAGCTAGTAGGAATGCGAATAATCTACCGTGAAATACATACGGCTACTTTTTCTCAAGAGGCAAGTTTGTGCCTGTATGTTTGTTATAATCCACTTTTTGTTTCATTTTGTTACTGAGTTTACAAACAAAATATATAGCTGGGTTTATAATATATTAATCATTACATATATTAGCATTATCCCCCGCCGTCGCTGAAGAAGAAGGTGCGCAATTTATGTTAATGTTAGATGAAAGGTATCCTAATGAGGTTTTTCTTTCTATAGGATATCAACCATGTAGAAAGTTTGAAGAACATCGTTGCAAATATTTTTGAGGTAATCTGATTTAAAATTAATTTTTTTACGTGAAAAAAATGATAGTTATTAAAAAGCCTAACTGTAATATTTCATTTAAATCAGTCTAATAGTTTCAGCATTTGATTGGGTAATGGATATATCGACCCTCATCTAAATTAATCTAATAGTTTTAGCATTTGATTGGGTAATCAACCCTTATGCAAACATTTTTCATTTCCAACTTTTATATGTTTTAGAATCAATTCCTAACTTAAAATCATTCGATTTTTTGTGAGATTACAATTTATTCTTCTGTCTTTTGTAACTTAAAAGTAAAATATGGACAACATTCTTTAAATTCAATTACATTAAACTCTCTTTGCACACTTTTTTACATATATACAACTATAATTTCCCGCGCTACATACAATGCAGCAAAGTGCTACTTCTACACTTGTGACTAAGAACTTCTACACTGTGAATAAGAAGCTTCATCACCCAGTGATGTCCTTGAATTGTAAACATGATACACGGAGGACTACATCATAAACTCAAATAATTTACATCAAATAAGTAACGAGTATCTCATTACGGTAATAATGGCGTACTGGCAGTTAGAGATGTCAAGCTGTGGGCTGTTGAAATTAATCCATATGGTAACAATTGAAATTTTTATTGTTATATTTTACTGAATTCATAAAAATAAATCCTTTTTTGTATGAGGGGGGATGTTACGTGTCCCAGGAAGGGTTCTGAGACAAACCCGGATGGAAAAGCACATATTCAGTAAAAGATACAAATTTTCGAGTTGTACATTTGCTCGATACGGTAGTACAGAAAATATTGACCAGGACCTGGGCGCCTCTAAGTCTCAGTCCTTGGACTAATTTGTGGAATGTCATTTTCGACGACATACTCATGATACCCCTTTAGAAATGGGATACCATCGCGTACCCGAATTTTCTCACCGATGTACCCGCCTGTGGTAAAAAGCCTTTAGTTGATAATACTTTGCTATTGGTCGGAGGCGGCTGGCGTAGCCGCAGAAAATTAGAGGATCGGACTGTGGTTTCCCTCACCAGGTTACTTGTATGGAGCAATAAGAACAAGCTCAGTTTTGCCCTATAAATATCTCAGGTTGTCCTCTGTAAGCAGGAGAGGGAGTGGTCTATAGTGATGGCTGGAACCAGAATTGGCTTGCAGGATCAAATAAAATACCTGGTTATTCATGGTGGCGATTTACCTCCACGATACATGGTGGGAATTTTTACCACAGGCGGGGTACATCGGTAAGAGAACTCGGATAGCCTTCTAAGCTTGGCTTGGTGTATACGGAAATATACCTCAGTACATTAGCCTATGCACCATCGGTTTGAGCTCCGTGGTACTTCGGGGCCCAGCAAGTTAGACGGGTTGTATAAGATCGCAGTGCGCGCCGCTGTTGGCCCTGACCAAAGCTTATAGAACTTTCTCAACGAATGGATTACCGGTTTTGGCGGCTCTTTTGAATGTTGACTTTGCGACCATGACACGTACGGAAAAATTCGTTTTGAAACAAGGCAAAGCCTTTGTTGAGGGTCCGTTATGCTCCTAATGTTTGGCAAAAGAATCCATAATTTATACAAAAAGACGTATTTTAGAAATCATCTGTGCTCATGGGCCCTTTAGGTGGACTCTCCCCGAGTCTAAAAGGGAAAACATCTAGGGCTTTCTTCCCCAATGTGTCCGAGCGGTTAAGTAAAACTGACACGTTAATGATTATTAAACTTTGAAATTTTTAACGGGACATAGAGCACTTCATGCCAATTTGTTAAGATTTGCACTTAGAGATAGCCCGGCGTTTACATGTGGTTTTGAAACGCAGGACATGAATAACGTATTACTTCACTGTAATAAGCACGATGATGCGCATTGATATTATTATACAGTAATGCGTTTTAACATTGGAATAGAATATCGTAGAGATTTAGAATACTTTGTTTATCGTGACTTCATTAAGAATGGACAAATATTTGAGTCGTTCAGAGTTTTCCCAAAATGCGTTTTTGAAAAAATGGTGAAACTGAATTGCTCATTGCGCAGGGGTAGTCTCTAAGTAGCTGGGTGGAAGCGTTCGATTTTACCTAGGGGAAACTATTAAAAGACCTTCTAAGATCCCTTCTTTTGTATGGGGGGGGGGGAGTATAACCAGATAATCTCTCAGATAATCCGAGTGAAACAACGAAAATTTTGTATTAAAAACACTCCGGCACATACACAATATTAGAATGACTAGCATATCTCTGTGTACAAACTGATAAAATCATTTCTGAAAACCTTTATATCCTTATTTATCCTTGTTTGAAAAAAAAAACAAGAAAATTATTTGGTACTCTGGGGCCAAATTATCAGTTCAGGTTTCAGGTCTAATTTCCATAAACATTATGTATCCATCCACAAAAACTTAAAAAAGCTATTATTTTACTTGATATCTTTTAGAGCTTGTTTATTGAAATAATGATCTTGAAATCTAAGTGGACTTGAAATCTAAGTAAGACCTTATTGGAATTTGCTTAAAGGTTACAGCCGAAAATTTTCAGGTAATCGGTCTTTGCTTTAATTTAGATATTTTTTATTATTTGAATTGATTCCAATGGTAGTTATTACTGAGAAAAATGTTTCCTTTTAATATTAAATCGTTTCCGCGTAATAAAGGTTATGTAATAAATTAATAAAAATGTAATTCTTTAATGGCTGGGCCGATTTAGAAACAGCAAAAATATGTTGTTATTGTTCCTAAGACACATTTCTGAAAAATAATTGGAAGCGCAGTTGCGACAACCGATTTTTCAGATTAAATTATTGTTTTATAACATTTGTGGATATTTTTAAGCATTGTACGAGTATCTTAATAAATTTTGAATATCCATCGACATTAAAAGAAAATTATGTGAATTTTTCATTATATTTTTTCATCGTTTCTTTTCAATTAGGTTATTTTCCTGGTATGATCACGATTTTTTTATATTTTGTTGGAATAGGGACCTTCATATTTAAAATAATTGTAAAATATATTATTAAAATGTTTCATTGCATTTTTACTAAACGCAATTATAATTTTTGCAGAATTGAAATTTTATAGAAATTCCCCAACAAATGTTTGTCTGTATATCTGTTATTTTAACCTGTTTTAGGTGTGATTCAAAAACCAATATAACAATTTTGTGGGAAATGGTTTGTAACTTGATATAAAGTGTAATGTACATATTTAACATTATTTATCGGAAATTTATAAGCTTAATTTAATTCAAATAAACCTAATCGATCAGACGATAAAGCAACTGTTCAATAACAACATGAAAAATTATTTTTATGTTTTATTAAAATAATCTGCAATTCGGTACCAGTTTTCCAATTTACAACAAATCTCAACGCATTCATATTTTTGTAAATTTATTTAGATGTATATTGTATTGTCATCACACATATACAAGCTTTAATTAAATAAGATTATCGAAAAAATATCCGGAAGGCTAACCCCATTAAATAAATACAACGAACAAGCCGCTTCCCACTGCTGGCAAAAGTCCAAGCCTGCATAATAAAACTTTCCACACAACAAACTTTCCCTTTACCCTTTCGCTTGAACTTTTTATTCTCAATCGTTTGCTAATTTACAATAAAAATGGAGTATAAAAAAGACTACGGAAAGGTGGGAAAATATTTAAGAAAAAGTCAAGGAAGCGAGCGGGCTCGGCAAAGTTTTCAACTTTGTCGTCATTCGCAGTCTTCGTCCGCGTTTAAGTATAACAAAAATTATTTAAACTGCTTACGTTAGAGTTTTCCAATGTTACCTAAAGAATTGGTAAACTTTATTCACTTTATTTTCATTCAGAACATGGGTGTTGTCATTAGTCTCACGAGAGTCAGTGATAGAGAAAATTCCATCTAAAATATGTCATCCGAGTTAAAGTTAAGAAGGCGAGTGCTAAAAGAACTCACAACTTAGTATTACTTTAAGTAAAGCAAAGGTAATAAACACATCAGCCAAACTTCCGCACAAATTTATATCCATAAAATTCAATCGTGTCGATAAAACAAAAACAATATTTTAATGAAAGATAAGTTAAAAATAAAACATTTTACGCTGACATTGTTTCAGTACTATATTGAAAAAAAAATCAAGTGAAAAATGACACGCGCGTCTAAGTTTCACTATTATCAAACATATTATGTAGTGCTGAATTAAATACATTGAGATTATCGTTGAAGAGTTGAGAATAACACATATAATAGAGTTGAGAATAACACACAAATAATCACTAGTAATACATATCATATGACGTCTCTTTTGCGAGATATGAATGTACAGTATAACTCCCCTTCCCCTATCTTTTTAACCATCAACATCAGGTAATTAAAATAACCAAGATAACGGCGGTTTGTTAAAATGATACTCCAATACAAAAGTTACCTCACAAACTTGGATTATTAAGTTAAAAAGACACACAATAAGGTTAATCGTATGACTTTGAGATATATATTAGGCAAAGCGATGACGTATCTATTGCATTGTTAGAACTACTGTTCTAACAATGCAATAGATACGTCATCGCTTTGCTTCTCGACAAAGTACATACATATAGGTAAAAGTTTACATCGATATAAAAGTGTTGAATTTGAACTAAAAATGTGTTGCATGGTGTTTTTAATACTATTTATAGATATTAACATTATTTCTCACTCTGTACTCAGAGTCATGGGGTTAATTAAATTTTACGGCTGTAAAAAATCAGCTTTATACCACTATTTAAGCGAAAGACAATCGATTGTAACGAAAAAATAAATGATTGTTCAGGGTTACTTTTTCATTTTAAAAAAAACTTTGAAAAATGAATGATGGACCAAAAATATCGATAAGCGGATAGAAAGGTATAAAGAAAGTATTTAAAGCAGAAGGTTTTATAAAGAAGGGCCTAAAATTCAGGAGTTATTTAAAAATAAAATTTTAGGCAAACAGTACAAACACTCAAAGCTTCACTTAAAGGTGTTCAAAATACTTTCATTATTACAAATGTTGCTTATTAAAATGCAAAGTTTAAAATCAATTTACCCAGGACAGTTTCTACGTTGTTCGAAGTAGTCATTATACTCTAGATCACTCAAAGCCAGAGTTATGTCCTCAACAATGGATATTATACTCTGTTTCTGCTTAATTACTGTCAGCTACCGGAGATTACATTGAGTATTTACATCTCATGATCTATTAGTTATAAATTACTTACCAGATCGAACGAAAAGTTCTTAGCCTAAGATACTTACAGCTGCGCTAAATTTTCTCCGATAGGTCACTACTTAAGCGAGATTTAATTAGCATACAAAGAAAGTTTGATGTCACCAGCTTCATTAACCTTGGAGTAATTGAACCAACAATAGCACTATATCTGAGTTATCATGGAACCTATCGACACTGGAGTGTCGTGCAGTCACGATGTTTCTTGAAAAAAGGGAGCATGGAAAGAGATTTTTGAAAATTATCTGAAGGTTACGGAAAATCTGTGTTATCATCTGTTATGACCGAATATTGGACATGTTTAGTTCAATAGGGTCGGGATTCCCTTGAGGTCGACTTCTGCTCGGGCGTCCAAACACGGCTGTAACTAAAGAAAATATTGCCGAAGTCAAGAAACTGATACTGGAAGACTGCAGGACAAAAATGTGGCAGGTAGCAGCAATAAAGCAAAAATTGTAGATATTATATTTAACCATATATATGCACATGAGAAAAGTCATTATACTTTGGGTACCAGTAACACTCACCTTTGCTTCAGAAATATTTACTGACATTATTTATAGATGGAAGTGAAATAGGGAAAATACACTCGATAATATACCTGTTTCAAACTGTATAGCACCAAGATTTTTAAAACATTTCAAACTAACTTGCATAGCAGTAAAAAGTAAAAGAGTATCAAATTCCATATGCATTGAAAATTTACAGAATTTGGTATTCCACAAAGTAAGGCCATTTATGTTTTTATAATTATATTATTTCAATTTCGTAAGGATAATTAATACCACACAATGAGATTTTCAGCGAGAAAGCGGATGAAAAATAATATAAAACATGAAATAATAATTAATTTGACCTCAAATTGAATACCGAATATCCAACGTGTTCCAAAATCGAACAGGGTGTTTTACATGTAAACTATATGACCAAAAATAGACACGGCAATACATAAAATCCAGGAGAGACCAAAGGGATAAAAATTGAGAGACGATGGAGACAGTATAGCGCGTGCCGAGTCTATAAAAAACACCAGCTCCGAACGCGCAAGCTGCTAATCCGTCACCGACCGTCTATAGTAGTGAACGTTTTAAAGCTCCGTGTCTGCGCAATTCTTTAAAGAATAAAAATCCATAAGGACATTTTACTTGAAGGTATTATATTATAAAACAAGCAGTGAGGAAAGAACAAGCTCGCTCCAGATTGAAAAGACGATGGATGGTCTCAGAGAACTCGTATATATTTCTACCATTGCTTTGAAGTGATAGTAGCTAAAAACAAATGGTGACGAAAGTAGGTGACTTGATCTGCTTGCGTCATTTTTAATAATTATTAACTTTAGCGGTATACTGAAATGATTCTAATATGAATAACATAACCATGACTGCATTTGATATTTACTTTATACAAAAATAACACACAAAATGAAATTAATTTGTTTAGCACGCCGTAAATAAAGTATATTTGTATCAATGTCTGGTAATGCTTACAGTAAAATATTTATTCACATCTGGAAGCAGTGTTTATTTGAAAAACAAAAACATTTTTCGAAGGTGATATCTGTTAAGAAGAGAAACAAATAGATATCTTCCTTTAAGGACGAATTGCAATTTCTATATTACAACCTACCACTAAGAAAAATATATAATTAATTTTAGATAAAACAAACTAATATTAGATTAACTCAACAAAATAGTGCCTTTGTATTTGGTGTGACCACATACTAAAAACGTGGCCTATTTCATCGAATACCGAATAATTAACGGACATTAGCAGCAAATTGAGCAAAATGCCGTTTCAGTACTGAACTAGTGATAAATGTATTGAAAGTAAATTTTAAAAATAATTAATTCTGTAATTTACTTACAAGCTTTTCGAAAAGCAAGGAAATTTAAAAGCATTTTCAAAATTTCTCGTTTATACGCTGTTACCGATTTCCAATAGCTGATAATTCAAAGGTCGAATTACCATTTGTTTAAAGTACGCATTACGTTAAAAATTTTCATTACACCATTTTATATGAAAAAAAAACAGAGCAATATAATACTCGCTGAAAGTTTTCATACATAATACTCAGCGGCATATCAATACATCTCAAGTTTGCTTTAACAATAGTATTATAACTGTATCAAATTCGGTATTCATAGAAAGCTTTCCCCAATTCAATATTCACGAAACTCAGCATATTCTCGGAGAGTATTCATTTATATTCTAATATATTCTTCAATAACCAAAATGAAAATTAAAGTAACCCTCGGTTAGACGAATATTTTCAATTACCTTATTTAAATTTCATGAGGGAGCTCGATAGCAAACAATAAAAGTTTCAGCAAAATGGAAAGTAACTGAAAAATAATGTAAACAGTTGTTTTATAAATATATAATAATTCAATAAGATATTCCAATAACCAAGTATATTAAAATTGAATTAGTAGATCTTAAATTCGCGTGTGTTTAAAAATGGACAAATAATTTATGGACATAATATAAAATTCTGTGTTAATATCAGAATGAAAACACGGTAGCGTCTGAAGGTAAGGAAGGTTCTTATCACTGTATCTCAATCGCGGCATTATTTCAATCATAAAATTACACATTAAATATTTCATTTGCCATTTCGTAATTCCAATCGTATATTAGAAAGTTGATTATATTTATATATAGTCAATGAAATATGTGTCCATTAAGTTTTTTTTTTCAATTTTGATCAATAGAAGCATACTGGTTATCCTCTTCTGGAATTTTAGCAAAAATTGATTTTGAAGTTAGTTTTTACCACCTTTTTGGTGGATGACACTGATATAGAGCGGTCAGACTACAACTATGAGTTTCTTATATCTTATATTATATATAGGACACAATTTTCTTGGATGCTTAATTCAGCTACTTTAGTGAGCATTGATAACTTTAATCTTTGAGTATATTAAAAATGATGAGAAAATGCACGCATTGTCCTGCGTTTCCAGGTGGTCACTGGCTAAATTGACGTGCAATTAAAATTCGTTGTTACGCCCACTTTACGCAAATTACCCATAATTACTTCGAGAGGGTCAGACTCTGCCACTAGCACACGTATAGCTAAGTTAAGTCATAATTTCAAGTTGTAAGTTAAACCAATCATTATTTGAGAGATGTAACCAAATGCTAGTACCAGTATTGTCTCATTTTTTCAAACCGATGACTAAAAATTAGAGCAGAAGGATCATGTCCATTATAGAAAACCTCTCTAATGATCTTCAGCTCAATGACGTGTAAAGACTTTTTTTCTTCCTATTTTGTAAAAAAAATGTTACATACTAATTGAGATCTCCATATGAAGCATATATTTTTGAAATTTTATTTACCTAGATGCAAAACTACAAAAATTATAACGATAAGACCGACAGAGACAAACAGATTAAAGAACGGACGTGATGAAACTTCCATGAATGATGAACTATTAAAACTGTGAATGGAATTTTATAAAAGGAATTTTATTTTAAAAAATATCTATCCAATGATAAACAGCTCGACTGGATGAGGAGAAAGATTTTTGACAACCTTTAATGTTTACTATTTTTCCAAATATTTTGTGTATTGATTTAAATCTCCATTTTTGCAAGCACATGCTTCAGCATATGCCTGCTAAAATTTATACAAATAGATCTGAAACTGTTCACACTGTGAGGTCGTGACAGATGAAATTACGAGGTTTTTTTGTTTCATTATGCGACCCTAAAATAAAGATCATTCAATGGAAATCGAGAACATGAAATAATGCGTATAATAACAACTAGCGTGACCCGTGCGAAGTCTTCGCATTATTATTTATTCCATTATGAAGCTCAGATGACAGATCAAACAAATATTTTACTAAAATTGACATATAGAGGCGCAAGTATCAAAAGCATTGAGCTAAAGCGCCACTTTATTTATACGTGAGTGGATTTGAAATTAAACAAAAATTTTACCGACCGTCAATCATATTGACGTTGAGCCGTTAGATGGCAGCATTGCTGTTTTGTGTATATAATTTTAATAATTAATTAATTTGCAAAAACAATAGCAATAATAAATTTTTTAGTTGTGGATGCCGGTAGAGCAAGCAATTATCTATAAAATGATATATAATTTATGTGGATTAGTTGTGAGGTTTTTTCTAAAAAGGGAGTGTAACATCTTAACCTTAGCGTATTAATATATATGATGATGATACAAAACCTTTCGTTTTTACTTATTAAGTTTTACTTTATTAAGTTTTAATCTAATTACATATAAGTCTAATAAAAGCATGTAATACATCGATAGCATTAAAGAAAAATAACTTATCGATTCAAAGCATCTGATTGGTTTTCTGCTTTTAATTTTGTTATGGAGGATCACGATACCTAGCAACAATAGCTCTAGTGTTATTCAGCGGTATAAATGGGAACATTTTAATAAAACAATCTTTATTGCTAATATGAGCTAATACTTTTAACGCGTAGTGCAGATAAACGCCTTTGGATATGTGGTGAGTCGATGGCCGACAACTGCCAACTATTGTCGGAGGTCTGCGCGTATGTGTAAGTGGATCATGACCTACTTACCGTTCAAGTCAAGACGCATGTATCGCTAATTAAATTTCTGCTGCCTCATTTTGCGCATGTTAAGTTGTAAACAGAGAACATATTTTATTTATAGACTTTTCCCCGACAACGCGTTTTAACTCGTCGAGTCGGTCAGAGTTGCTCGGATTTTTTTCCAGGATCAATTGTTGGGAAATATGTACGTTAAAATATTCAATATCGTATGCTCTATTTTATTCAATATGTAAAGTTATCAAACGCAAGTCAAACTTGCACGATTAATATTCCGTGCAGACATCTAAGCATACGTGGAGTTGTATCAAGCGTGTGTGACGGGCGCATTTTTGGGTGTGTAATATAAAAAATAATAAAAATATGAAAATAACTCTTACATTTTTTTATATATTTTAGTAGGAGGAATTCAAGCCAATAATTATTTTCCATTAATACTTTGATTGTACCTTAAATAATTATTTTTTTTATAAATAACATTGCACGTGATGTGTAGAAGAAAATTTTGTCATAAACCTCATTAATAATATTTCTGCTTTCTTTACAATTTTTTTATCTGATAGTTTCTGAATCACGAGGAGTTTCCACAATAAGATTTTTTATACTTTTATTTGATACTCAACGTTGCTTGAAAAAAAATTATTTCCGCCCCAAAAAGGAAACGCAAATTTTTTTATGTAACTTCTATAATTGGGTCACTAATCAGTAAAATCATGCCAAATTGTTATTTTCAAAATCTATTGAATAATATCTACGACAGACATAAAAAAAATCGCCTGCACTTAAGACTTTGAATTCAATGTTGCATTTTATTTTGACTTTAGTGTTGTCCTTGCGAGTCAAATAACTTGTTAAACTTTTAATAGATACACAAGCACCATTATTGCACTGATCAAACGCGATATTAATAAGAATACATATCACGGGTTTACCAAAAGTCTATTGAGGCTATAAAGGCGAAGGTGAATTATGCTCGTAGAACTACGTTGTAAAATAAAACAGTTGAGGAAATGCATATTCATCGACCTTTTAAATTAGGTGGCTAATATTTTCTCTGCATTATGACTTTGAAAGCTTTGTATAGAGTAATCATTTCGTCGAAGTTATAGAAGTTCATTGTTTTAAAACTGCCTTTGACACATTTAGGAAAGCTCCAAAATGAAATTCCCTGGAGAATCGTAGCTACTAAAATACTTTTAAAACAAACTACATTTTTTAACATTTCCATTATTACACATTTGATGTTCGTTAATTTTAAAAAATAAGTGTTGCGAAAATAGATGTCTCAATCCTTTTTTCTGTGTATATGTTGGTAAGTAAATTTATAAGTAATTGTATATTTGTTGGTAAGTACATGCTAAAAGTAAAGATCTCAAAATAGCCATTAATAACAAAATGTGTCCTTAGTTGGAAGATAGATACTTGTATTATAGTGCATGTTGTCTTATACTTTAATCTAAATATAATAAAAGTGTGGGGTAAATTATAAATATCATTTTTGGTAAGCAAGATAATAAGAAGTAAAAGGATAAATTACATTTTCAGGAAGCATCGATGAACAAATATTATACTGATCGATATAATTGAATACAAAAGAAAATAACCTAGTGTGAAATGGATAGAAATATTTTTTCCTAAAAGACAAGCATGAACGTATTTTTTTTTATCATTTGTAATTTCATTTTATTGTTGGGTTTATAAAATATTAATAATTACGCGCCACGAATTCTCCCTAACGTTTTGCCTTCACTGTTCGTACAGTTTACGTTAGTAGTAGCACGCAGTTTACTTTAAAATTGTAAAAAGAAAGACACTAATACGATTTTTCCTGAAAGGAATACGTTATGACATATTAGATGACTAACCAACAACAATGTTGAAAGTTAGTAGAAAATCTTTGGAAGTATTTTTAGGAAATATAAATTGAAAATCAATTTTTCCATGTAAATAACGAAACTTATTAGAGACACCCGAATACAACATTTAACTTAAGTCGATCCAACAATTTAAGAATTAGAATGTATGGTGGGTGTAAAAATCCTTATAAAGACATTTTTCAATTTGAATTTTCATTTCCTCTTAACGATTTAGAATCGATTACAGACACAAAATCATGACTTAGATTTTTTGGGCTATTACAATACATCCTTCTCTCCATCTGTTGCTTGAAAATAATAGATGGGCTACCTTCCTTAAATTCCATTAATTTAAGCTATCTTTGCTCACTTCACATACATATATATAACTATAGACTCTCTTCTGTATCCATCGCACGGAAGTGCTTTCGTTACACTTGTGACTAATAAAAGCCTCATCACCTCGTAATGTCCTCGCTTTTAAATTTTCCACCTTGAAGATTACATCATTAACTCAAATAATCTTCATCAAATATATATTGCGTATATCTCATTACGGTAATAATGGCGTAATGCTAGTTGCGAAATGTCAGTTAGACGTATTAAGCCGTGGGGCGCCGAGTTTAAACTGTAGCGCAACAACTGACATGTTTGTGATATATTTTACTGTATTGTAATATACTGTAGCACATCCACACTATGTTAGAATGAGTAACCTTCCTCTGCGTACAAAGCGGTGACATCGTTTTTTAAAGTCTTTGGCGAACAAACTTTAATTTAATTTTACAATAAAGGCTTCTTTTTAAATCGTCTAGGGAATATCCTTATTTATTGTTTGAAAAAAGAATACAATATTACTATGTAATATATAGTATTTTGAAGGCAGTTTACCATTTCCCGAATCTCATTTTCATTGAAGTTATGTGTGCACTCATAAATACTTAATAATCATCATTATAGCACTTGATGTCTCTTAGAGTTTGCTTCAGGGAATAATGATCTTAAAATTCAAGGTCATTGACCTGACCAGAATTTACTTAAAGACTATAGCCGGATAAGTACTTATTGAGAATAAAAACAAGATAAGTAAATAATTGAGAAAAAAATAAGAAGCGCAGTTACGATATAGATATTAAAAATATGTGAATTTATTTATTTTTTTTTAAATTTCGTTATTTCTTAGGGCAGTCATGTATTTTTTTATAAAATTTGTGGATATTTTTAAACAATGTATTTTTATTGACATTACTACATTTCGAACACCCATGTTACTTGTACTTTAGAAAAATAAAAAATAAGTTTTTAATTTTTATTACACTATTGTCGTAATGAAGGAACAATATTGCAATTATTAATCCTTATAAGACGAAACTAAGAAATGTTTGTAAAAGATACTAATGAACACTCGTTAAAACAAAAACTTTTAAGCGGCACAACTGATTTGTGTCTTTAAGACGCTTACGCTTACGCTACTTTTATGTTTAAACTTTTTTGTAAATGTTCAAGACTTACTTAGGAAAAATTAAAGCGTAAAGTAATGAAAACCTTAAAAATACCTGTATTTTTTATTTCTTTTAAATTAAGTTATTTTCTCAAAGCAATCATGAATTTTTTAACATTGTTGGGATAGGTGCTTAGTATTAAAAAAATATACATATGAAACATATTTTTAATTTTTATTGCATTGTTTTTTATTGCACTACTGATAAAACTATAGTTATTTTACATCTCATATTCGATATAAAGTAAAAATAGTTTTGAAATGTACTCAATGAATACATAACCGCCTCTTTGTTACTTTAACCTGTTTTAGGTGTGATTCAGAAATCATTATAAAAATTATGCGGAAGTTGATTGACAACTTTTTTATAAAGTGTAATGTACATACATAAATTTTTGGGAAATTTATACGCTTAATTTAATCTAAATAAAAAGTTAATTAATAAGAAGATGAAATAATTTTTCAAAGACGATAGGAGAAATTACTTTTACGACTTTAATAAAAGAATCATGAACTCAGAATAATTCTCAACGGATTGATATTCTTTTAAATTTATTTTTACGTATATTGTACTATTATTAACTTGCACAAACTATAATTAAACAGTGTTCCTAACACAAAAAATCCACAGGGTTAAACATTATGTAAAAGCAATAAACAAACGGTTTTACATCGCTGGCGAAAATGCAAAGTTAACAACATAAAACTTTCCATCTAGCAAACTTTCCCTTCATTCCTTCGCTTAAACTTTTATTCCCAATCATTTGCTCCTTTGTATTCGAGATAGAGTATAAAAAAGGTTGTGAAAAGAAGAAAAATATTCTAGGAAAAATCAAGAAAGCGGGCGGCCCGCCAAAGATTTCAACTTTGTCGCCGTTCGTCCGCATTTAAGGACAACTAAAGTCATTTAAACTACTTACTTTAGAGTTTTCCAATATTTTGTGTGTAATTTTGGAACTTTATTTACTTTATTTACGCTTAAAATATCATTAGCGTCGCGAGAATCAGAGATAGAGAAAATGCTACATAAAACGTGTCAACCGAGTTAAAGTTAAGTGGGCGAGTGCCGAAAGAACAAACAGCTTAGTATTATTTTAAGTAAATCAAATGTAACAAACATATTGGTTTTCTGTCATATTTCTAAACAAGTTTTTTTTCATGATTCTTCGTTGCGTAGACAATGAAAATGATATTTGAAAGAAATATGATTTAAAAATTAAATACTTTAAGCTGAAATGGTTTCAGTATAATACTGAAAAAAAAACAAGCAAATGTGAAATGACACGCACCTCTAAGTTTCCCTGTTATCAGACATATTATGTAGTACCGAATTAAAACATTGAGATTATCGTTGAAGAGTTCTTCCATTAGTAATACATATAATATGATGTCTCTTTTACGGGAAATAAATGTACAATATAACACCACCTCCCCTATCTTTTTAACCATTATCATCAGATCATTAAAATAACTGAATTTTATTAAAATGATACTCCAATACAAATATTACTTCATTAAGTAGAATTATTAAGTGAAAAAGGCACACAATCAGGTTAATTGCGGTATGATTTTGAATTATATACTAGACAATGCAAGTGTGAAATAATATTAATATTTATCAACAATATTATAAATTATAAGCTACTTCTAGCAATTTTAACATCAATTTTTAAATCAGTTTTTATCCTAAAATTTAAAGAAATCACTTATTAAATAGAATCATAAAAAAATTATTTTGAAACAAGTAATACCACACATCATCGAGTAATGATTTCAACATCCTTAACTTTGCTTCTCAGTTTGGAGAATAATTTACTAAATTCTGTTTAACGTGATACCTGGGGTTAATTAAACTTTACGACTGTAAAAAAATCAGCTTTTATTATGTAAGCTATGTAACTAACATACAGGTAGAAGAATTGTTCAGGGTTACTTTTGCCTTTTAAAAAAACCTAAAATTAATGGTTGACTAAAAATATCGATAAGCATGTAGAAAGTTATAAGAAAAATACATCAAACGGAACGTTTCATAGAGAACAGGCAAAATTTGGGAGCTATTTAAAAATATAAGTTTAGGCTAACACCACAAACACTTGAAGTGTCATGTAAGGGTGGTAAAAATATGTTCATTATTACATTTTCTTATTAAAATATAACACTAAAATGCAACACTTAAAATTTATTTACCAGAATTTAGACAGCAGTAAAGCAAAAACTGGAGATATTTTATTTAACCATATGCACGTAAGAAAAGTCAGTATGCATTGAGTGCCAAAAATATTCACACCTTTGGCCACACGATGGTGAGTTCAGATTTGAGTTGAGTTTTTGGAAAATTATTACTTATTATATATATTTACATTACATTGTTTATAAATAAAAGAGAAAAAGAAAAAAATACAACCTGTCTCAAACTTTATATCACATTAAGATTGAAATGATAAAATGCGTCAAACTAGCTTCCGCAGCAGTGTTAAAATAGTATCAAATTTAATATGCATTGAGAATTTCAAAAATTCAATATATCTATGAAGTAAGGCCATTTATGTTTTTATAACAATAATATTTGAATTTTGTAAGGCCAATTAATACCAAACAATTAGATTTTCAACAAAGTAGAAAGTGGATGAAAAATAATATAAAAACATGTAATTTAAAATAACTTATTAAAAATTAGTATATTAGAGAGTAAATCGAATATCAAAAATCGGACACGGGCCCAAAACCGAACACGCTGTTTTATATTTAAACTATGTGGCCAAAAATAGAGAGGTAATACATAAAAATTGAGACAGAGCAAAGGAATAAAAATGAAGAGACGATGAAGGAGACAGCGTAGCGCATGCCGAGTCTATAAATACATCAGCACCGAATGCACTCGCTACTAATCAGCCACCGTCGATCGACCGAATGTTTTAAAGCTTTATGTCTGCACAATTCGCGGCTGGATGGCGGCGCGTTGCTTAGGCCGGCCGCTCGAAGGTAGACATCGTATGGTTCGTACAAAACATCGCATCGTACATGCAAGTGTACGATGTCATGCTTTGTGATGATTTATGATTTTCGAATAATGACGAAATAGTGACAAAAGCAGGCTACTTTATCTGCTTGGATCATCTCTAGTAATTATTAATTTTAGCGGCGTACTGACATATTTTTAAGACCAGTAACACTGTCATGATTGAACTTGATACTTACTTCACACATACATAGAAACATACAAAATGAAATCCATTTGTTTAGTAGCCAGTAAATAAAGTACATTTGTTACAATGTCTGGCAAACTGGCAGTAAAATATTTATGCGCATCTGGTAGCAGAGTTTATTTGAAAAGAGAAACCACCCATCGCATGGAAGTGCTTTCGTTACACTTGTGACTAATAAAAGCCTCATTACCTCGTAATGTCCTGGCTTTGAAATTTTCTACCTCGAAGATTACATCACTAACTCAAATAATCCGCATCAAATATATATTGCGCATATCTCATTACGGTAATAATGGCGTAATGCTAGATGCGAATTGTCAGTTAGATGTATTAAGTCATGGGGCACCGAGTTTAAACTATAGCGTAAAACTGACATGTTTGTTACCATATTTTACTGTATTATAATATACTGTAGCAAATCCACATATGTTAGAATGAATAACCTTCCTCTGCATACAAAGCGATGACATCGTTTTTAAAAATCTTTGGCAAACAAACTTTAATTTAATTTTACAATAAAGGCTTCTTTTTAAATCATCTAGGAAACATCCTTATTTATTGTTTGAAAAAAAGAATACAATTATACAGTATTTTGAAGACAGTTTACCATTTCCCGAATCTCATTTCCATTGAAGTTATGTATCCAGTCATAAATACTTAATAATCCTCATGATAGCATTTGATGTCTTTTAGAGTTTGCTTCAGGGAATAATAATCTTAAAATCAAAGTGCATTGACCTGACTAGAATTTACTAGAACAAACTATTGTAGTAATGAAGGAACAATATTGCAATTATTAATCCTTATAAGACGAAGCTAAGAAATGCTTGTAAAATATACTAATGAACGCTAATAAAAACAATAACTTTTAAGTGGCACAACCGATTTGTGTCTTTAAGACGCTTACGCTTACGCCACTTTTACGTTTAAACTTTTTTGTAATCATTTAAGACTTACAAAAAATTGAAGCGCAAAGTTACAAAAACCTTAAAAATACGTGTATTTTTTATTTCTTTTAAATCAAGTTATTTTCTTAAAGCAATCATGATTTTTTTAATGTTTTTGGGATAGGTGCGTAATATTAAAAAGAAAATATATATCAAAATATATTTTTAATTTTTTATTGCTTTGTTTTTTATTGCACTGCTGATAAGACTATAATTATTTTAGAACATATATTCGATATAAAGTAAAAATAGTTTTCAAATGTACTCAACGAATAAATAACCGCCTCTTTGTTACTTTAGCCTGTTTTAGGTGTGACTCAGAAATCATTATAAAAATTGTGCGGAAGTTGATTTACAACTTTGTTATAAAGTATAATGTACATACATAACATTATTTGTCGGAAAGTTATGCGCTTAATTTAATCCAAATAAAAAGTTAATTGACAAGAAGATGAAATAAGCTTTCAAAGACGGTAGGAGAAATTACTTTTGCGGCTTTAATAAACGAATCATGCGATTCGGTAGAAGTTTTTGAACTCACAATAAATCTCAACGGATTGATATTCTTTTAAATTTATTCTTATGTATATTGTACTGTTATTAAATTGCAAAAACTTTAATTAATCAGTGTCACTGATAAAAATTCGCAAGGCTAAACATTTCCATCACACGGTTTTCCATCGCTGTCAAAAATGCAGAGCTTATAGCATTATACTTTCCATCTAGCAAACTTACCCTTCATCCCTTCGCTTAAACTTTTATTCCCAATCGTTTGCTCAATTTTATTCGAGATAGAGTATAAAAAAGGTTGCGAAAAGGAGAAAAATATTCAAGGAAAAGTCAAGGAAACCTGACGGGCTCGGCAGAGATTTCAACTTTGTCCTCATTCGCAAAGACTTCGTCCGCATTTAAGTACAACTAAAGTTATTTAAACTACTTACTTTAGAGTTTTCCAATAATATGTGAGCAAAGTTTTAGACTTTATTTACTTTATTTGCACTCGAAATATCATTATTGTCGCGAAAATCAGAAATGGAGAAAATGCTACATAAAACGTGTCAACCGACTTAAAGTTAAGTGGGTGAGTGCCGAAAGAACAAACAGCTTAGTATTATTTTAAGTAAATTAAATGTAGCAAACACATTATTTTCTATCAAATTTCTAAACAAGTCTTTTTCATGATGTTCAATCGTTGCGTAGACAAAACGAAAATGATATTTGAAAGAAATACGATTTAAAAATAAAATACTTTACGCTAAAATGGTTTCAGTATAATATTGAAAAAAAAACAAGCAAGTGCAAAATGACACGCACGTCCCAGTTTCCCTATTATCAGACATATTATGTAGCCCCAATAAAAAACATTGAGATTATCGTGGAAGAGATCTTCCATTAGTTATATATATATAATATGACGTCTTTTCGCGAGATATAAATGTGCAGTATAATACCCCCTCCTCTATCGTTATAACCAGTAACATCAGGTAATTAAGATAGCGGCATTGTGTTAAAATGATACTACAACACAAGTATAATTTCATTGTGTTGGATTATTAAGTTAAAAAGACACACAATCAGGTTAATTACCGTGTGATTTTGAGTTATTTACTAGGCAATGCGGTGATATAATATATTGCTATTACACTATATAGTAAGAAATAATATCAATATTCAAACACAAAACGTTTATATCAAAGTAAGCTTTTATGTTTATGGATGTACATTGTCGATCGCAAAATTAAATTAACTTAACGCGTTTATTTCCATAAACGTGGCCTTAAGGAATATATAGATAATTTTCCTTTAAATTATATATATCAATATTTTTAGCATTATTCCTTGAGTTTTTTTACTTCACTCTTTTTAATAATGTAGTGTAAATTGAATCAGTTTTTATCTTCAATTTTTAAAGAAATCACTTTTTAAATAGAATCATGAAAAAATAATTTTGAACACCCTTAATTTTTATGCCAATCAGTTTGAAGGATAATTTGTTCAGTTCTCTTTAACGTAATACATGGGGTTAATTCAACTTTACCACTGTAAAAAAAAAGGTTTATACGATTATTTGAGCAAAAGATAATCTATAGTAACTAACATACAGACGGAAAAATGAGTGATTATTTAGGGTAGGTTACTTTTGCCTTTTAAAAAAACTTAAAATGAAAGATTGATTAAAAATATTGATAAGCAGGTAGAAAGTTATAAAGGAAATACATAAAATGGAACGTTTCGTAAAGAAGGATCAAAATTTGGGAGGTATTTAAAAATATAATTTTAGGCTAATACTACAAACACTTGAAGCATCAATTGAGGGTGGTCAAAATATTTTCATTATTGCAAAATTTTCTTATTAAAATATAACACTAAAATGTAACTTTTAAAATCTATTTACCAGGAGAATTTCTATGCTCTTCGAAGTAGCCGTTGCACTCGAGATTATTCAAAGCCAGATTAATGTCCTTTACTGTGGATATTATACTCTATTCCTGCCCAATTGCTGTCAGCTACCAGATATTTATAGCTAATATGTCATGTGATATGTTATTTACATGTGATATGTAAATAACATATCACATGACCTATTAGCTATAAATTACTTATTAAAGCGACTGAAAAGTTCTTAGCCTAAAATACTTACAGCCGCGCTAAATGTTCCTCCGATATATCACTACTTAAGCAAGATTTAATTACTACATAAAGAATGTGTAATGTCAGTAGCTTTTTTATGTTTGGAGTAGTTGAACCAACAACAACACAATATCTGACTCATCATTAAATTTATCAAAACTGAAGTATCGTGCAGTTATGGTGTTCTTTGTAGAAAAGGGTACTTTTTAAAAAAAAAATTTCGCTGCCTTGAAAGAAATTTTGGAAAAAATATTTCAAGTTTACGGGAAATCTGTGTCATCGTCTCTAATGTTCAAATATTGGACACGTTTATTCCAACAAGGTTGGGATTCCCTCGTAGCCGATCCTTGCTCGGGCCAAACACGACTGTAACTAAAAAAATATTGCCGAAATCAAAAAACTGATTTTGGAGGGCCGTAGAACAAACATATAGCAGGTAGCAGAGAATTTGTGCATCAGTAAACCAAAAATTGGAGATGTTTTATTTAATTATATGCACATGAGAAATGTCAATATGCATTGGCTGTAAAAAATACTCACGAATTCAGATTAAGCTGCCTTTTTCGGAAAATTATTACTTATTTTTAAAAATAATGCATCATTATTATCCAAAACATTATATTATTATAATTTTATTTATATAACAATAATATATTAGTTTTCGGATAATTATGATCTCTTTTTACAATTTTTTTTCTGATTTCCGAATTGTTGGATAATATAATTTTATTGGCAAACCTTTAAAACTACGTATTACTGACTCATAGTTTTCCAGTGATGATATATCGGATTGAAAGTGACACTACTCGGCTTTGCTTCAGAAATATTTACATTACATTATTAATAAACAAAAGGGAAATATAAAATTGATATAATACCTGTTTCACACTTTATATCAAATAAAATTGAAATTTTAAAATGTGTTAAACTAGCTTGCATAGAAAATTTTAAAAATTCAGTATGTGTATCAAGTTAGGCCATTTATGTTTTTATAATCATAATATTTTAATTTTGTAAGACAAATTAATACCAAAGAGATTTTCATCAAAGTAGAAAGGGGATGAAAAATAATGTGAAACATGTAATTTAAAATAATTTAGTAAAAATTAATATATTTGGCCCTAAATCTAATACCGAATATCGGAAGTGGGTCCCAAACCGAACACGCTATTTATATGGTAGCAGAATATATATCCGCATGTATCCGCATCTGGAAGCAGTGTTTATTTGAAAAAAGAAACGTTTTTCGAAGCTGATATCTGGTAAGGAGAAAAATAGGTTTTTTCCTTTAAGGAAGAATTGACTTTTTTATATCACAACCTACCGCTAAGAAAAATGTAATTAATTTCGGATCAAAGAAACTAATATTAAATAAGTATGGGTATTCGATAAAATAGTGGTTTTATATTCGGAGCGACCGCATACTAAAAACGTGGCCTATTTTATCCAATACCGAATAATTACCGGAAATTTAGCAGCAACTCGAACGAGCTGCCGTTTGAGTACTGAAATAATGGTAAATATATTGGAAAGCAATTTTTAAAATAAGGTATTCTGTCATTTAGTTACAAGCTTTTCGTTAATTCGTAAATTCATTTTTGCAAGGCGTTAGGAAAAATTAAGCAAGCCCAACAAGTAAATTTGAAAGGATTTTCAAAATTTCTCGTTTATGCACTATTCACCGAACCTAAGTAGCTGACAATTCTAAGGTCGAATTACCATTTGTTTTGAAGTACGCTCAACGTTAAAGATTTTCATTACACCATATTTACGTGAAAAAACAAAGCAATATAACACTAGCTGAAAGTTTTCATATCATATGCTCAGCGACATATTATTTATACATACTAAGTTGGTTTTAACAACAGTATTATAACTATCAAATTCGGTATGCATAGAAAGCTTTCCCTAATCAATATTTACAAAACTCAGTATATTCCCGGAGAGTATTCATTTATATTCTAATATATTCTTCACTCAATAACGAAAATGAAAATTAAAATAACCCTGAGTTAGACGAGTATTTTCAATTACCTTATTTAAATTTCATGAGGGGGACGCGATACCAAACAATGAGAGTTTCGGCAAAGTGGAAAGTAACTGAAAAATAAGGTGAAGCGCTGTTTTATAAATATATAACAATTTAAGATATTCCAACAAGCAAATATATTATCATATTAACATATTTGCTTATTTATAATGAATTAGTAGATCTTAAGTTAGTCTGTGCTTAAAAATGGTAAAATAATTTATGGGCATAATACAAAATTTTATCTTAATATCAAAGCGAAAACACGGCATCGTCTAAAGGTTGTTCTTGTTTATTGGAGATTTCATTCAAGGCATTAATTGAATCTCAAAATTACATAATAAATATTTCGTTTGTCATTTCGTAATTCCAATGGTATATTACAAAGTGGATTATGTTTATAATTGTCAATCAAATATGTGCCAATTACGTTTATTTTTCAATTTTGATCTATACAAGTATAATGGTTATTTTTTTGGTATTTTAGTAAAAATCGATTTATTTCCCTGTTGTAAACATTTATGATATTTACGAATATTTTGGGGGTAGTTTTTACCACCTCTTGACAAATTTGTTTTCCAGCAATAATTTTTTGAATTTTGGAAAGAATAGTATTGGATGAATTTACAGTGATTAACACCGACATAGGGCAATTACACCACGACTAAGAGCTTCTTTTATAGTATATTTATTTATTTATCACCTTTTATGTATAGTACATATGGTGGACTTATTTTTACATAATCAATATCTTCGAGTCAACCTTAACAATTGGTATTGAAATTTAGTTGGTAGACTGTAAGAGATTTTACAACGAAAATTCTTTACAGTACATTAGACAAAAAAATTTAAAAAAATACAAAAGTATAAGTAATATAAACTATTGACATGATTTGGGATGGGAAAGACAGGAAAAGACAAGGGCACAAAGGAAAAGGTATCAGGAGAGGCAGGATTTTTTCATTCGATCTTTGAAAATATTTAGGGACGTGATTTCCTGATGTTAGGATCCAGGTGATATCAAATTTTTACTGCTTGGACGGTGAAGAATTTTTCGTAAATGGTAGAGGTATGTTTAGGAATAACTAAACTTTGAAGTTAGTGAACTTTCAGATCGTAGCAAAAGGCCGTGAGCAGACAAATCTGTAAATTTGCCAGTAAGATAATTTGGGCCATGAAGATTTTTTAATATATTAAAAAGAAGTGTAAGTAAGTGGAGTTGGCGTCGATCACGGATCTTCTGCCATTTGAGAAGTGACCTGTATTTAAAAATATGAACATATTTCCTGAGGCCGAAGACATACCGGTATATATTTTGAAGACATTCCAACTTGCACAAATATTCTTCATTAAGATCAGCATAGCACACATCTCCATAATCAATTAATGGTAATAAGAGTGTTTGACAAAGGTAGATTTTTGTTTTAATCGGTAGAAAATTTTGAAGACGTTGCAAAGATTGTATCCTGTTGAAAACGCGACGACTAACAACATTTACTTGAGAGTGCCAATTAACATTTTGATCGATCAGTAGGCCCAGGTTTTTAACAGTTGACATGTACGGTATTATTGTACTATTTAGCACTTATTTCGGTAAACTAGGTAGATTTAATTTAGAAGTCAATCTTTGACTACCAGTGATGATAGCTTGTAACTTACTTGGGTTAATCAAAAGACCCATTTCATGAGCCCACTGATCAATTGAAGCGAGATCTCGATTAAGGATATCGATGGTTTTTGATAAGGAACGGAGGTTCGAGTGCGCATAGATTGTAGGTTATCATGTTATAGGTTATCAGCATAGAGATGATAATTGCTACAAATATTTTTAATCACATCATCAATAAATATCCTTGAGGTATACGTCTGACGTAACACATTGTCTGCGTCCATGGAGATATGAACTAAATCACTCAAGTGAATGTTGGGATATATTAAGATATTTCAAGCGGGCAGGAAGAATATCAAAGTCAATAGAGTTCAACGCACTGCTGAAATCAAGAAACACAAGGACAGTAAATTGTGTATTATCCATAGCTAAGCGTATATCATCAGTAACCTTAATACTATGTTTGGAACATGATTTTCTTGGCCACGTTATTCAGTTATTTCAATGATCATTGATGACTTTAATATTTGGGTCTATTAAAAACAAAAATGTATCCATTGATGTAGGTTTCTTGTTAGTCCTGTAAAAATATATATCCATTTAAGATTATTTAATTCGACCATATCACGCAAATTGCTTACAATTACTTCTACAAGCCAGACTACCGCTAGCTCACATTTAGCTAAGTTAAGTTTTAGTTTCAATTTACAAGTTAAAAGCAATCATATTATTTGAGAAATGTAATCAAATCCAGCATTTTCTCATTTTTTCAAATCGATGGTTAAAAATTAGAGCAGAAGGGCCGTGTTCATTATAGAATACCTCTCTAATGATCCTCAACTCTATGACGTGTAAAGGCATTTGTTGCATTCCTATTTTACATATATGTCTCCCTCTCTAATAAAAAAATGTTCGTTTTTCACTACATATGTACATGGGATTCCGTTTTGCTATTTGTCAAGAGAACTTTTAAAATTGTTAATGGAATTTTATAAAAGGAATTTAATTTTGAAAACTATATATCCAATAATAGTCAACTCGGCTAGAAGCATTTTATACATTTGATAACGGACGTGATATAATTAATGTAATTACATGTAAGTCCAATAAAAGCATATAAGTATGTACTTGCAAATAATCATTCACTAGCAATAATATATCAATGATATTAAGGAAAAATAGCTTATTGATTCAGAACATCCGATTGGTTTCTCGCCTCTAATATTGTTATGGAGGATCGCGATGCCTAGAAACACTAGCTCTGCCATTACTCAGTGGTATAAAGTGGAACTTTTTAATAAAACAATATTTATTGCCAATATGAGTTAATATTATTAACGTGCAGCGCAGATAAGATTTAGGTAAGTAGTGAATCGACGGCTGGCAGCTGCCGCCTTTTGTTGGAGGTCTGTGCCGATTCTCCACCTACTTACCGCACATCATACATTTCTGTCATATCCTTTAGCGAGTGTTAAATTGTATAAAGAGGATATATTTTATTTATATACTTTTATCCGGCAGCGCGTTTTAACTCTTTGAATCGGCCAGAGTCGCTCCGGTTTGTTTCTAGGACCAATTTTTGTGGAACGTGTACGTTAAGATATTCTGTATTGTATGCTCTGTTTTATTCAATATGTAAAATTACCAAACGCAAGTCAAATTTGCACGATTAGTATTCCATGCAGAGCTTTAAGCATTTACGGAATTGTACCAGGCGTGTGCGTTTCAAACATTATCTTAAACGTTTTAATAGTATACCGTTACATTATTTTTGTATATTTCGATAGGAGAAATTTAAGCAAACAATTATTCCACTGCCGTTAACACTTTGATCGTAACTTAAATAATTAATTTTTTTTATAAAAATTATTGCATATAATAATTAGAAGATAATTTTGTCATAAACCTCATCACTAATATTTCTGATTCTCTTGAAATTTTTTGACCGACAGTTTTTTTATCACACGGAGAATATTTGAGATACATTAGGAATTTCAATGAAAATTTTTCATATACTTTTAAATATCTAAATATATTATTTCTAAAAGGTGTTTTTTGGTCGAGCGGCTCGATCTCTTTAACTACTGCACCAAAAAAAATAAAAAAATACCCACTTAAAGCTTATGTTTTCTACTTTGGGCGAAAAATATAAAAAAATTCGAAAAAAATCTTTTTGTTAATAAAAAAATTAATTTTTATAACAATTGGGATGAGCGCCATCTGTGGGCGACACATCAAATATCTTAGCCAAATTGTATACTTGGAACACGCTAGATGGCGATATAGTGCGCACGGTATATATAGTGCGCTTCGCACGGGTCAGCTAGTCTAATTATAATAATAAATAAAAATAATAAATATAAAATATATATTAACTAGCTGACCCGTGCGAAGTCTTCGCACTATATCGCCATCTATCGTGTTCGAAGTATACAATTTGGCTAAGATATTTGATGTGTCGCCCACAGATGGCGCTCATGCCAATTGTTATAAAAATTAATTTTTTTATTAACAAAAAGATTTTTTTCGAATTTTTTTATATTTTTCGCCCAAAGTAGAAAACATAAGCTTTACGTGGGTATTTTTTTAATTTTTTTTGGTGCAGTAGTTAAAGAGATCGATCCGCTCGACCAAAAAATACGTTTTAGAAATAATATATTTTGATACCCAACGTGGCTGGAAAAAAATAATTTTCGCCCCAAAATGAAAACGTAAATTTAAGTGTGTAAGATCTGTAATTGGACCACTAATTCAAGAAAATCATGCCAAATTTTTATTTTCTATGTTAACTGAAAAATATATAGGACAGACATTAAACAAAAATCGCCGGCACTAAAGACTTTGCCTATAAGGTTATATTGCTCTCTATGTGAGTCAAATAAGTTGTCAAACTTTTTACACATACCCAAGCTCCATCATTGCATTAATTAAATGCAGTATTAATAAGAATACATATCAACAGATTAAGGCTATGAAGTAGAAGGTAAATTGTTTTGGTAGAAATACGTTGTGAAATTAAGCAGTTGAGGAAATACATATTCATTGATCTGTCCAGTGTGAAGACTGTTATTTTCTCTGCATGACAATTTTAAAAGCTATTCATATTCATAATTATTTCCTTGAGTTGTTCGTTCGTTGTCACAGTATGTACAGTATCCACAGTATAGTGATCGTTGAAGTTACAGCAGTTTCATTGCTTTGAAACTGCCTTTAACACATACAGGAAAACTCTAACAGCATATTTCCTGAAGTGGCATATCTGCGAATATGTATTTAAAATAAATCAAACTACGTTTTGTTAATCGTTTCAATTAATGTGAATTTGGTTTTCATGAATTTTATTTTTTTTAAATACGCGATGGGAAAATTGAATATTCGACTTTTTCCTATGAATTTATTAGTCAATAAATCTACAACATAGCAGATAATGAAGATTTAGGCATATTAATAAATACTACAAGTAATAATCTCAATAAAGTCTTTAATAAAAAAATGCGCATTCTTACTTAGAAAATAGATACTGGCCATCTGTATCATATTTTCTTAGATAAAAATAATAAAGAGGTTCGTAAACCGTTGAGAGTACCATTTTTGACAAGCAAGATAATGAGAAGTAAAAGTATAAGTCACATCGTCAGAGAGTACATATGTGAATAAGCTACTATGAAATGAATACAGATACATTCCACTAAAAGGCAAACCTGTAGGTATGTTTTTTATTATTAATTTTTAATTTAATTTTATTGTTGGGTTTATAAAATAAATAGTATAGTTGGGCTTATAAAATATGAAACATTACGCAACGAATTCTTCGCAACGTTCTGCCACCTCTTGTACGAACGCATGCAATTTACATTAATGTTGTATGAAAGGCACACTAAAAAGTTATTTCCTGAGAAAAGACGTTGTGACATATTATATGACTAACCAACCGCCAACAATGCTAAAAGTTTGTAGAAAAGCTTTGAAAGTGATTTTAGGAAATATAATATGCGTCCCTCTTAAATCTACGAAATAATGAACGAATGTAGGATTTTAAAGCTCGCTTACCATTTCCATAATGTAATTTTCGTTCACGTTATGCATCCACTTATAAATAATTAATAACCCTCATTATAGAACTTGGAGTGACTTTTGGAGGTTGCTTCATGAAATAATGATCTTAAAATCAAAGTGTATTTTTGATCTTACTAAAATTTGACATACTGGCAATAGGCCATTGCTCTGAATTGTACGTTTTTTGTTGTTTGAGTTTCTATCAGTGGTAGTTTTTACTGTAAATGCTTATAAAACGAAATTTATGAAACTTGTATCAATGAGTGCTGATAAAAACAAATTTTTTTAAGCGGATCCGATTTGGAGTAACGAAAAATACATAGTCATCCTCTTTAAGATACTTACACTTAAATTACTTTACGTTTAAATATCTTTGTAAGTGTTTAAGACATATTTACAAAAAACTGGAGCGAAATGTTACAAAAACATTAAAAATACGTTTACTTCTAGTTTATTTATTTTCAATTAGATTATTTTCTTAGAACAATCATGGTTTTTTAACATTATTGGGATAGGTACTTAACATTAATATATATTTTTAATTATTTTATTGCACTATTACCATGACATAAATACATTTTTTTTAGAAATAATATTTGATATAAAGTAAAAATAAGTGTGAATTGTACTTAGGAAATTTTTATCTACAAATATATCTGTTATTCTTAGTGTGATTTAGAAATTATTACAGAAATATTGCGGAAGTTGCCTTGTAACTTTGATATAAAGTATAATGTATATATAGAATATTATTTATTTAAAAGATATACTTTATTTAGTCCAAATAAACGCTTAATTGACCATAGGATACAAGAACAGTTCAATCACAACATGAGTATTACTTTTTCGACTTAGCAAAGGAATTATTCAATTCAGTAGATATAAAATAAAATAAGGTAACCGACCAAAAGTTCCGCAAGACTAACCCCATTAAATAAATATCATAAACAAGCAGTTTTTCACTGTCTGCAAAAATCTGAGGCCACAGACCAAAACTTTCCATCCAAGAAACATTCCCTTCATCCTTTCGATTAAACTTTTATTCCCAATCGTTTGCTCGTTTATTTTCGAAACGAGTAAAAAAAAGCTGCAAAAAAGTGGAAAAATTTTCAAGGAAAAGTCAAGGAAGCGAGTGGGCTCGGCAAAGTTTTCAACTTTGTCACCGTTTGTAATATCTTCGTCCGCATTAAAGTACAACTAAATTATTTAAACTGTTACGTCAGAGTTTTCCAAAATTTTCTGGCAAAATTTTAAACTTGATTTACTTTATTTGCACTCAGGACATGCCTATCGTCGTAATTGTTGTGAGAGGTTGCGATAAGAAAAACGCCATCTAAAACATGTCAGTCAACAATTAAATGAAACTATTTGATGTAGTATTATTTCTACTTTCTTTAATTTCTTTACCACGACCTAGGTTTCGTTGTATTACAACATCTTCAGGTGGGATATTAGTAAAGATTCCGAGAAGAGAAAAGATTAGAGAGATTTTGCTAATATCCCACCTGAAGATGTAAACCTAGGTCGGGGTAAAGAAATTAAAGAAAGTAGAAATAATACTACATCACGTAGTTTCATTAGAATTTCTACAAAATTAATGCCAAATATATTCAACATGTCAGTCAAGTTAGAATTAGTGGGTAAGTGCTAGAAGAACTGACAGATTGGTATTATTTTAAGTAAAGCACTTGCACACTTAATAAAACACATTAGTTTTGTTTAAACTTTCCAAATAATTTTTTGTCGATTATTTGTAATCGTTGCATAGACAAAAAGAAAATAGTATTTGAAGGAAATATTATTTCAAATAAAACACTTTACGCTGAAATGGTTTCAATGTAATATTGAAAAAAAAACAAGCAAGTGCTGAATTGAATACACTGAGATTATCGTTGAAGAGCTCTTCCATTAGTTATACATATCATATAACGTCTCTTTTGCGAATGTAAATGTACAGTATAATACCCCCTCCCCTATCTTTTTAACTATTCACGTCAAATAATTAAGATACCGGCATTTTGTTACTATGATACTCTAATACGAACATTACTTCATTTAAAAGACACACAATCAGGTTAAATATCGTATGACTGAGATATTTATTAAGAAACACAGTGATATAATGGATTGGATCAAACGAAAGATGACGGATAAGCTCAGAGAACTCGTATATATTTCTAACATTGCTTTAATGTTATACTGGATGAAATAAATAGAAACGGTGACGAAAGTAGATGACTTAATCTGCTTGTGTCATCTTCGTAATTTTTAGCGGATTATACTGGTATATACAGATATATTTCTAATACGAATACCACCACCACGAACTTGATACTTATTTCACAAATTCATAACAGAACATAAAAAGGAATTCATTAGCTTAGAGGACAGTAAATAAAGTACAGCTGTAAAATTTCTGGTAAAGCTTGCAGTAAAATAGTTATCAGCATCTGGAAGCAGTGTTTATAACAAAAAGTTTTCCGAAACTGGCATCTTGTAAGGAGAAAAAACAAATAGACTTTATCCTTTAGGGAAGTATTGAAATTTCTGCGAAATAACCAAATGCTAAGAGAAATATGTAGTTAATTTCAGTTTAAACAAATCAATTATCAAATAAACTATGGACATTCGGTATTCGATCAAACAGTGCTTTTGTATTCGTTGTGACTTACTACTAAAATATGGCCTATTTTATCGAAAACCGAATATTTCTCCGGATATTAAATGTCTCGAACGACCTGCGGTTTCAGTACAACAGTTAAATAATAACAACTTTGTTATTTAGTGGCAAGCTTTTCGTTAAAGAGTGAATCATAATAGCTTTATATACAATTCATTTTTGCAAGTAAAATAAAACCCAAACCCCTTAGAAAGGAGATTTAAAATGATTTTCAGAACTTTTCAATTATACACTGCTCACATTTCAATAGCTGACAATTATGAGGTCGAAGTATTATTTATTTAAAGGACCATTACGTTAAATATTTTAATATTTACGAGAAAATATTTTAATATAACACTCGCTGAAAGTTTCTATATATGATGCTCTGCTGCATATTAATATAACCCAAGTTTTCTTTACCAACAGTAACAACACTGTGAAAAATTCGCGTCCGTTGAAAGCTTTTCCTAATCGATATTCACAAAATTCAGCGTATTTACAGAGAGTATTCATTAATATTCTAATACATTCTTCAATAACCAAAATGAAAATAACAATAAGCCTTAATTTTACGAGTATTTTCAATTACCATATTTAAATTTTATGAAGGCGCTCTATACCAAACAATGAGAATTTCGGCCAAGTGGAAAGTAACTGAAAAATAATGCAAATGCGCTATTTTATAAATATATAATGATTCAGTGAGATATTCTAATAAGCAAATAGATTATAAGTGAATAAGTAAATCTTAAAGTAGTATGTGCTTAAAAATGGTCAAATAATTTAAGGGCATAATACAAAATTCTGCGTCACTATCAAGACGAAAAAGTGGCATCGTCTGAAGGTTGTTCTTGTTACTGAACTACATTTACGGCATTATTTTAATCACAAAATTTGTAATTTTGTAATTCCAATTGTATATTACAAAATTGATTATGTTTATAATTCTCAATCAAATATGTGCCAATTAGATTTTTCAATTTTTATCAATCAAAGGATACTGTTTATATTCTTTGACGTTTTAAAAGAAATTTATTCATGGCCTTGTTGTAAAAGTTTATGATGTTGAAAAAAATTCGGAGGTAGTTTTTACCGCCTCTTTACAAACTGATATTTGTCTAGTGAAACATTTTCTGAATTTTGGAAAAAAGGTCATTGCATGAAACCACAGTGGACGACACCGACATAGAGTCATTAGACCATAACTATGAGCTTCATTTATTTTATATTATGTACGGAAGGCGCTATTCTTGTGCATGTATGTCAGCAATTTTAATGAATAATGATGACTGTCATCTTCAATTTATAAAAAAAAAGAAAACGCACGTATTAACGTGCCTTTCTTGTTAGTGACATTGACATTAAATTTAAGTCTATGTAAGATTCTTTGTTACCCCCACTTCACGCAAATGGCTCACAACTACTTTGACAATGTAGTCAGACACTACTGCTAGGTTACACATAGTTTTAAAAGAATTTGGTCCCTCTATCGCTTTAATTTCTTAATTATCAATATTAGTATCAACTATAAAGAATATTTTACGATGTTGGGCAAATGTATGTTCCAAGTTAAATGCGATCATATTATTTGAGAATCAATTGAGAAAACTAGTACCAGCATTTTTTTCATTTTTCCAACGTAATTGTTAATAAATTAAAGTTAATTAAAATAGTTAGTCCAGACATCTTAGCGTACACTGATTCGTATCAGGCGTGCGTGATGCGCACATCTTTGGGCGTACAATGGGCCTACGGATCGTTATGTTATACATTGTAATATTATTAATAATGAAAATGTGAAAGAAACGTTTAAAATATTGTTGTATGTTTTAATACCAGGAATGTGAATAATTGTTTACTTGCCATTAACACTTTGATTGTGCTTTTTGTAATTAATTTTATTACAAAAAATATTGCATGTTATAAGTAAATGATATTTTTTAGTAAATATACATTTATAAACCTCATAATTAATATTGTTGATTTTTTTGGAATTTTTTGATCGACAGTTTTCCGGGTCGCGAGAAGAAATTTTTTAAATAATTCAGGAATTTCGTTATGAAATTTTTGACAAAAAAAATGTTTCATACTTTTAAATTTGCATTTATATGTTTTTATTTAATACCCAATGTGACTCAAAAAAATTATATTCACCCCAAACTAGAAACACAAATTTTTGTATGTAAAATCTATAATTGGGGCACTACTTCCTAAAATTATACCAAAATGTTTATTTTCCGTGTCAAATTAAAAATATCTACCACAAACAACAACAAAAAATTCGTCTACTCTTAAGACTGGTTTTAATATCGTCGTATTATTATACTTTTAAGTTAAGTAAATTGTCAAAATCTTGACTTATACACAAAAACATCATTGCCCTGATCAAACGCCGTATTATTGAGAATACAAATCACGGTCTTGCCAACGGAATTTGAGGGTTTTCAAGTTATAATGCCGAAGGTAAATTGTGCTGATAGAACTATCTTATGATTTTAAGCACTTGAGGAAATGCATATTCATCGACTTTTCAAATGAGGCAGCTAGTATTTTTCTGCATGACGACTTTGAAAGCTTTGTACATGGTAATCATTTCGTGGAAGTTATAGAAGCTTCCTTGCTTAGCGACTGCCCTTAACATATACAGGAAAGCTCTAATATGATATTTCTTAAAGTGGTGTAGCTACTAAAATACTTTTAAAACAAATCAAAATAATTTTTTTTTACTTCCATTTATTTACATTAATTTTTTTTTAAATATGGACATCTCCGGTTAAAGAATTTCAAAAGTAAATATATTCAACTCAACATTTTTTTCTGCGTATTATTTACAACTATTATTAAATGCTATATAACAAAAGATCTTGGAATAACTATCAATAACAAAACTTGTATCTTTAGTTAGAAAAAAAATACAGCTTATCAGAATCATCGTGCATTTTGCATTGTTCCCTTACAGACAAATAATAGAAGTGTACCGTAAATGGTTGAACCCACAAAACCCTGGCCGATATAAGCGAGTACGAATGAGAATAATCTACTCCCAAATATGTACATATACTTCTTCCTTAAAGACAAGCCTGAATGTATGTTCTTTTAAATGAATAATTTTTAATTTCATTTTATTGTTGAGTTTACAACAAAAAAGTGTATTGTTGGGCGTATAAAATATTAATCATTAGGAGCCGCGAATTTTTCGTAACTTTTTTATCTTCGTAGTACGAACGCGCGCATTTTACATTAAAGTTGCATGAAAGGCACTCTAATAAAATTTTTCCCGAGAAATCAAGTTATGACATATTGTATGATTAACCAACCACCAACAATGTTGAAAGTTTGGAAAATATATTGAAAATATTTTTAGGAAATATAATTTAAAATTGATTTTTTCTACTTAAATAAAGATAGTTATTGAAACACCCGAACAATATATTTCACTTAAGTGATCTAACAGTAAAGGTTTAAGAATTAGAATGTATGGCGGATATACAAACCTTTATAAAGACATTTTTCAATTAGATTTTAATTAGAATCGATACCAGTCTCAAAATTATAACTTAGATTTTTTGGGCGATTACAATATATCCATGTGTTAACAATACCAATACATTTAATAACAATACCTTTTTAATTCTTATAATCTTCTCTCCATATATTTCTAGAAAGTAAAAGATGGACAACATACCTTAAATTAGGTTACATTAAATATCTTTGCTCACTTCACATACATACATATAACAAAGATCCTCTTCTGTACCCATCGCAGGGAAGTGCTTTCGTTACACTTGTGACAAATAAAAAGCCTTATCACCTCATAATGTTCTAGTTTTTAAATTTTCCGCCTGGAAAATTATATCATTAACCCAAATAATATACATAGAATATATATGCTTATAACTCATTATTGTTGACATATTTTACTGCATTAAAATATACTGTAGCACATACACACTATGTTAGAATGATTAACGTCCCTCTACGTACAAAGCGATGACATCGTTTTTGAAAATATTTGGCCAACATTTGTTCGCCAAATATTTATTTTTAAAAGAAAGGCTACTCTCTTAAACCGTCTGCGAAATGTTCTTATTTATTGCCTGAAAAAAGAGCACTACATAATTATTTGGTATTTTTAAGCACGCTTACCATTTCCCGAATTGTATTCCCATTGAAAATATGTACCCACTCATAAATACCCAATAACCCTCATTATAGCACTTGATATCTTTTAGAGTTTGCTTCAGGAAATCATAATCTTAAAATTAAAGCGCATTGACCTGATTAAAATTTACTTAAATGCTATAGCCGGATAATTGCTGGCAAATGATTTTTTTTTCTAATTTTTATATTTTTTTTATTTGAGTTGCTATCAATGTTAGTTATTACTGAGAAAAAAATTGCTTTTTAATGTTCAACCATTTCCGAGAATTAACGATAATGTGTTAATTAAACAGAAATGAACTCTTAAATGTTTGGGTCGATTTAGAATCAGCAAAAATGTGCTGTTATTGTCCCTAAGAAATATTTAAGAAAAAAATGACTAGCAGAGAAATGATTTAAATTTTTATTTTTTTTTTAAATTTGGTTATTTCTTAGGGCCTTCATGAACTTTTTTATAACGTTTATGGATATTTTTTTGACATTACTTACTCTTTTTTTAACCTTTAGAAAAATAAAAATATATTTTTAATTTTTTATTACTCTATTATCATAATCAACAAACAATTTTGGAATTATAAATGCTTATAAAACGAAACTTAGGAATGCTTGTAAAAGTTACTAATAAACACTCATAAAAACAAAAACCTTTAAGCGGCTCAACCGATTTGGGTCATTAAAAATATATGCTTTCGTCTCTAAGACATTTACTAATGCTAAGTTACTTTACATTTAACATTTTTATAAATATTTAAGATCTGCAAATAAGAAAATAAAGCGTAAATTTACAAAAACCTTAAAAATACCTGTATTTCTTATTTATTTCTTTCAAATTAAGTTATTATCTTAAGACAATCATCGATTTTTTAACATTTTTGGCAATGGTACTTCATACGTAAAAAAAATATAAGATATATTTTTAATTTCTCATATTCGATATAAAGTAAAAATAATTGTGAAATGTTCTTAATAAATGTTTAACTGCCTATTTGTTATTTTAAACTGTTTTAAGTGTGTATCAGAAACCATTATAAACATTGTGCGGAAGTTGATTTGCAGCTTCGATATGAGATGTAATGTCAATGTACTGGAATTATGTACTGGAAATTCATACCCTTAATTTCATCCAAATAAATGTTTAATTGATAAGAAGATAAAGTAAGTTCTCAATGATAACAAGAGAAATTACTTTGGCGACTTTAGTAAAAGTATCTTACAACTAGGTAGAAGTTTTTCAGTTATCAATTAATCTCAACGGATTGATATTATTATGTTGTACTGTCATTAAATAATAATTTACATATTCACAATTTTAACTTGCACAAACTTTAATTAAATAGTGTCACTGACCCAAAAAATTCGCAAGCATAACCACATTAAGTAAAAATAATAAAGCAGCGGTTTCCCACTGCTGGCAAAAATTCAAAGCTTACAGCATAAAACTTTCCCTCTGGCAAACTTTCCGTTCATCTTTTCGCTTAAAATTTTATTCTCAATCGTTTACTCGTTTGTATTCGAAATAGAGTATAAAAAAGCTTTGAAAAAGTAGAAAATATTCAAGAAACAGTGGACGGGCTTGGTAAAATTTGTCGCATTTCGGAGTCGTCGCGCTTAGAATATCATTAGCAACACGAAAGTTACAGATAGAGAAAATGCCACATATCAGCCGAGTTAAAGTTAAATGAGCGAGTGCAGAAAGAACTAACAGTTCATTATTATTTTAAGTAAAACAAATGCAAAGAATACATTAGTTTTTTTTAATCGTTGCGTAGACAAAACGAAAATAAAATTTGAAAGAAATATGATTTAAAAATAAAACACTTTACGCTGAAATGGTTTCAGTATAATATTGAAAAAAGGCAAGTGCAAAATGACACGCGTGTCTAAGTTTCCCTATTATCAGACATATTATGTAGTACTGAATTAAAAGAATTGACATTATCGTTGAAGGGTTCTTTCACTAGTAATACATATAACATCTCTTTCATTAACTTGCGTTAATAAGTTAAAGAAATACACAACCAGGTTAAGTATCGTATGGTTGTGAAATATATACTAGGCAATGCAATAATAAATTGTATTTCTATTACACTACACAGTGAGAAATGATATCAATATTTTGTTTATAATTACTAGAAATACTATGCCGTTTCTAACAGTTTTAACTTCAAACGCAAAAGGTTTATATTTATGTAAAGTTTACGTATACATATACTATGGCTGAGTACCTAATTAAATTAGTTTAACATTATTTGTTTCTGTAAATGTGGCTTTAAGGAACATTCAGATAATTTTCCTCTAAATTAAGTGTATCTATGCATTCAGGATTTTTTAAAATTTTGTTCCTTTTGTTAATGTGGTATAAAGGGAATCATTTTTTTATTTTAACTTTTTAAAGAAATCTCTAATTAACTATAATCATGAAAAAATAGTTTTGAAATAAGCAACACCACATACGATTAAATAAAGATTTCCACACCCCTAACTTTGGTGCTTCACAGTTTGTGGGAAATTTGTTATTTTCTCCTTAACGAGAGATTTATTAATTTTCACTCTAAACAAATCAGCTTTATATCACCACTTAAGTCAAAGACAATCGACTGTGAACAAAAAGAAAATCAAGAGAATCTTTAGGATTACGTTTTTCTTTTCAAAAATCCATAAAATTGAGCGATTGACAAAAAACAGCCATAAGCAAGTCAAATATATCAAAGAAAATAGTTAAAACGTTTCGTTTCATAAAGAAGGGCCAAAAAGAACTATTTAAAAAAGTAATCTTAGGCTAACATTACAAACAGTCGAAGTTTTAATTAGGAGTGGGAAAAATATTTTCTTTATTATAAAACACACTAAATGTAAAAGTTAAAATCGAATTACTCCTAGAGTTTTCACTGCTGCACGAAGTAGGCTTTACACTCAAGGTTATAAAAAACCAGATTTTTGTCCTCAATAAAGGAACTTATACTCTATTTCTGCGTAGTTGCCAGCGGAGATTATATTTGAGTATTCATAAATTATGACTTATTAGGTACTAACTACGTACCAGTTCTGAGCTTAAGGTACCCTAAACGCTCCCCCGATAGATCACTACTTAAGCGACATTTAATTAGTGTATAAGGAAAGTTTGATGTTATTGGCTGCATCACGCTTGGAGTAATTAAACCAACAAAATAACGATGTTTGGTTCAACGTCGAATCTGTCAAAACTCAAAAAAAGACATCGCGCCGTTATTTAGTTTTTCGTACGAAAGGTGAAAATAGCAAAATAAATTTTGAAGAAATGCCTGAAGTCTACGGAGAATCTGTATCATCGCCTGCTATGGTCAAATGTTGGATATGCATATTACAACATGGTCGAGGGTCCCTTTGAAACGACCCCCGCTCGAGTCGTCCAAAATTGATATTGGGAGGACTGTAGGATAAAAATGTTGCAAGTAGCAGAGAAGCTGGGTATCAGTAAATTATGGATTGGAGATATTTTACACAACCATTTTTACCGTACGATAAAGGCAGCGAATTCAGATTTTGTGTGAGTTTTTGGGTAATTTTTAATAACAAGAAATGCTAATTATCCATAAATTATAATTGTTATTATTTATTTACATATAATGTTATCGACATTATCAATTATCATTTACTTTTATATATTTTTTATAACTTCCTCCCTTTTGGATAACTAACTTGGTTAGCAGACTTTAACAAAATATAGTCAGTAATGACTCAAAGCATTCCGGTCTTTGCTTCAGAAATATTTATCTCATTAGTGTATTACTTTTGGATAAAACTGAAGAGTGAAAAAATACACTTGGTACAATACCTATTTTAAACTTTACATCACATCAAAACTGAAATTTTAAAATGTGTCAAATTAGATTGCATAGCAGTATTAAAATCGTATCAAATTGTATTTGCACAGGAAATTTACCGAATTCAGTATACTTACGAAGTGAAGTAATTTATGTTTATACAATTACAATATTTTAATTTTGTAAGGCAACTTAATACCAAATAATGAGACTTTCAGCAAAGTAGAAAGTGGGTGAAAATAATATAAAGTATATAATTTAAAATTGTTTAGTAAATTTAAGAAGATTAATATATTTGAACTCAAGTCGAATACCGAACATCCGGTGGAGGCTTGAACCCGAATCGGTACAAGTTCTTTTACGCATAAATGGTGTGGCGAAAATAAACACGGCAATACATAAAAATTAGGATAAAGCATAGAAATGGACAGATAATGATGAAAACATATCATAGCGCGTATCGAGTCTATAAATACACTCGCGCCATATGCGCTCGCCGCTCTTCCACCGTCGACCGTCGAGAGGAGTGAACGTCTCAAACCTCTGTGTCTGCGCAATTTGCGAGTGGATGGCGACGCGTTGCTTAGGCCTGCCGCTCGAAGGTATACATCGCATAGCGAATTGAAAGTATCACATCCTACATGTAAGTTAAACTCTATGATACTAATTGTGCAACAAAAGTTATAGCAACGTTTTCGAAGACCCAATGAGGATAAATATTTTCGTCAAAGAGAAAAAGTTCATCGGTGCATTTTACTTGAAGGCATTATCATGCTATTAAGCAAGCAGGGAGAATAATGCAAGCTCGCCTCCTGATTTGTATCAAACGAAAGATGACGCATGAGCCCAGATAACTCGTATATACTTCTAGCATTGCTTTAAAATAGTAGGGGCTAAAATAAACACACATGTTAACCAAGTCATCTTTCACAGTAATAATCAATTACTCTTGATGGTATATTGAAATATTTCTAATACGAATAACATCATCACGACTGAACTTGATAGGTACTGCACACATAAAAATAAAGCCATTTGCTTAGTGGGCAGTAAATATAATACAGTTGTCAGGTGAAGCCTGCAGTAAAATATTCCTGCGCTTATGGAAGTATTATTTATAAAAAAAAAAATTGAAAAGAGCATCTGGCATAGACAAAAAATAAGTAGACTTTTCCTTTTTGGGAAGGATTCAAATTTCTGCATTATGACCTACCGCCAGGAAAGGTATGTTGTTAATTTTAAATTAAACAAACCAATCATAAAAAAAATTGAGTGTATTTGGTATTCGATCTAATAGCGCTCTTACATTCAATGTGACCGAATACTAAAAATGTGACTTATTTTGTCCGAACTGGTACCGGTTATTAGTAAGAATTCGAACAATCTGCCGTTTTAATACAGAATTAGTCGTAATTGTAATGGGAGTAACTCTTTGAAACAATAAACTCTCAATTAAATGAAACTACGTGATGTAGTATTATTTCTACTTTCTTTAAGTTCTTTACCAGGACCTAGGTTTCGTTGTATTACAACATCTTCAGATACGTTGTATTACAATATAGCCCATCTGAAGATGTTGTAATACAAAGAAACCTACTTCGTGGTAAAGAACTTAAAAGAAGTAGAAATAATACTACATACCATAGCTTCATTTAATTGTCAATAGTGAATTTCTACAAAATTAACGCCAACTATATTCAACAATGAACTCTCTAATTTCGTTGTAAGCTTTTTGTTAAAAAGTACATCTTAAACAATTCATTTTTTCAAGTAAAACTTAAACATGCTTGGGAAGGAGGTTTAAAAGGATTTTAGAAATTCTTTATACGCTGCTCACTTAATTCCAACCCTAAGGCCAAATTACCATTTGTTAGAAAGGCGCATTACGTCAAACAATCTTTACGTGAAAAATAGAACAATATAACACTCGTCAAAATTGTTCATATAAAATATTCAGGAGCATATAAATAAATCCCAAGTTTGCTTTAACAACAGTATTATAACCGTATCAAATTCCGTATGCATGAAAAGATTTCCCTAATCAATATTCACGAAATTCGGTACATTCATGAAAAGCATTCATTTACATTCTAATATATTCTTCAATAACCAAAATGAAAATGAAAATAAGCCTTGGTTATACAAATATTTTCCATTACCATATTTAAATTTCCTGAGGGAGCTCGATACCAAACAATGAGAGTTTCCGCAAAGTAGAGAGCGACTGAAAAGTAATGTAAACGCGCCATTTAAAATGATTTAATAAGAATTCCAATAAGCAAATATATCAAAGTTGAATTAGTAGATTTTAAATTAGTATGTGTTTAAAAAATTACCTAATAATTCTCGGGCATAATACCAAACTGTGTGTTAATATCAAAATTAAAACACGGCATCGTCTGAAGGTTATTTTTGTTACTGAACTATATTAACGTCACTAATTCAATCGCAAAACTAACATTAAATATTTTATTTGTTAATTCGTAATTTAAATCGCATATTATGAGGTTGGTTTTGTTTACTTACTTTTTATATTAAGTTATTCAATTTTAGTAACTTTTGGTATATTAACTGAAGATGGTTCATGACATTGTTGTAAATGTTTATTGTATTACTTAATACTTTTGTTTTTAAAGTGGTTTTTACCGCCTCTTGACAAATTATGATCTAGCAATTAATTTTCTGAACTCTAAAAAAAAGATCACGGCATGAAGTTGCAGTGGGCGACATTGGTATACTATAACCATGAGCTTCTTCTATCTAATATTATGTTTAGTATACACTTTTCTCGTACATGTAATTCAGCTATTTCAATGGACATTGATGACTGTAATTTTTGGGTCTGAGAAAAAAAGAAAACGAAATTTACGTTCATTTGACATTCTTTGTTACGCCCACTTCATGCAAGTGGCTCAAAACTACTTTGACGATGAAGTTAGATACTGCTAATAGATCATTCGAGTATATGGTTTTAAAAGAATTGAATCTGCCTATCGCTTTCATTTCATGATTATCAATACTAGTCTCAATTATAAATTATATTTTAAAGGAAAATTGGCAATTAAGGAAAGTGATGGGCAAACTAAACCTTCAAACTTAATTTAAAAATTTTGTTTATTTTGCGTTTTCTTTTTATAATTCAAGTCCTACCCCTATTCGCAAAGTCCCGCATCTTATTTTATTATGGAGGATAGCGATACCTAGCAAGTTCACCTTTGCCGTTATTTAGCAATATAGAGCGGAACGTTTTAATAAAATTATAATTACTGTTAATATGAGTTAATACTATCCACGAGCAATGCAGATAAATGCATTTAGGTAGTTGGTGAGACGGCAGCCGATAACTTCCGACTTTTGTCGGAGGTCTGTGCCGACTTTCTAACTACTTACTCTACAAGTCAAAATGCTTGTATCACAGACTAAATTTCTGCCGTTTTCTTTAGTGCGTGTTAAACGTATGAAGAAAAAATGTTTTTTTATGTAATTTTCTTTGTTTTAACTCAACAGGTCGATCGGAATCGCTCCTTTTTTTTAGGACAAATTTTTGTATAAGGTATATGATAAAATAACCAATACATTAGGCTCTATTTCGTTCAGAATGTAAAGTTGCCAAGTGTAAGTCAAACTTACACGGTTAATGTTTTACTTATAGGCTATAGTCGGATAAATATTGGTAATTAGCCTTTGCTCTGGTTTTTATATTTTTTGTTATTATTGATATTATTTGAAATGTTAGTAATGATAATTATTATAGAGAAAAAGTTTACCTTCTAATGTTCAACCGTTTCCAAGTAATGAAGGTTATATGATAAATAAAAAAAATAGCTCTTAAATAGTTGGGCTGATTTAGAATCAATAGAAACATATTGCTAATTTCGTTAAGGTATTTTTACGAAAAAAATTAAGAGCGTAAAATTACTATAACCTTAAATAAAAATACAATAACATAACCCAAAACATATGAATTTATTTCTTTATGAATTAGATTATTTTCTTAGCAAAATCGTGATTTTGTGTGAAAAAAAAATAAAAAATATGTACTTAAATTTTTTCATTATATCATTATAAAAGCAATAATCAAAAAATCTAAATTCACATTTAAACAATTTACAGTTATAATAATAGAATTTTGAATAGCAAAAAATTGAAGAGCTGCACCTATTTGGATAAGCAAAAAATTTATTGTTATTGTCTTTGAGATACTAGTATGACTTGAGTTACATTATATTTCCAGTTTTTTTTGTAAATGTTTAAGACCCATTTAGAAAATAGTTTAAACGTAAATTTATAAAAAGCTTAAGAAATACGTGCACTTTATAACACTTTTAATTTAGTTTTATTCTTAGAACAATCAGAATTGTTTCAACATTTAAGTATTTTTAAACAGTATGTATTTCTAGAAATTTTTGGGATGTTACTTGATATTTAAGAAAAAATAAAAAGATACAACTAAGACTCATTTCGAAATTAGATGTAATATTTGATGTAAAAAAAAATTGTGAAATATTTTATTGCGTTACTTCAATAGCTATAATGTGAGTGATATTATTGTAATGTAAATTTCACTCGTACTTAATAAATTATTATCAGTCTGTTATTTTATCTTGTTTTATGTATGATTCAAAAACTATTTCATAACTAGTTTAATATACATATACAATATTACTCATTTAAAAGCTATACGCCTAATTTTATCCAAATAAACGTTTAATTGACAAGAAAGTAAAACAAATTTTCAATAAAAATATGAGAAATAACTTTGACCGCTTTATGATTTGAATAGTGCAACTCGGTAGGAGTTTTTCAGTTTTACTTTTATAAATTTATTTTTATATACAATATTGTATTGCTATGAAATACAAATTTACGCATTCACTATTTTAATCGGAAGAAGTTTTAATTGTATAAGGTTACCGACAAAAAATCTGGAAGGCCAAGCCCTTTATATAAAAACTGTAAGCAAGAGGCTTTCCACTACCGACGAAAATCGAGGCTTCCAGAATAAAATTTTTCACCTAACAAACTTTCTCTTAAACTTTTATTCCCAATCGTTTGCTCGTTTACATTCGAAACGAAGTATAAAAAAGGTGCAAAAAATTGGAAAAATATTCAAGCTAAGGAAGCGAGGGGCCTCAGCAAAGTTTTAAACTTTGTCGCCATTCGCTACTTCTACGTCCACTTTTAAGTACAACTAAATTATTTAAACTATTTGAGTTTGAGTTTTCCAATATTTTCTAATGAATTTGTAAACGTTTTCACTATTTTCTAATGAATTTGTAAACTTTATTCACTTTATTTAAATTTAAAATGTGTCGATTGTCTTTAACACCGTGACATGCACTGGGAAAATGTCATCTAACAAAGTAAATCGAGTAAAAATTCTCTTATTAATAATTAAGCGAGTGGCGTAAATTATTTGAAGGAAATGAAGTACAAAGTATAAATCAGTTTAGAAGTACATAATATAAATCAGTTTACAAAATATAAATCAGTTTACAAAATATAAATCAGTTTACAAAATATAAATCAGTTTACAAAATATAAATCAGTTTACAAAATATAAATCAGTTTACAAAATATAAATCAGTACAAAATATAAATCAGTTTATAAAATATAAATCAGTTTAGAAGCAAAGTTTTTATTCACGAAACCATTACGCTAATTCACATTTAAAGTGTAATTATTGTTTAGACAAAACGTAAATAATGAATTAATTAAATTATATTTCGAAAATAAATTACTGTATTGAAATGGCTTGAATATAATATTGAAAAAAGTAACAACGCAGTGCAAAATGACGTACGTCGTAGGTTCCATGTTATCAAATAAATTACGTAGCGCCGCATTAACAATATTGAGAGTATCGTTAAATAGGCCCGCTACCAATAATGTATATGATGTGATGTCCCTTCTATATTCAAAAATGTGATGTACATCCAAAAATGATATGTAATATGACACCCTCCACCCTTCCCTATATTTTTAACTATAAACTTCAAATAATTTTAAAAATCAGGATAACGGAATTTAGTATGATATAAAATTACTTCATAAACAATTAAGTTAATTATCGTATGGCTGTGAAATATATACTAGGTAATGTACTTACACGGAAAAATTTTTATCAATATTTACACTAGTTGGCCTGTATGAACAATTCGCAATCTAATTCCTGTTTGCACGACTTTCGTGTATGTTAGTTAAAGAAATTGTCAATAGATGGCTCCATTTTAAATAATCACTCTTTGAAGGACTGTCATATATACACGTTAGTTAAAAATATTTTCAATAGATGGTATTGTTGACAATATAAACACCTTCGTGAAATAATATTTAGAAAATTAAAAAATTGAAAAATTAATTTTGATTTTTTTCTTTATCTTTCATCATTAGCGGTGAAGATAATCTTCCAAATGAAAGCTCAATCATTACATTGAATGAAAAATAAGAGAGACATGGCGTACTAAAAAAAATATCTTTGTAAAATAACATACAGAAATTAATAAAAATTCTACGCGACTTTTAACGCTTTTAACGTCAACCGTATAACGTCAAACGGACTTTCATATCGATGTAGACATTTACGTATAAGTGTATATTTTACCGTCCGCATACTTAAGTTAATTTGTAATCATTTAGTTAGATGAATATTTTTAAACAAGAAAACCTTTCAAAGCAACATCACGTATAAATGAAAAAAAAGATTTCCGTTTCGGCGTTCCGGAAAGAGGAGAAATTTTTTTCTTTAAAACAAATTTGTTGATACCCATTAATAGAATATATGGGGTTTATTAAATTTCGCTGCATAAATTTCACCACTATTTAATTCAGAGAAAATCGACTATAACGGAAATATGAACGGAAAAACACGTTATCCTTTTTGGTTTCGTTTTACTTTTTAACGAAGCTTTAAAAATGAGCAACTGAAAAAATATGGATAAGCAGGTAGAAGGTAATAAAAATATAGGTGAAACAGCACGTATCATATAGAAGGGCAAAATTGAGAAGCTATTTAAAAAGGGAATTTTAGGTTAAAAGTACAAATACTAGAAGGTTCACTTGAGAGCACCGAACATATTTTATTTATTACAAAATTTTCCAATTAAAATATAGTACTAAAATGTGTGATTTAAAACCTACTTACCACAAGAGTTTTTGCTACTGGTCAGAAAAGGCGTTACACTCTAGGTCATTCAAACCCAGATTTGTATCTGTAACAAAGAAAATTATGTTATGTTCTTGCTCAGTTCCTGTCAGACACCGAAGAGTATATTTTAGTGACCATACGTGTTACGGCCCACTATCTATAAAATACTACATAGGCGAGAATTACTAATACATAAAAGAAATAGCTACTAGTTCGACATAATTATTTTGGCCAGAAAAATCAAGTCATTTTAACGTTCCATAAAGAAACAAAATACAAAAAAACATTGGAATACCCCTAAAATAAAAAAATGCTATTATCAATATGTTAGTTGCAATCAAGTTTATTTATAATTAAATAATGTATACCTAGCAAACTGACAAATTTAGAAATTTTCACAGTGTTTTAAACCTATTTCATCTATTGAAGTTCACTGAATTAATATTGTATTTACATATGAATTCTACAAATTATGGTGTAAAAATTCATACAGAAAACATTTCGCGATAGAGAACCCTGAACACAAGTGAAAAACTAAATATATATTTATTGAAATTTTTTTGCAATAAGTCAATTTATTATTTTCATTTTTAGCATTATTTCAAATATATTCCAGAATTAATCAATTCGCTAGCTCACAAACAAACCGATAAACAAATCATACTGTCCCCTTTAGCCTACGTTACCACCCGCCCATATCGATCGTAATGGGCGGGCGGTAAAGCGATGAAGTAGCGTAACAAATTTATTCTTATCCCTGATTTAATCTATAAGCGTTTTTATTTAAAAAACAAATATTGACAAACAATATCGCAATAAAATATATTTTTTCGATGGATTTGCTTCGGATTTTTAAACGGATTATATGTATAGACAATTTTACATTTAATTTTAGCATATCGGTAGACACTTAAATTTTGAAAATTCCATGTGCTGATACACAATGTAGCAGATTAATTTCATTTAATGACTTATTCAGATTTTACGGACACTAACCTATCACAATTATAAAGTTTATAACCATTATCGACGAAATTCTGTTAAGAAATTTATTTACTTTAATTTGAAGCAATCATTTGGTTTATTGTTAAGTTATCCAAAACATTACATATTGATTCGTAAGCGGAAAGCACATTAAAATATTTTGACACTGTTGTCGCATGCAAACAACAAATTTTGTAATACAAACTCGAAAATAAATTCAAATTTACTTGTGAGCGTCAGCAAACTTAAAATGATGGCGGGAAAAAGTACAATTCACGGAACCAAATTTCTATGTAAAAAGTTTTATCTGTACCTCTTCACTCGAACTTTTAATTTTAATTGTTTACTTCTTTGCAGTTTAAAAGGAGTGAAAAAGTTTTGAAGAGGCGGAAAAATTTAGCAGGAAAAGTCAAATAAGCAGATAAAGTTTTCCGATTCATCGTTGTTCATGTCGACTCCATCCAGTTAGTTAAGAGTTTTCTCATTTTTGTCAATGTATCTGTGTCCACTTTATACTCATTTAAGGCATTAAATGAGGTATGTGATAAAAGCAGAAGAGGTATAATAAATTTGCATGCGAGTTCTTTGAAGGCATTAAAATTTTTTTTTAAGGGAAGAACGGAGAAATAATTAAAAAATTTATCAGAAGATTTCTTTTTTTACCATATCACAATTACAGGACGATGATGGGAAGACCTCCGAAATCTTGAATTCGGGTGGCACATCACTAATGAATATTCTTTAAAAGCTGTTCAGTTCCGTCATACCTGAGAGCGTTTTGTCATAATTGTGGACTAGGGGTACGGTGGTACTGTTTTTTTAAAAGAGCGATAATACCCTCGTGAAGAATTATAGGCTCATTACTTTCCTGAGTCACGTTTGTAAGTTATTTTTGAGAGTCATCATAAACCGACTCGCAAGCATATTTGGCCACCTTCACCTTTCCGAACCAGCTGATTTCCAAAAATATTACATCAGATTATATATAAATCCAAGGAATATAGTCAGACGCTATGTTTAGCTTTTACAGACTATGAGAAAGTTTTCAATTCTACCTAAACCGAGACAGTGCTTTAGTCTCTACAGCCATGGTGTGTTGATTACTGGTATTTTGAAGTGTTGAAATATTTGTAAAGTAATGCCACCATATCATTCTGATTATAAAACAGGAGTATGAAATCGATCCAGTTCCAGAAAACTGCAAGACAAGGAGACGTAACATCTCCAAAATTCTTCATCAGAAAGCTGGAAGATATCTCCAAGTTTTTGGATTGGTATGATTTCACACCACTCTTTTTTTACTTGCCAACGATATTAGTTATGAAAAATCGCTCGATGACCTTGCGCAACAATACTCAGGGATCTTAGCAGAAAGGTTTTCCAATAGACACCAAATATGAACAAACCAGAGTCCATTTCGTATCTATATAAGTACGTGTCAGGAATGCTACTCACAAAGTTACTGATCACTATATACTTAGCATAAGCTGTCTAATTAGGTTAATTCAACTTTGAGAAAGAGGTCAACCAGAGAAGCTAATTTGGCTGGGAAAATTTGTCAATATTCTCATATAAAATACCCCAATGTCTGAAAAATTTAGACATTGGGATATTTTAGATGAGAATGTATATTAAAAACATAGTCCAAGTTACTCTCAGAGAGCAATGGAAAGGGTTATGCTTCAGGTTTTCTTTACGAGATATTATTTGTAATGAGAAGATCTGCATGAAAACCAAGTTCACAGACATAGTTCGTAAGATTTGCAGGTTAGCGTGGAAATGGATTATTAATAGAGCGCGCTGAACCAACAACCGCTGGAAATGAAAAATTTTCGAATAGCTATCACGTACAGGCAGACGCAGAATGGGACGTCTCACGCTAGGTAAACAGATAACCTAGAGAAAGTCACGGCAAATCGTTGGATTCAAGCAGCACGTTCAATCTTTGTAGGAGTTTATGGGAGAGGTTTACGTTCAGCAGTAGACGTCTTCCGGCTGATGATGATCATAATTTTATTTCCGATATTGTTATCATTTCAAATGTTTGACCAGAAATATAACATGGACGGAAATGCGATTAAGAAACTTAAAAAAGAAATTAGTATTTTTAGCTGTAAATAAAGATATATTTGTGAAAATTTTATAAAAAGAATCGCTCTTTCTATAAAATATTTATTGAGTGAAATCACTGTATATCCTTAATCTCTGAAAACAGGCATCAGGGACGATAATTACAGGTCTATTGACACAATTATAAAACATTTTTCGCTGCTCTCTCAATTTACGTATATAATTCAGGACTTCTTACACGCTATGAAGAGTATTTTACAGATTTTCATATTCTTCTTTATATTATCCTTACTTATATACTCTTTTAACAGAGTGGGTAGACATGTTAGGAAAACAGATTCATAACGAACACCAAATATAATAAAAATAAATTATGTGTTATTTAAACCCAACCAATATGAAAGAAAATCGTATCCTATCGAAATAATAGTGGAGCACATGAATAGTATATTTTGGTCATTACTACCTAGGTCACTGTGATATAACAGTTATGATTATTTTGCATTTACGTGACACGTAGCGTAAAGTTATAGACAACATAACAGAAAGTAACCATCTGATCGTTAGTAAAAAATACTGACTTAAAAAAGATTTTGAAAATTAAACAGGAGTTAATGAATCACCCGTTACAGTAGGTATATGTTATAATGCATATTATCTGTGCATTCGAAATCGTTAAATTTTAAATTTAATAAACTGATTTGAATGAAAGATTTTTTAAATTTTCAATGACAGATATACCTTTTTAATTAATATTTGTTAAAATTTAAAAAAAAATCTTGTTCTCTTAAGTTTTGTGCAATGAAACTGTTGGCAAGGCTACTAAAAATGTCAAGTAATAACATACAATTATTTATTTCAGTGCGTAGTCGATTATGTATCGGAAGAAAATTTATCGCCGAGTTGAGAAAAAGTCTTTAGAAATAGAGATTGGATAACGATTTGGTACATTGACTATTTCATGAAAATCTTCTAGAAAAACAATTTAACTTAATTTACGCACTGTGACTTTGGGCGCAATAAATGTAAAATAGAACAAATGATCGTTCGATTCGCTACTATATTAGAATGATATAGTGTAACGTGACTAGTGTATAACTCATATGCCAGGTCATCTTTCTTAATTAATCGTTAAAAAAAACTTTTTTTATATCTATGCCGTCGTTTCTGGTATAATAATATTTTCATTTACGCAATTTATACTTAATATCAGTTTTAAGACTCTTTGACTACAAATTATGCTAGATAACTTTTCACAGCATAAACAAAATTTTCCTCATTTTTAGTTTTCATTAGTAAATTACGTTATGTCGTATATAATGCGGATTACTTTGATAATGCCACTATTTTCATCTACTGGAAACATTTAATCTCTAAACACACGAGGAAGAGTTCGTATCGAACCACACGATTCGGAGTATTATTGAAAGTACGGAGTCCCACTAATATTAGCTAGTTTTTTTTATTATATCCCCTCAAGATACAAATCCAAATAATTAACATTTTAATGCAGCAGTAGCCATTTCAAAGGGAAATATCAGGAATAGAACCCGGATAGTATTCATGAATAACTGATCCGTGAAGAGTTTCGCATCTGCGCATAGCAACTTCTGACTCGAGCAACGTTAAATGAAACTTTCAATAGGTAATAATTATATTCGTCTCGAAGAGACTTTTAAGTAATTTTAAAATTTTTAATTTTGAAAATTGTAAATAAAATGAAACAAAAAAAAAGTTTGCTTTTATTGCTAACTAAAACGGTAATTGAAGAAATCCATATTTTCTTTAAGACTACAATAATATTTTTCTTTTTTATGACGTCAACAAACTATTTCTTAAATTTTTTTTAATAAATGTGCAATGAATTCATATCTTTCCTATCATTTTTGCGTGGAAAGCTGTACACAAGGTTGTAGGTCGACTCAGTGAGTGAACTCCGTCTTCTTCACTCTTGATCATTGAATAAAAGCAATGTCACGTTAAGAAATATTTTTGTGTTGACGTTCTGTTTCACCATCTAATAAAGTTCTAAAATAAACTTCGTTTTCAATGTCATATAGTTACGAAGCTTGAGTAGGGATAGTTACTTATGATATGTGCTTGAGTAGGGATAGTTACTTATGATATTAACTTGAGTAGGGACAGTTACTTATGATATTAACTTGAGTAGGGATAGTTACTTATGATATTAACTTGAGTAGGGATAGTTACTTATGATATTAACTTGAGTAGGGATAGTTACTTATGATATTAACTTGAGTAGGGATAGTTACTTATGATATTAACTTGAGTAGGGATAGTTACTTATAATATATGCTTGAGTAGGGATAGTTACTTATGATATTAACTTGAGTAGGGATAGTTACTTATGATATTAACTTGAGTAGGGATACTTACTTATGATATTAACTTGAGTAGGGATAGTTACTTATGATATTAACTTGAGTAGGGATAGTTACTTATGATATTAACTTGAGTAGGGATAGTTACTTATGATATTAACTTGAGTAGGGATAGTTACTTATGATATTAACTTGAGTAGGGATAGTTACTTATGATATTAACTTGAGTAGGGATAGTTACTTATGATATTAACTTGAGTAGGGATAGTTACTTATCATATTAACTTGAGTAGGGATAGTTACTTATGATATATACAAAGAATTGCCAACATTTAATGAATGGCAGTAATTTCTAACAAATTTTGCCTTTGAATACAACTATATCTCACCTACCCCACTTGCTGTTTTTTTATTGTTTGTATGGTTTTTCTCTCCACTCACTAATATTAAGAATAAGATGAACATTTATTCTTTTTTTCTGTAACGGTTTAGAATATTTTATTGGAAAAAAAAATTTCTGCAAAAGTATTACTTTGTCGATGCTAATAGCGAGGACGACAAAATCAGCAATTCCTAATTTATAGCAAAGATATGACATTGTGTATGAAAGTTACTTAATATCAGTTGAAATAACTTAGTTGTGACATGTTATAAATCAAAACAATGGAAAATACACAATGTTAAGCATACATAAATTAAAATGTAGTTTTAAGAAAAGCGAGAGGAATGAGATCTCAGAAGCGAAAGCTTTCAAATGAAAGTGTTTTCCATGATTAAAAATTTACATAAAAAAACAAATTTATCATCACTCTAGTTTCATCGGGAGCCGAACAATGAATGCGCGCATGAAAGCGATTTAGAAATCAAAACAAATAAACGCAACGCAAGTGTACTTGCATTGCATTTAAGGGATGGATGAAAAACAATTTGATTATTGTAATGGAATATTTGAAAAAGCCATTTGTAGACTCGTTTAACAACACTAAAATATTTTTGATTTAACTTTATATTCAGCTCATCATATATAACTTTATATATAGCTTTAAAAGAAGTGGTACTAGATTTCTTCTCGCAGTATCCTGAGCATGCTATTCGGTTAAGACATTGGGATATTCCTCTAGTATATATGCTATAAATAATATTAAATCCTTTATGTATATTTTTGATCTAACTTTATATTCAGATGTACTCCTGATGTGATATAGTTTTAAAATATGTAGTACTAGATTTATTTTCGCAGCATCCTGGGCGTGTTATTCGGTTAAGACATTGGGGTTTTCCTCTAGTACTGTGCTATCTATTGACGACATTACCGAAATTTTACTATTAAAAAGAAAATATATTTATCCTACAGGAAAAATATTATTTTTAAAGTTAAAAGTAACTAATGTATTAATGTGAACCATCACTATGTCGGCACGAAGTTTTATTAAATTCTTTTGTATCGTTTATGTGTGATTAAGAAACAAACATACAAACAAACTTTTCATGGTAGTAACATCCCACGATGCGGAGCCGCGAACACTATAGGCTATGTATTACTCCCTAAATTAAATATACGGATGCCAAAATGAAACCTAAACCTTTATAATTTCATCATATCCATCTGTCTGTCCATATGTCGCATAATATTAACTCATTAATATTAAGGCTGATGTGGTCAAATTTTGCACGAAGACCTACTTGTGAATACGTAAAAATTTGTTTTTTTAATTTCTTTGAAGTACCTTCACGTACATCGAATTTCATTTTGAATTGGATGTCAAAAAAGCTTTTAATATTTAAAAAAATAATAAAATCATACGCTACTTCTTTTATGGGGTACACCGTCTCTTTTTTCTGCAGTTTGTTAAAAAAATTTAAAAAAAAACTTCATTGATATGAAAAGAAATTCCAATAACCATAGGAAAAATTAATATTATGACTTTATTAAAGAAATCGTTTAACTTTGTACATAATTTGTCATTTAAATACAAATCTCAATGGACAAATGTAAGTAGATTTATAATATATAGATATATTTACATATTACTTGATATAAACATATATAAAATGAAAATTTATAAATCTATTGCTTTAACTTGCGCACAAATATATTTTAATTAAATGATATTTATAGGCGAAAAAATACGGAAGGCCAACTCCATTAAGTAAAAATGACAAACAAGCGGCTTCCCACTAGTGTAAAAATCCAGGCCTACCGAGTGAAACTTTTCATCTAATAAACTTTTCATGCACCCTTTCGCTTAAAATTTTGTTCCCAATCGTTTGCTCGTTTGCATTCGAAACGGAGTATGGAAAAAGCTGCGAAAAGGTGGAAAAATATTCAAGAAAAAGTCAAGGAAGCTGGCGGGGTTGCAAAGTTATCAACTTTGTCGTCGTTCGTAACTTTTTCATCCGCGTTTAAGTATAACTAAATTACTTAAACTACTTACGTTCGAGTTTTCCAATATTTTCTGACGAATTTCTAAATTGTATTCACTTTATTTGCGCTTAGAACATGCCGACTATCATTAAGTGTTACGAGAGACAGACAAACATCTAAAATATATCGGCGATTGCCGTAAAAACTAACAACTTCTTATTGAAGTATTATTTCGAATAAGCAAATGTTACTTGAAGTAAGCAAACTATTATTTGAAGAAAGCAAATATATCAGTTCAGTAATAAAATCATGCACTGATATTTCTTCACGATACTATTTACGCCAACTGTTTGGTTCTCATTAATGGAATATAGGGCATCATTAAACTTTACGACTGTATAAATTTTCAATTAATACTACGATTTTTGACAGTAAATATAAAGCCCCACAAACTACAATAAATAGCACTGTAGTTTAGCTAAAATAAGTTCTATAAGTATTCCCATAATATATGTAGAAAATTTCATATTTAATTTTCCATAGATTGCCACTTAAACGGTGAAATTGGATCATGTTACTGTTAAACCACCCAATCTATACGTATAATAAAATTGTAACCGAGTCAATTCTGTACACGGAAAATATTTTAAAAATTATGATTGATTTAGCGTATAGAATGATAATAGGAACCGAAAAATATTTTTTTTTAGAATTGTTGTCTGTCTCTATGTTATTTTGTGTGTCCGTTACACAAAATCTACTGAACGGATTTAAATGAAATTTGGCTCTCCAATAGTTTATTACCAAGAACAATATATGAAAGAAATCTTCAAGAACAACAAATGAAATTGTTTTTTTTCTTATTCCGAATTTCACGCGAGTGAAACCGTGGGACACAGTTAGTATTTTATATACTAGCTGTGCCCGCGATTTCGTTTGCGCAGAATTTGGAGTAACAGGTTATTAAATTTTTTGTGTTTTTCATTTTTTATTTTATAAAAATTTTTATACATGGCATTGACAGCAAAATCACTTCCGCCGGCTCTGATATGAGCATGCACAATGAACGTAAACTAAAAATTGATGTACCTTTCTTATTTCTGAACCGACGGAAATTAAACCAAGCTTACATTTTAACCCAAGCTAATCTAAATACATCATTTAAAACCGCATCCAAATCGGTTCAGCCGTTGTTGAGATTATCGTGCACTGAAGCTGCGTACAGACAAACAGGCAAACACACAAACCGACAAATAGACAAAAGTTCTAAAAACTGTTGTTTTAGACTTAGAAGCATGTCTTTAGTAGGTAGCACATAGTTTTACTGAAAAATATTCAATTTGCAGACCCAGTTATTTTACATATTTTAAATAATCGATCAATTTATTGTCCAAATTGTTATAACATATGGATTTGACCGTTCGACATTAAATGAAAACCCAGTCACTAATAGTTGTCATAAATACTTTAAAATACTAAAATAAACAATTATGCCAAAATTAAAAAACAAAAAATTTTACAAACAAATTAAATAGCATTTTAATATAAACAAAACGTAAACACCATATTCAATGTTTATATTACTAACTTTTTCTCGGCGCAGGGACTTGAACGATTCAAACAAAAAATAGTTCAAATCACGCATTCGAAATTCAAACTCTGTTCGAATAAATAATCAAAAACCGCTTTTCGTTTTCGTGTATCGCATTATGACTCTTATGACACAAGCATAAGAATTATTTCACTATTTGCTTGTGATTAAGAAATGAAATAACTTTATGCGAAGGTGTCGATGTGACAACGTATATTGGCTTAGCCAATTGTTGGTAATACATCGTGCTAGAAATTACAAACCAATTTAAACTATTCCTGTTACTAAACTACTGAGTTTCATTAATTGATTTTGGTATACAGTTGAGAAACATCGTTGAGTACATCAGGGTTCATTTAATGTCGAACGGTTAAATCCACATTATACATTAATTCGAAGTTAGAAAATAAATAAAAATACTAACAGTGATATTGTATGTAAACACCGTCATAGGAATAATACAAACTTAAAAGTAAATTCTAATTTACTTGTGCATGTCCTAAACAATGAAAGTCGGAAAATCAAAACCGGTAAACTTAAAACAATGGCAAGTAAAAATACAATTCACGGCGCTAGACTTTCTATCTACAAAGTTTTCTACGCGCCTTTTCACTCGAAGTTTTAATTTAAATCGTTTATTCGTTTGTATTCTAAAAGGGGTAAAACAGTTGTAGCGGCTGGAAAAATTGTCAGGAAAAGCCAAGTAAGGGAACAAACTGAACAAATTTTTCCTTTAATCGCTATTCGTGTCGCCTCTACTTTTTAAATTACTTACTACATAATTTTGTTATTTTTCTGAACATATTTGTACACTGTATTAATCTTATTCATATTTAACACATATTAGGAGGAAATAGACTATGCGATAGTAACAGTAGTGTTCCAATAAATTTGCATGATTTTCGTGCAAATTTCTCATTATTTTGATTATGCATATGAGTTCTTTGAAACAGATATGTGTGATATTAATATTTTTTTGTTACAATCATACAAAGATAATAAGTACCTACGTATATCTGTTACAAAATATTGGCCGTACACTGAACATATAGGCAACGTAAACGTTTGATAATAATATTCAGTATTTTTTATTCCTATATATTGGAATTGCCAACAGTATTTCCTTCATACGCTATGCTAGTATATATAAGTTTATTATTGTCTTCTATACAAAATATCGTCTCTTATACTGGTTAGTTAATGAGGTGAAAATATAAGTAAAAAATATACTGAAGGTATATAAGACGATTATACTTTTACGGTTGGCGCATATCATTTTTCAGTTGCAATATGTATATATATATTAACCAATTAATATGTATAGTTTTTGAGTTTACAACTTAAGAATCGATTTTTATATATAGCGCCCGGTATTAAGTTTTATGAGGAATAAAAGCAGAAGTTCAGAGCGTTAAAAAAGTGTAACAGTTTGTAAGTTTGGATGTAGGAGATAATTACTCGTCTGATTTCAAAAATTCTTTCATCAATATTTGGAAAGGATATTTAGGATTTAAAGATATTGTTTGGATGTAAGAGGTAATTTCCAAAACTACTCATCCAATCACAGTTAAATGAAACTACGTGATGTAGTATTATTTCTACTTTCTTTAAGTTCTTTACCACGACCTAGGTTTCGTTGTATTACAACATCTTCAGGTGGGTTATTAGCAAAGACAAAGATTTATCTTTACTAATAGCCCACCTGCAGATGTTGTAATACAACGAAACCTAGGTCGTGGTAAAGAACTTAAAGAAAGTAGAAATAATACTACATCATGTAGTTTCATTTAATTGTGAATAATGAATTTCTACAAAATTAACGCCAAATATATTTAACTTTTACTGTCTTAAAATCCACCACACCCCAAATATTTAAAAAAAAAAAACAAAGATCCAAAATTAACGTAAACTGGCACGGCGCTCTCATGGCAGGATGTTCGTGATTTTTTTCTAAATAATAAAGATTTTACAATTTTTTTATTTTTATTGGTCATTCCCTAACTTATAAAATTTCTCCTCGATACAACTAAAGTTCGAATTTGTGAATAATGAATTTCTACAAAATTAATGCCAAATATATTCAATACTCATCCGATTTAAAAAATTCTTTCACCAATATTTAGAAAGGACCTTCAGGATGGACATATGTTATACATTATTCCATTAAATACAATTTTGCATGAAGATCAGTTTTGTAAGATATATATTGATAGGTCATGTTGATATTTAAATTTATCTACAGTGTTATTTATTTTATACATTTCAAGATAATCGTAATTAAGGAGTAAACTCCAGTGGCGCGTCGGAGCTGACACGCACAATGTTTTTTTTTAAAGTTTTTACTATTATTTGATCACTATACTTATATTTATACATATTTTGGTCTTTTAGCTTATCTGAATTAAACTGAAGTAAAACTTACAGAAATAAAATCAAATGGTTATCGTATGAAATGCAGATAGGAAGTCTAAAACCCCAACAAAATATGAACACAAAACATTTTGTCATGGGACTTCAGAGACTATGAATGAATATATGCGCGCCAAATGTCAATACGGAATGGAATTTAGACGGATTGGAAAATATTTAGTAAGAAGCAATTACAAAGTAGGAACATATGGAACACTAGTTTGTCCAGGACGCATAAAGTCCTATCACGTGGAATGTTTTTTATTTCATTCTTTTCTAAGAAGAATTATAATGAACGCGATAGCTTGTGTACGTCCGTAATCGCTTTGGTTCTTTTGCTTTTATGGTAGATGAGTCATTACTAAGAGAGACACATGCTTTCATATATTATAACAGGTACCTATGCAATATGGTGTGCTAGTATGTTCGTTCCACGTAAATATTTTATATTTGGACTTATTACAGTATATAAGCCATACCCCTGTTTTGAAGAAGTTAACGTTACTTTAGTTAAGGAAGAACGGGTAAACCATTTATATGTTTTAATCAGAAGGACATTTGTTTCTATTTAGTGTTCAATATAGTCTAGGCTTATAAATACTTAAATGGTAATTTGGAATTGGAGGGAATGTGATTCAGGAAATTTAAGAGACATATTAGTGATACGTATATGCAACGGTCGGATCGTGCATAGTATTTGTAGCAGTAAATATATATATATATATATATATATATATATATATATATATATATATATATATACATGGTATATACACTGGCAACAATATTAAAACTTTTGTTATCACAAACTTATCCGATATTCCTTCACTCATTTTTTTCAAATTGGTTTTGCATCTCTTGAATCTTGGATATGAACACTGAAATCTCAATACTCTTCTCATATATCCATCTTCTTCTCGTTCACATATTGTAGTTTTCTCCACATCTCAGGGGAAGTTGTACAATTGATTGTGTGCAACATGATATTCTCCAACATTCTTGTAACCAATAGTGTCTGTGTCTTGGCATCTTTGGTCTCTCATTTGGATAGTTTACTCGCATCTTCAGATTTTAGACACCTTCTTTCAACTATGTCTAGCCAATCTTAGCTTCTTGGTAGCACAATAATTTGCAACTTCCATTTATTCCAATTACTGGATACTTTTAGCCTGATCGCGTTGTTATTTCCTTTCCTCTTGTCTTGTCCAATCACTAGAACAAATATTCTTTTTGATGACTCGATGTGATCCCACGCAGTAGTTAAAAAATCTAACGTAACGTCGATATTTTTGCTTGATGTATTTTCTTATGAAATTTCATACAGTCGGTACACAGTAATACGTACCTGGGCCAGTAACCTGCTGAGAGTATAGGAAGTATAACGATTAATTCGAGCAAAACAAATTAATTTCATTGGAATATATTAATGGCGAAAACTAGATTCGGCGACGCGACAGCTATTACTTTAACAGAAAGACACAATAACTAAAAGATAACAGTGTTACCAGCATTATGACGACGTTATATGACCATGTTTTTAACAATAATAATATTTTAATTTACACAATTCATACTAATTATAAGCATTAAACAGGTTTTGAGCGCAACTTGCACTAGATAACTTTTTAAGGTATAAAACATATTTTTTTTCATTTTTAATGAAGAAATCATTAATTGAATTACGTGTTATTATTTGCGACATAAACTACTTTAATATTGTTATGATTTTCACCAACTGAAAATAATTAATCTCGAAATATACGAGAAGAAAATTCATATCAAACACAGAAAATTCATCAGAATAATTATTGGAAAACACATATTTGTTTTTTATTGTACTTTGAAGCTTAAATACCCATAAGCGTCAAAACCCCACATTTTGAATAGAAATGAACTGTCTAAGCATAGGTAAATAACTTAACCCATTATGCACTTTTCTGATAGGTACCAATTCAAATACTATCCATATTCAGGAGTCTACCACGCAGTGGCCGTGTATAAATAAAATACCGCCACTGAGTCCCGGACAGTTTTCGTGCGTTTCTTCATTCGTGTATGTGCACAGCAAATTTTGCCCCAAACAACACCTAATGAAACTTCTAATAGTTAATAAATAAATAATTCTCAAAGATCTGTTTTAAATAACGCCAAAATTGTGTCAGTCATGAAAAAAAGTTTGCTTTTGCTGTTTACGAAAACGGCAATTTAAAAAATCGACACTTTATTTAGGATCACAAAAATATTTTTATATTTAAGACTTTAACATAATTTATTTTCTTCAATTAAGTTATAAATGTCCCGCAATCCTAGACTTTCGTAAAATTTATTCTTCTGAAGATACCACACAAAGTTGAAGATTGACAAAGAGAGCGAATGCCGTAATGATAAGTAAGGGCAGTTACTTATGCCGTATGCTACATGTAGAGACTTTCATGAATTGCATAAGTGTTGATGCATTTTACTCCCGAATACAATTGCATTTTGCGTTGCCTCAACTACATTCCCTGCTGTTGGTATATTGTTCGTCCGCCCCTTTTCCCTATCATTAATTATTCATGCCATATAAACATTTTTAAATTTTTTTTAACCCTGTATAGAATTTACAATTAGCAGAACTGTTACTGTTTATAATGATTGCGAGGATGAGAAAACAAATGGGTTTTGATGTATAACAAAAATTATAGACTAAATACAATGACATTGAACTCGAAACTTGATAAATATTTGTTGAAATGGTACAGTACTAATTAATCATATTTCGAGTAAAAAGAATAAAAATACCAATTTATACTTAATAAAACTATCATATAAATAGACATAGCAGAACTGTACTGGAGAGAAAAACTTTTTTTTTCCATTGTAATATTTGAAAAAAGTCGCTTTTTTTTATTAAACGACTCTACTTGTTTAATAAAAGAAAAATATTTTTTTGATTTCAATTTCTATTTAGAGATACTACTAATCATGTAATATAAAAACATGTATTACTAACTTTTTGCACGCAACATCGTTCACGTGAATTTTCAGTTAATACTTTGGGATTTATCTCTATTCCAATGCACACAGTGATACCACCGAGATATCTGTGTATAAATAATGTTATTTATATATATATATATATATATATATATATATATATATATATATATATATATATATATACACATTGCGCTCTCTGTTTACATGTTGCACTACTGACATTGTATTATTGTTGAAAACAATTAGTTTCATCCTACGGAAATATTGATATTTATCGGGTTATAATTGACCAATATGTTAGCTTGAATCATTAGCTATCCTATCAAATTTGAAAAAAAATCTGTCAGACCTTCTAAACGTGATTGAGTAACAAACACCTAAATGTACTTTTATTCGTATTAATATTCCAAGCGCGTGAAACCGCATACAATATATAAGGCTATTTGTTCGCTATACGCAAAATTCGCTTGTCCAATTTGTCAAGGATTCTTTGCTCGGTTGCAAAGAATCCTTGACAAAAAATCCTTGACTTAAAAAACTACTAAACTTCCGCAATTACAATATTAATATTATACAAAACCAGGAGCACTATATTATAGCAGAGGCAATTTTAAATATAAAATTTTTAAATATATAATATAAATTAGACTAAAGCTATTGTTTGGCTATCAAATAAAGTTGCTTTATGGAGAGGAAAAACAAATTTCTTTTCACTCCACTCCACTCTGCACAATCGCAAACCTGTATGTACGTTCTTTTATTGCACAATAATTTGTTTATTTTGTTTGTATTGTTGGGCTCATAAAGTATTTGTATTGCTGGGCTCATAAAGTAATAATCATTGGGAGCCGCATTACCCCTCTACAACCCGCCCTCGCCGTATGAATGAGCGTAATTACCGAACAAATATTGTATGAGGTATCCTAATCAGTTTTCCCGAGTTATGTTATGAGAAAAACGAGTCGTTATGTATCATTGATAACTTATTTTTTACTCCATATCCCTAAGCATAGGATTCCATAGCCGTTTTTAAAGCGATTACTGAAAATATCTCCGAATATTTTATTGTCAAGATTTGTGCTTATTTAATTTAAATATTTCAATTAATTTATGACCCTGTAATTAACTTTTTCAAGTCTTTATATTGCTCGTTAAATAAAATATATTTGCAGATAAAGCTTATACTGCAACGATATAAATACTTTGTTGTATGTTATTGGTTTCAACAATCCATGAAAATTCAATGGGTTACCATAATAATAATATGCAATTGAATATGTCAGATATTCACTTAGCCTTACTTTCCTACTATCTCAGTAACTTGTAAGAAAAGCAAACTCTTCTCACACAGTCTTGTTTAAAAACGATTATTTATTATAGATATACAAAAAGTAATATTATAAAGGATATCCCTTTAAAAAAAGTTTTTTGTTTAAGTTATAAAAACAATAAACAGTGTCATCTTTTTTTGCAGTTCAAATTTGAATATTAATTTCTATAAATATCGTCACATAACACACAGGCTTATACAAACTGACTGATAGATGGCATTAAAATAGTGTTATATGTCCATAAAATGCTATAGAATTATCCTTCAGCTTTTTATCTGTCAACATAAAAGAAGTTTTATTTTAGAAAAGGAAGAATGAGATAAAATATATAAAAATAGAGAGAATCATTATTCAAGTTAAGTATAAACATGACAAAATATTTAATACAACATTTACAAATTATAATGTTAGTTAAAGTACATGTCACCGATTTTTAACAAGCTTTGATGAACGATGAGGAGTAACAACTTCAATTACAGAATGAATTTCGCAATCTGTCGCATTCCGTCTCTGAAATATTCATTTCAAGCTGAGCCGAGCCACTAGATCGACCGCGCCATCAATCAAGCCGCACGTGAACAAACAGCTCAAAGCCACTCAACCAACCTAACTGTTCGCTTTGACTAGAGCCGTCATCTCATCGCCGCGAGCATAGAAACGAACAGCGAATATGATTCCGCTTCATCTACCGCTGACATGAGCCACGAGCTTTTTCAATCAACAACTACGATTTGACTAATTAAATTACGGTAGAGAACATTTTAATGGATTTTGTAATAATATTTTGAGCATTTCAAAACGAGCAACCATATAATACATTAAACAGCAGCGCAGGGGGCACTGCCATTTAATATATTATGTGGATTTATAGAACTTTTCCTTGTGCAATTTTCACAACTCCTGAATTTGCTGTTCCTTTTTATAAAATATCATATGACAATGAAGGTTAATTAAAAAGCGATATTCAAAAAATTATAAAAGTAGTTACTAGGTAAGCCAGTTATGAGCTTTTAAATTTAATAGTGGACATAGTCAGTCTGCCTCATGTGCATATTTGGAATTAAATGAGCATTATTAAAAATGACGTCACATTTTAGTATTGCCGTCCTTGTCTAATTGTTGAGATAAACCTTTATAACTTGGCTAATTTTAAAAATTTTTAAAAATGGTTTCACTACTCTCCAGCGTACTCCTTGAAATTATGATTAATTAAAGTAATCAAATATCCTATTGCGTTATTAAGTTTTATTGGGTTCGTTCATCAGACTATATACTGTAATAACAATTTTATGTAACTTTACATTCTTCAACATTTTTTAACCACAACAAATAAATTAAATTAACACTCTGTCTCCGAGAACCTATGGTAATTGACGTTTTAATTTTAATTTATTTTTGTAATTTACCTAAACAAATTCCAATTTTCTACTTATGATTAGTCATAAGAGCGGTCAAGTTCTAATCATTGATTTAAGTTATACACTCAGGTATATATCTTAAAAACATATAAGACGTGGAATTTAAAATGATGTATTTCCATAATATAAAAATTATATAAAATAAAATAAAAATTACTTCACAATAATACTTTGTGTAGTTATTTTACATCAAATTGAAGAAGATTCAGCTTTTATAAATTTACATTTATTCACAAAATTTATAACAATCTAATTTCAAAACTAATAGTATATTTTGATGCAACTGTATGAATTTTGCAGGTTCAAAGATAATTTGATACATTAACGAATTTTTGGATATTACTACTTCAACAATTAACTCTAGCCGCGACCTTATTCTAATTAAATCAGCCCAATTCATTTTTGAGAATATAATTCTTCATTAAGATCGGGGAGGCCAGTATAAGCAAATATCACTAGTTAGCGAGTCTTGAAAAACAGCCGTGCCTGTAAACAATTTTTTACTATTTATGAATAATTTTGCAATTTTATTAAATCCTATAATGCGATATATTTTTCACTAGTTATCAGAACCTAATTATTAAGGACGAAAAAGAATGAATAAATTCAAAAATATTTGACTTACAGAAAATGTTATATTCTGTTGAATTTATGTTTGAAGTGGTTCGTACCTTACGTGAAAGATTAACTTTAAGCTGAAAGAATAATCTTTCTAGCCATTTTCAGTCTATCAGTTATCTTGAACATATATTCTTTTAAAAGTTATTTTTTTATTGTAGCTATAGCTCGGAATTAGCTCTTCATAGGCGTTCGGGCTCTTTGATCATACTTTAAAAGACATTTCAACGGCTAAGATCATTGAGCCCTGTAAAAACGTTGTACCAGTTCTTTTTTATTAGTCTTTGCTAGTTTTAAATGTATTTTGCTTAGAATAATGAGTACTCCAGAAGGCGAGAATATGCGCGACGGTGTATCCAAAAAAAACTACGCATATTATGAGTACTATCAAAACGCGGCTATCACTGCAATCTAAGACACAGCTCTGAACGGTCGTGTAGTTTATATGTGACAACATTGCTTAAAATGGGGGCTTATGCTATTCTCACCTGAAAAAATATCACTGGACTGCAAAAGAAACAAATGGGGATTACTTTTCATACGTAAATACTATTACTTAATTTTATTTGCACTTAACTATGCGATTTTAAAGTATTAAAATAGATTATTATTACCAGAAGCGCGCCATTTTCATTGGTGTTGTCACCTTTTAAAAAACTGTTTACCAAAATTGAAACGTCTTAATTGCTTGATACTAAAAAATGTAAAATTTGATTTATTAAAAAATCGGAATTTGGGAGATGTTATTGGAGAGCTTGGTGTAACATTTGTAATTTCCGTGGTCATATCCAATTTTAGAATATTTTACCTATTGCGTATATAATCAATGTATGTAAGATTACGGAGACGCTTGAAAGAAAAAAATGTTACATTCATTCTATTTCAATATATTAGTGTGGTTTTTGGAATCCATGGCAACTGGGTAATCCTAAAGAATCGAGAAAATTCGAAGAATATTCTTAAAGCTTCCGTATCGTCCTCACTAAATTATTATGGAGAACGCCTATCGTATTTCAAAATGCACCCATTAACTCACCTTAGAGAATTATTAGGTTGCACTTTCTTGCATAAACTGTTAAATACGGAAATCTATTTTTACCCTCTACTCACAGATATATAAATTTAAATAATTCCCATGAAAAAACCGACCTTACCGACCTTTTTATGTCCATCTAGAGGGATATGGGATTTTATTCAACCCCGTGAATTGAATTTGCTGTTAAACATTACTTATATATGGGATAGATTTATAGTAGATATTATTATTATTTGGTACGACCGGGTATATTTCTTGTATTAGCATTTTTCTTAATTTATTATGGTACAGTTTTGTGACAATTTATGGGTCATAATTATTATTTACTGCGATTTGTTTTATTTTTTTTTATTTTACCGATAATAACTTCCATTTAATTTTATTACATACACCGGAACATTTGCATTGTACAACCTCACATAATAACAACAATTGAATTTATTACCCTCACTAAAATACTAGTATATCGTATAACTCTCGGGAATATATTAAAACCTACACCGCGCCCCTGCAATAAACTCACTAACATAAGCAGTGGAAAAACCCGCACAAACCCGGCTTCCGCTATTGTGTTTGAAACACATAAATGCTGTTGGATGTTCCTAAGAGTTAATCTTTGCTAATATCCCACCTGAAGATGTAATACAACGAAACCTAGGTCGTGGTCAAGAAATTAAAGAAAGTAGAAATAATACTACATCACATAGTTTCATTTAATTGTGAATAATGAATTTCTACAAAATTAACGCCAAATATGTTCAATAAGTTTGATTTATTATTTTGTTTTAAATTTATTTAAATTTCTTTTGAATAGTCACCGTCATATTTTGTTCTTTAAGTGTTGGTTCCATCACAAGAAATACAATGTTAAAACAGTCTGATTTTATTTAAATTGAATTACAAATGCTGTTTGTGCACCAAAAATATTAAAATAAAGTAAAATTAAAAACTGAATAGCCATTAGTAAAACACATTATTTAAGCAATCAGTTTAGACAATAATTTTTTTCAGTTTACATCGACCTTTGATACAGTGATTGCGCACTTATTGTGAAACCAAACCCCATTTAATACATATACAAACATGTGAATTTGATATGCAGCAATGAATTACTGAAAATAACTATTAATATATATACAAATTTTTAAAAAAATTTACACTTTGCCAAAGTAAGGCATGCGATTTTTCTTTCGGACATTTGATTTAATGTGTCAAAAAGAATCACTAACATTCTCAGATTCAGCACTAAAAAAAATAAATAAAATTCGTTTTCGACTGAGATGCTAAGTTCGTCACGTAATATATAATACTAAAATCAAGAGCCAGACGTGATCCATTATATTTCGCTGTATTTAAATATCTTCATTTTTGTATTGAGACGAATTTTCCAATATATACGCTTTTCCAATACACTCGCGAGTATTGTTCCTGACTGCCTCAAGAGAGTATGAGGCAATAACAGTCAGAAACAGAATAGAGCCCTAATTAATATGCTGTATAATTTTCGCATCAATCATTTATCATAAATACATTTTACTACGCATGACACACATGATGGAATCTTTAACCATGGAAAGCCAGATTATCATAAAATTTTCGATTGCGAATGAAATAAAACTGAGAAATAATAAGAAAGGTTCGAACTAGGCATTCCGTTATTTCATTTGTGTTTATGTGTTCATCAAGCTGTGCTATTTGTACTCATTTTCGAGAAATCACGAGATTATTGTTACGAGATTATTTTCGATTGCCGTGGTCGTTGCGCTAAGTCATAACCTTAAATTAAGTATTATTTGCTGATGCATGTATACTTACATGTTTTTCTTTAACAGGTCTTTGTGGTATATATTCTAAACCTTGCATATTTTTATACGTCAAATTATTGAATTTTAAGCAAACATTTTTATAACAAATGATGCCACGTATTAAAATCAAAAGAAGAAGAAAAGGAAAAAAACTCTGTCACGGTTATTTCTTTGAGAAACCACTCGTGGAGTTATAGATATATAAAGGTATTTCAGTTAATGTTATGGACAACATTTAGCAGAGTGGAAGCCCTAGCTTTATAGACTGTACTTTCTCTGGACTGTAGTGTTCTGGATATTCTGTGAGAACTAAATATTTATTTGTTTACGTACTTTAATGTAAATGATTAATACATAACGCAAACTTATTACTACGGGAGCAATCTCTCACAGCCAACCAATATATTGTGATTAGTAAAAGTAGTAACTGTTAAATACTAGTATAACCCGCACTACGAGGGTTCCACACACACTTAGTCGATTGTACTTATCTAAGGATATATAGTATTTCTATCAAACTATTTAGGGGGATTCAGAAAAACTGTCAACGCTTCGAATTATAGCGCTCATAACCTTGTGGGTAATTAAGAAATTGAAAGATTAGTAACTAGTCCGCCAGTACAAAATCGTTTGCACACTATTCGTCATATCGATATTAAAAAAAAACGTTTGTCTCAATTTTTGTATTTGGGTGAAAGATCTCATTTCGTATAACCAAGGCTTCTAAAGTTATAATTATTGGATATATTTGGCGTTAATTTTGTAGAAATTCATTATTACCTATTTTTTCTTCACAGCTAAATGAAACTACGTGATATAGTATTTTTTCTACTTTATTTGAATTCTTAACCACGACCTAGGTTTTTTTGCATGATATCATCTTCAGGTGGGGTTGTATGACAATCTTTACAAATTGGCCACTCGCAGATGTTGTTATACAACGAAATCTAGGTCGTGGTTAAAAATTTAAATTAAGTAGAAATAATACTGTATCACGTAGTTTAGTTTAGTTGTGAATAAAAATTAAGTGTTAATGAATTAGTAAATAAATATATATTCCAAAATAAAAAATTATTTTTGTAATTAATTTAAGTCACATATATGGAGTTTTTATCCATTTTATGTTTTTTTTATCATGTCATAGTCATAAATCATTAATGAATCTATTACTATTACTCGTGAAGGAGTAGAGCTTACGTATTTTTGATAATTTTCCTTTTAATTTCGTTATATATACTACTACTATTTTGAATACTTTTCAAATATTTCAAAATGGTAATTTAGCTAACAAAAATTGTGATTTTGTAGGGAATGGGAACACGTAATAAAAAAGAAAGTTTTAATTTTTAATACTTATTAAACAAATTCCTGGATCGAAAAATTATTCATGACAAACTCGCAATATTTTTGAAAGACCTACTCAAAAGGTTTTACCAATAAAATTGAATTCTCCCTCAAGTTACAGGTATGGGAAGAAATCTATTAAAAATATAAAATACTAGCCGTGCCGAGGTAACTTCCTTCGCGTGAAATTCTGTATAGGAAAAGTTGCTAGGAATGGTTTTGTTTTTTTTTTTATTTATATCTATGAGGATAATTTACTAAAAACGCTAATATTTGACAGTACCATATCTCAACATATCTACGAGCATGAAGTTTATTAAAAAGTCTGTTAGATTGCGTTGGCAGTACAAAATCGTAATATTCACCAAGTCAGGGCGTTTTTTATATATAATATCCAGATTAAAAAGTATTCTATATAGTGCTCGATGATATAAACTATTATCATATCAAAATTCATCAAAATCCGTGCGGTAGCTAATTGAAGAACAAATTAACACACAGACAGAAAAACCGACACACAAAAATTCTAATAATAGTATTTTTTGGTTTCTCCTATCATTCTATATGCTAAATCAAATATTTTTAAAATATTTCCCGAGAACAGAATTCACTTTCTTACAATTTTATTATATGTATAGATTTTGTATATTCATAACTGTGTAGGCGGGTATATATATATATATATATATATATATATATATATATACATATATATATATATATATATATATATATTTATATATATATATATATATATATGTATATTTATATCATAACCATGCCAAATTTCAGTTTTATAGCACTAATAGTTTGTGAGTGAAATACAGAGGAACATAGGCGAAACTGTAAGGATTCCTAGTTTGGCAATGGAACCCTAAATGGAACCAACCAAACGACATTCATGTAGGAATACTAAATATATGAAATAATGAGATAATAGAAATACTAAACGATCCACAATTTTGAATAATTAAATATCTAGTTTGTACATTTGAAATGTTTTCTAGAGTCACAGCTGTTGCTACAATACTTATATAGTCTTATAAACTTGCTCGGTGAGTTGTGTCCACATCAACGTAAATTTTATCTTTATTTCAACAAAATTTTATTAACTTTTCCCTTTTCATTTTTCAAATAATACACTTTTTTTAAGGTTAGCAATAGCTGTTGATGATTTGTAAGTAAATAATTGAGTAAGTGGAAAAAAAAAACCCAGAATTCACCTTACCTCAATTAGGTAATTGTAATTGGTAATTGAGGTAAGGTAAATTCTGGGTTTTTTTTATGTATATATATATATATATATATATATATATATATATATATGACTGATTTACCACAGCTGTTCATTAAAGGCTATGCTATCCCTTTTACTTCAATTGTAAAAGATCTTGGCCTACTAAGTGATCAATATTCACATGGTAATCGAGGAGTAAGATTTTCTTCAAAATGCACTTTCTCGAACCTTTTCAATTTTTTTCCTTTCAAATCTTAGTATACTTTTTTCAAATACTATTTCTGTCTATCCTTGATTATGTAGACGTGTGTTATTCTAATCTAAATAAATATTTACTAAATAAATTAGAACGAATTCCAAACCTTCGTATTGGATACATAACCTCAGTAACTTCCATTTTCTATATTTTTCTTATTTAACATCCTCAACAATCACTTTATGCCTTTATACCTCAGGTCTAAATTTAAATAACTATTATCCTACGACTTAACTACGTTCTAAAAACAATTACACCCTCCGAGTGTTCTAAGAACAATTACACCCTCCGAGTCCCTCAGCATAGAATTGAATTCTCTGGTGATCCTTTAAAGTATATGCTACTAGATTATAAAATGAGATGAATACCAATGTATATAGTGCGTCCACATTGTCTGTGTACAAAAGTTGTCCGATATTACATTAACCTATCATCACCTATAAGAATTCTTTCAATCATATTTACTTATCCCGTCTCTACTCCTAACGTGATATTTTGCTTAAATTTATTATCAATAACTAGCATTCATATATCAGTTATAGTCTACCATAGTACTTATCTTTCTCACTCATTTCATTGTTGTGAGACATTGCTCTTGTAGCATTAAATCTACCACCGTAAACTTAATTTTCTAAGCTTACAATAACTATGGTAAATAAATAAATAAAATAAAAAGTAGTCTAAATCTACAATACCTTAATAGTATCTTAACAGCATTAGGATATAAATTTACATACCTAATATACGGCGTGGCTACCTATATCATATGGGATAAACAATTATGAATTAAATAATTAGCGGAATTTTTGTCATTAAATGCACTTAAAATGTGCAATCGAATGCTTTTTCATTCAACTATTTACAACGAAATATTTAAAAAAAATTAAATGACATGGTATAGTGATACTTTTTATGAACAAATAAGTAAAAAAGTAAAGTTTTTTCCAATTAGCTACGGAAAAGAAATTAATAACGAAAAATTTTACTAGTTTAACAATGCATCTATGTTTTCCTTTAAAGCTATATTTTTTGAGTACTTTTGCTTTAAGACGATTTTTTGGAAATATTTTTCAAATTTGAACTACCGCCGCTTTCAAAATTTAAGATAAATTTTGTACGCCCACAGAATTTACTTACATTTTGATGTGAACTATTTTTTGCCAGATTTCAAGATCGATTGAGAAATTTGTCTTATGTGTTTCATTACATCCTATAAACACACACCCACAAACACACACAATCAGATACATATTTCCATGGATTCCCAAGCATTAAATAAAATTATTATTATCAATAAAATTTTCTTCGATTTCTTCGCGTTATTGAGTTACGCTATACTAACGTTAACTCAACTAATACCGGATGATTGACTCAATGCATACGCAGCGCATCTAGTATTTAATGGTCTTTGAATATTGTGCAATATGAGTATTATTTCACAAAAAGAAAAACCCGTTATACTGGCAGTTTACTATCGATCTCAAGCTTTTATTCACGGAGATGCTGTGTATGATAATAATATAACTAAGATGTTGTTTATGATAATAATAAATTAATAAAACTTTACAATTTTTAATATTTGTATTTTTTTATTGCAATAAAGGATAAAATAAAAAAATTTCATGCATACGTTTTTTACTTCGTTTTTTTGGTCGTTTTACACGTAATTTTAACTTGACAATATGATTTAGACGTCACTACGGAAGTTCTACTTCAAAAATGAGAAAGGTTAAATTTTTAAACGGTTAATCAAAAGTATATACTCGTAGGTAGATTATTAAAAAAGTAAGCATAGTTTTGTTTTTCGCATCATTTTCTGTAAAATCAAAAATAATTTCACTTTGAAAAATGAGCTATATAGAACAAAGAAACAACCTAAATTATTTTCGCATTTGTTGGCATATTTCCAAGCAACTTTAGTAAAGGGTCGCATTTCCTTCTATCTTCATGATCTTAATGAAGAAAAGCATAGTTTTAAAATGAATCGAAATATATTTGCCAATGTGGCAAGAAATACATTTTAAGACCTTTGTCTGATCGCCTGTTACTGGAAGAAGTTACTACAATACTTTGATCTAAATAAGGCAGTCAACGCCTTTTGACATGATATGTAAAATACCATTCAAACTGTTTCCAGGTTTTCCTTTTTTATTGAATTAGAACAGCACTTAATTCCTCATAATTTTTCTAATTTTACTGACAATAAATGATAATTGTCACAGTATGTTATTATAATATGTTATCGGAGATGAGTCCAATATGATGGAATTTACAATAAAGCAATTTATAGGTAAAATCACCTTTGTCTGATTGCTAGCTACTGGAAGAAGTTACTACAACACTTTGATCTAAAAAAGACAGTCAACTCCTTTAGACTTGATATACAAAATACCGTTCAAACTGTTTCCAGGTATTTCTTTTTTATTAAATTAGAGTAGCACTTAATTCTTCATAATTTTTCTAATTTAGTGAATATAAATGATAATTGGCACAGTATGTCATTAGAATATGTTACCGGAGATGAGTCCAATATGACGAAATTTACAATAAAGCAATTTAAAGGTATTTCGCTGCATTTATTGAACAATATTGTTCAACTATTAAAATATAACAAAATAATGTATATTCTGTACATTAACTGCAATAAATGTAACGAAATGACATTGAAATGAGTTAATAGATGCCTATAATAAACATTTTTTGGTAACAGACAGTTAATTTTAACATTGTAGGCAAAGTCTAATAACTACTAATTATATAATATATTTTAAAATTAATAATTTATTATACTGTTTGTTACGAGAAACTAATGAAAGAAAACAAATATCTTTTTACAGCAACCGGTCGCATTTGTACTTAAAGAATTATAGCCTTGGCAAATACAGCCGGGCAACGACGTCGGTCACTGATCGCTAGTCATAGATAAAGTCAAAGGAAGCTTTATGCATTGCTTTGGTTTCTTGTAAGTAGGGTCGCCATTCGTTTTTTTTGCTCGGACACGGTTGTAACAGACTGTAAGAATTATTTAAATGCATCTGGATAAAAAAAACGCAATTTTTTATGCACACACACACACACACATATATAAATATATATATATATATATATATATATATATATATATATATATATATATATATATATATATACGTCAATAAATTAATGAAAGAAATAAACTAGAACTAGAAACAATACTTTAAATTATTATGATCAAATATTATTTTAATATTAGCTAAAAGTACAATTTTGTGAGGGCTTGCGAAGTTTTATCATTAAAAATAGAACACACATTTAGAAAAAATTACAATATTTCTGAAGTATCTATCTCTCGATTACGCTGAAAGGGCGCTGTTGGGACTTCAGGTTCAGACATTATTTAATAATCGATTCTGGCCATCATCTTTATTATCTGAATTAAATGGAATATGTTTTCCTTGACTAAATATTATTTGTTAAAAACACTTTTATTAGAAGGTAAACTTTTTAAATTATTTTCATTATAAAATCGCGATAGCAAGAATTATTGTTTTTAATATATTTAAAAATAGCCCCAAAATTACTAAGGTTCACCATGAAATGTTAATACCCTTTACCATCATATTTTAATTTTTCATCAAAATATTACGAATTTTACTACCGCCTTACCTAATTCTATAGACACTAATTAAAAATATATTTTGAAATAGTATCAATAGAATGAGGTAAGGCAGTAGTAAAATTCGTAATGTCTTGATGAAAATTGATGATTTGCGCACTATATCCCAATTGACCACATTTAAATAGATAAACTCTAATAACCGAGTGACTTGAGCAACTAAATTTATTTAATAAATATAAGCTCTTCCAATATATCAGGTTGTGGCCCATAATTTACATTGTTGTCTATAGAAAATTCACTTCATTTTTTAAGTTGGAATTTGTGCAGAGTACAAAATCCTTCTTCGATATACGACAAAAACTGCAAAATTTATTGTCAATTTTTTCTCGGCAGTTTCAATATTACCTGCATATTCAAAATAGTGAACATCTTTTCTATAGAAACATAATTCATTATCTTCATTTTTTTCTGTCGTTTCCTTGTATCACGCATCAGAGAACGGTTACATCCACGTTCTTTACAACCAGTTAACGTAGGCTTTTGTGACATTTTGCCGTAATGATATAAATTGTTTGGGTTACATTATTTACATAATAGTAATAATACAGTACCTAATTAAGTATTTGAATATTTAATAAATCCCCAAAAAAAAAGAAAAAACTTACCTATTTATTATTATTGATGCTACTCTTCATAAATGCTTTAATCGAATTTATCCTAGAGCTAGTTAAACATGTAATTAAACAAATGCATTTGAATTACGTATAACTTAACGAACTCATATCAACAGTTTTAATTCAATTCTCTCGTTAGGTTTATATACTCTGTCATATATACAAGAAACTTCCCAAAAATTTTAGAACGGACAGTAACAATTAGAAACGTGAGGAATCAATTCAATGCCAGTTTCTTCTGTAGCATAATATACATTCTTATTAATTCCTGCAATGCCTAACAGGTGAAGTTTACAATACCATTTTGGCAATTTTAAAGTATTAAACATTGATTTTTCATAATTTTTTTTGTTAAAAACGGTTTTTCTACTAAAATATTGATAGATGACATATCTAAATATGATTATTAATAACTGTGTTTAATTTCAAATCTAGAAGTGTCATTCTTTATCCATAAAATGTACCACAAAAATGTGTCGATTGTTACATTATATAAGATTTCACTTCGCTCGACTTAAAATAAAAAAATCGAAATATCTTCTCAGTAGCTACGTCATATGCTATGATTAAAATTTATAAACTGTTTTCTAATACAACGTTCCAATGTTCGGAAACCCTATTCAGTTACGGCAGTTACCTCTCATTTCACGATTATGTTATTGATACTACTTCTAAGGCTGCATATATGTAGGTTACTCGAATTTGTTGTACAGAACTTCCCGGATTTTCATGATACCATCAGCAATAAAGCTTCGAAATAACACTCTCTTTCGCAGGAAATTGCAAAAACGAACTCAATCGTTTGGTATTAATAACAGGAAAATTTCTAGCTCATGTTGGAGAAAATACGAAAAATTTCAATAAGAAAATACGGAAATCGATTTCTCAGTATTAAAAATTATGATTATTGTCCTGACATGTACATATCACCTTTCATGTTGGTCATTGAGGATATAACATTCTGCCAGCAAGAAGATAATTGCAACGGGCTCTGAATTTAGTCAAAAAGTGAAAATATTATATAGGAAATCCATCAGTGTTATTTTTATCTTTTGGGTACTGGGCAGTTAGGTGCGACCACGAAGGTGGTCGCTATTACACTTTATTGAGTACAATATTGAAACCATTGTTCCATTGATTTGAACTCCTATTTGATTTGAGACTTTATAATTAAGACCTTTAAATAATTTCATTATATTTTCTATTCATCATACACGTATTTGTTTTCAATAATGGTTTTTGTTTTTTTAAATATTCTTTGTTTCTTCCAAACTTGTTCAACGCATTGGTACTAAGTTACAGTTTCTCTAAAGATTTTATTAAAAAAATAAATACGTAATTTATTTGATTTTTAATAATGATTACTATTAATTTTACTTGTTCAATAATGCTTCACAGTTTAAGTAGAGGATGGGAATTGGAATTGAAAAGTAATTTTACAATTTATGTATATATCAATTTATGATATGACAATTATTGTGTGAGTAATAAATACCCCATGATATTTTTTAGTATTTAGTTAAATAAAGTTTGATTAGGAAAATATTATTTTATACGATTTATATACAAGTTGTTTACTTATTGATAAAAAAATTTTATTATTGAATATTTATCATTGATAAAAAAATAATAATACTTAACCGGTACACTTTCATTTTAATCCAGTAAATACTTTCTTTTCTTCACTTAAGTGTCTATGATGTTACGAAGGTTATTTTTGTAATTTTACCTCACCGTTTCCTATTTTTTAAAATTGAGCATGGTTACCCTACTTGATAGGAAGCACATAGACAGTATAACTTACGTATGAGGAAACGACTCTGAATTATTAAGTTGAAATACAGAGACATCCGCAATATTAACGACAAATTTTGATATGCAAAGTAGTTATTCCTTGTTTATTTTTTATAAAATCTTCTCAGGGAAACATTTTATGGATATTTATAAACCGGATGGCTTTTATTTTTTTGATAAAAAATATGGCATTACGTTAAATCTTTCTGTGGAAATTCAGCTTTTACAGTAACATTTCATTACCTGGTCGTTATTTCATTCTTTTACTTTGACGGATTATATGTTTACGTGTCTAATTTAAATACGTACCCTTTAATGTTACATTTACTTGAAGACATTATCCATTGTCTATCAGTTTTTCGCAGCTATTTATTTATTTATTTGCATATTTCAAGATACATAACTGATATGTATGGAGATCTCATTTCTATAGGAGTAATTTCTTACAGCTAGTAAATGAATATTAAAAGAGTAAATAGTATCATTACTATCGCTAGTGTGAACTAAGTTATAAGTAAAAAATTAATTATCTTATAAATATTATTTGTTGATATTTTGGTATAAAAACTTTTAGAATACGCATACATACTTGCAAACAAATTGACATATACATAAATACAAATGGACTCAAACACATACACTCATATAATTGTACGACACAGGATGGAGCACAGAAATAGGATAAGAGAATAATTAAAGGAGTGAAAAAGTTGAGTTGAGAGTTGAGCAAAGTCGTAAGCTATTGGCAAAAGATAAATTATCTAATTAATATTATTTGTAGATATTTTGGTATAAAAGTTGTTAGAATACGTATACATATATATACTTGCAAAGAATTGATGGAGCACAGAAATAGGATAAGAGAGGACTAAACTTGATAGATATTAGTTAAACTTGCGCGAGGAGATTCCGTACACACTAATTTACGTAGGAAGTTTAATCCTTAAGAGTAAATAGAATTTCTATGTATATAGCTGGAGACGTGCCATTTAAAATTATGAAAAAAATAATTTCGAATTTCTTGTAACTTTGAGCGACACAAGAAATTACAATTTTCAAGTATCTGATTTACTCCTTTAAATTTTTCATATAAGTATTTTCTAGTGATGAACTATAATAACGAGCAGACTTATACTGAAATATAGATACGCTGCTTACAATGCTTTATCACTGTGCCGAGTTTCAAGTTCCTCTGTCAAACGGTTGGGCAAAACAGTTGTGTGTATTTTTTATTAATCATAGTATGTTGAGCATTAGTATGATTTATAAAAAAAAGAAAGGTGCGTGTACTTATGTACGCGCGTGAGAAGTTATACTTCTTTGGTATCATTAAATAATACAAACGGATAGATAAGCTCGATTATATTGGAGCACTTGAAAAAGTCTATAAACACAATTTTTTCACTAATATTTACGAATAGTAAATGTATTAATCAAAATATTGAATTTAAATCACTACTGAATATAATTTATCAGCACATATAAAAATCGCACTTATATTTTTTATCCAATAAATTCAAATAAAAAAGCGGCTCACTGCGTCAATATTATGTGCTTGAAGAATTTTTGTTACGTGAAATTAATAATCATATCTATCAAAAGATGGCGCTGCGCTGATGTACAGAAATTATAAACTAATTGATATTCTAATTCTGTATGAAAAGTGAATACAAAATAAAGATAAAAACAATATTACCATAAAGCTAAATGCCTTATGATAATATTGTTTTTATCCATTATCTGCATAAATTAAAATCATCATCAAGTAAATCTGTATCAAATGGTAATATTGTTTTTAAATATCATCTGCCTCTCTGTATAAGTATTTATCTGTGAAACGTGGATATTAGATTTATTAGTAATATAAATAAAGAATCACAAATAATGACATCAAACATTTTTAAATTATTCGAAAGACAAATAAAATGCAGAATCTAAAAATAAACAACTTGTCTTGGAGGCGCCAGGTATCGATCTCGGTACCTCTCACATGCTAAGCGAGCGCTCTACCATCTGAGCTACGCCCCCAACGTAAGTTTCGTACAAAATATTGGTATTAATATATAGTCTCAATAACTGCAACTTCATACTGTAACTTTTGTGTGACGAATCTTAAAATTTCACTCTCATCACTTTTTCATAACGCGCCTAAAGAAGTATAACTTCAAAAAATCAGAATACATTTTTAAATATTAAGTATAATTCAATCGTCAGAGATGTTAAATTACATGAATAAGTAATGAGAGATTTGCCCTTGCCCACAAATACATGTATGTGGCGACACTCATCCTCTATTAATAAGAGCATCACAACACAAGGAAAGTGTGACATGCAAGTTACTTAGTACACATTTTATGTGTAATAAATTTACATTTTTTAATTATCAATCAGATTATTCTAAAAATTCTGTACTATTAGATTTGAAGCAAACCTTTATCTTAAATTTAATGAACTACGTACCATCTAGAAGATATAAGATAAACATAAATATGTGGAAGGTGACCATCATCTCTGATTCCGGGTATATATTACCCGGAATCAGAGATGATGGTCACCTTCCATCGTAAATTGATCGTGATCAAGACACCTGCTAAGCAGTGCGATATCGACTGAGCATAAAAGAATGACATACCACTTAATTTAGTTACATAACTATATTGTGACCATAAACAAAATTTTAACATATTATCTTGATTGTAACCTGTCTATACACCACTCATACCCCATCAATAAACTGTACGTAAATTCTTAGTTATTAAAGATACGATTATATTTATAACAAAAGGGAAATTAGACTAACCCCGGGTTACTACCGTTCATATTTGACTTCATACAAAACCTGTTATACCAAAAATTCCATTCAAATTCTTCCTTACTGAATAAAAACTTTCGTGAAGAGCAAATGCGTAATTTTTGGGAAAAATATTATCGGTTTTTGACTTCAGTATTTTCGAATAAAAATAACGTTGAATCAGTTCAAATCATCATTTGGTATAAAGAATTATAATCTTTCTAATAAGTAAGTAATATAATACCCATCTTTTATAGTTCTCGACCTAAAGCCCAACAATTTTTGTTTCTTTTAATGTCTAGCATCATTTTTCCGTTGTGTTAATAAGTCTCTAAATAATTTAATACAAACTGGTCTCAATAATATATTGACTTTATTTTTCAAACATATCAAGTCAGTAAATCTGGGATAATAGTATTGATTAAGTTAATTTTCGGTTTTTAAATTTTTATCTTCTCACGATTTAACAGTATTGATAAATATGTCATGAATATAAACAAAAGCAGACAGTAAAATTTAAAACGATCAAACATTAGATTAAAGTCATACTTAAACAAAATGAAAAATATAAAACACATTGTAACAGGTAAATTGTAACATGCGAATGTTTATGAAAAGTTATCTTTTCATAAATATTTGCATCGATATTGCATGTCTCAAATTTATCTGATAATTATATAATACAAGTGAGAGTTTCGGAACGTCTGTGAAATTTATTTACCCTATACTCTGCTGGAATTGATCAATATAGTTTTTAAAGGCATTACATTTTTTCTTTACGATTATATGCGGAAAAGTAATCCGCTGTATATTTTTTCTAAATTCAACATGTTTTTCTAACTGGGTTTTATATGGAAACACAATAAAATTTTTTCGTTACCTAAGTTCATATTGTATAGAGTTAATTACAACGTAGGTCAATATAATTTCGCAAGATTTAATCAACTCAAAACGAATCGCAAAGCTAAACCAATTCTAATTGCCTCTTTTAACCAACGCTGGCGCCCGCCCAGCACGATTGCAAGAGGTGTAACGACGAATTTCGGAACTAATTAATTATTTATGCTGTTAACCCAAGTCACGGGCTTTTTCAATTAATATACAAGATATCGATAGATAACACCGTGATAAAGCACGTTCTAAACAAATTGCTGTTCGTAATTGGTGTTTGTATCGTACCTGGTAACCTCGCAATTGCACAGTTATGAAACAAACATCGATAACGTCAATAGCTAGCCATTTATATGTGCATAAATTTATTGAAAATTTACCTTAACATATCATGATAATAATAAGTTAGTTTCAGTAGATTATTCACGCGTTGTTTTTCAGTTATTATCGACGCTGAAAAATAATATTAAAATTTATATAATTATTTTCTTACGAACCAGTCACCGTAAAAATTTCATTAGAACGTTTATAATCTCCTAATTTATATTAATTCGTTTCGAAACAAAAAAAAATATGAATAACTGACAGAATTATTAATACCGTAAAATATAATAACTAACTCAATTAGTTATGTATTGCGTTTTTTTTTCACGATTGACACTTAATAATTAAAAATCTTCGTAATAATTAAAAATTTCAGAATATTTTTGCTAAAAACAAAAAAAAAGACAGAGCACAAAACACTAGCTTCGGAAAATAGCAACGTTTTAAAGCGGCTGCTCTCTGCCTGTATTTATTAATTACCCCATTACACTAGTCTATACATTCAATTCATTATCATCATGTAATAGTCAAAGATAAACAGTATCCTTAAATATTTACATAGAGATAAATTTCATTATTGATTTATGAATCAAATTTACTTTGCAAATTAGCACACGTCAAGGTTCTCTCTTTATTTAGTGGTCACACGGTAACTCGTGCAAATTTAGACCCATCAGCATAAATATTTCTGCATCAAAAATCAGAAAACTTACTTGATTTTAAACATAGTTGTGTAATTTATAAAATAATATTTGGTATATTCGAAAATTACAGACATACAATAATTTAATACAATAACTAAATTTTGCATTTCCTCTTAACGAGATTGCAAATAAAATCATTGTTAAAGAATTAGAGTGCCTGTAATTTTCCTCGAGGTACAAATACAAGTTTACACGGTTATCAGAAAAACTGTAAACACGTTTACTTAAATTTTTACCCCCAATCCTCAGTTTATTTACATTCGTAGCAGAGTAAAAAAATCGATGAAAATGGAGACCACTTTTCGAAGAAAATGGAAAAAAATGTATGAGGCGGGAAAAGTTTTTCACTAGGTCACCATTCGTGAAGATTTTACATAAATCTTACCAAGTTTTAAAAATTTTTGATCTGCTAATTTTCCAATAGCTCCGAAGATTTTTTCCAAACATCCCTAATAAAAAAGTGCCAATAATCGTTGATTTTGTAGGGGGTAGCGTTAGGGAAAAGCTAGAGCAAAAGTGCACGACTAGGAATTATTCCAGTAATTGTAATGATACTCGTACAGCAAATTCACTTCCACTGAAATTATTTGGCGGTAAACTCTGTAATACATTTTGTCTTATCGCACGACGTGATAATGTTACCTGGAGATGATCTGAACTTATTCATGAATGTTCAGCTTACCTTTGTCTACAAAACCAGTATAAAATAGATAAACATAAGGGTTATACAAGTTCTGCAATTTTATTATTTCTAGAGACAACATTGACTATATAAATGTTTTCTTCAATGCGTTTGTTAGGAGTAAACGTCTGTTGAATATGTTCACCCGGTGCCTTAAGGAGATTGCTACTTATATGTCGAAGAAATAAATAATAAGAAATTAGTTCAGAGCAAAAATCTAAATAAATTATCAAAACGCTTTAAAGAAAGTCGTGTTGATGAAAGTGATATAGAATTAATGAAAAACGAGCCATTAAAATTTTTTATGTTCCGAGGTGCTCGAAGATTAGCACGCCCCTCTGTACTTTTTTATATTTCCTCTTTTGTACAAAAGATAAAAACAAGCGAGCGCAAGATTACTAGGATACGTATAATACCAGGAATTTTCAAACAAACATACAATACCAGGAAATTTCATTTTCCACGAGCGCAGAATTTAGAAAGTACTGAAATCTTATTATGTTTTTAGTAACGCCTTCATCTAATATAGTCGAGTCTTACAGCGTACTGTAATAAAAAACTTCATTACAACTCACCTTTTTGGATACACTAAAATAGACGGACGTATTAATTAAAATTACCTGTAAAGTAAAAATATTGAAAGTTTGAGATTTTTGTCAAAATTCATATTCGATAAAAATTATACAAAATTATTGGTGGGTATTTATCATCAAAAATGTATTTAAGCGGAGCATATGCAGCAGAAAAATACTCTCCTAGAGTTGTTTTCGTTGCTGTATTTATGTAATTTGACCGTAAAAATTCGTATGAATTTTTTTGACTCTTTTGAAGTATTATTCTTTGCGAGAAGTTAGATTGTTGTTATTATTGATTAAATTATCCAATAAATTTTATTTTTTTGATTGTAGGAAGTATTATCATTATTTAAGATTAGGTAATACGCGAATACATAATAGTATTTATTATAGTACAGTTCACTTTAAGTACAATATGAATGGTTGATTTTAAAATTGCAGGAGTTAACTATAGTATTCTATAAGGTTAAGGAGTTTATACGCGATTAAGCTGAATCCTTAGTTGCCGGCATACTTAGTATCTGAGATCAAATTCTGTTTGAACAGGAACACGAATTCCGTTAAGATCAATATTAAAAGGACTCATATAAATGTACGTGAATACTTAAAACATATAACGAAATATATAATAACTTTTTTATACAGAAAGTAAAACTGGTTAAACTAATTTTACAGCAATCTATTACATAAGATTTTTGAATTTTTATGAAAATATACAGGTTATTTATTCCCTTCGAAAATGAATAACCTATATACTTTCATTGATTTCTCTCCGTGATTATCAGCGGTTTCACTAGCGTATTTGGTCGATGTATTTCTTACAGTTTATAGTTTCATTAGGAAACTAGTAAACGATTAAATGAAACTACTTGATGTAGCATTATTTTTACTTTATTTAAATTCTTTACAACGACTTAGGTTTCGTTGTATGATAATATCTTCAGGCGGGCATACAACGAAACCTAGGTCGTGGTAAAGAATTTAAATAAAGTAGAAATAACACTACATCACGAATTTTTTACAAAATTAACACCAAATATATCCAATATAGGAAACTGGTGTCGTATTTTTATTCTGCCACTGCTTTGTCTGGTAATGTTCATAAGGCGTATGTCTATAATCTCTAATATTGGATAGGCGGCCTTTCACTATTTTAGAGAAAATCGATACCTTTTTGCACTTAGCAATCCCCGGTACCTTAATTTTATTTACATAATTTCAATAATTATCGTTATATAAATTCTAATTATTTGATAATGAATATATAATATTGAATATATTTGGCGTTAATTTTGTAGAAATTCATTATTCACAATTAAATGAAACTACGTGATGTAGTATTATTTCTACTTTCTTTAATTTCTTTACCATGACCTAGGTTTCGTTGTATTACGACATCTTCAGGTGGGCTATAAGCAAAGATTATTTCTTTATCTTTGCTAATAGCCCACCTGAAGATGTTGTAATACGACGAAACGTATTACAACATCTCATCACATCGTCGTGATAAAGAACTTGAAGAAAGTAGATATAATACTACATCACGTAGTTTCATTTAATTGTGAAATGTACAATATTTAAATTTAAAAAATCAATGAATTGATTATAATCATTTACGAAAATTACAATAATAAATCAATTGGGAGCAAAATACTAGTAAGTAGTTCGTTTACTATAATCACATACTTTATTTCTGATAAGTTAAACGTGGAAATTCGTAAAATAATTGCCTATAAAAATTAAACTGGAATTCGTAAAAAAAACAATTAGAATAAACTTCATTCCCCAATAAACTTCGCTAAAACTGTTTATTTCACTCAGCCGCGGCGTTCTACCCGAACCAGTAGTCGACAAACAATTCGCACCTCTATACCAATTTAAATATCGCTTTGACCATATCCGTCGCCCGCCCAAATTGAGCACAAAACTGGGGTGGTCTGTATTTCGTTTGACTACGGTCCGTTCATCACTAGCTTAAGTCTTCAATTGTGTAAATTATGTTCAATTAGTAAAATGATTTTGAAAACTATTATTTTATAAAGATGTGCGTTTTAACACATTTTGTATCGGTAATTAAATCAACTATGCTGCTGTCTACTACAGTACTCAGTCTTTAAAAATTAACATATTAAAACAATATTATTATGTGTGTGCACTATGCGGGATTTTTAAATTTAAGCTCCGAAGTTTTTAAAATGCATCCTTATCACAAAATTTACAACATTTTACATATCTAAGTACCAATAACTACAATAGTTTAAAGTAAAATGTGGACAAAAATTAATAAAAGTGGAAGATTGTACAATTCTGTTTACATATAAAAAGAACTAATTATTAATTATAAACTATTGAATTATCTTACAATTAAGTTCCTTAAGCTATAATAATAGAGCAGAAAAATATCTAGTTTAGTCAATTCTCGTAATATTGAGTTGATCAACGTAAATGTGCGAAATGCAAGTGAACGCTGTATGTAGGATGTTCGTGGGGGTTTTAAGCGTTATTAAACCCAACCCTGAGGGGCTATCAACAAAATTGTTTAATGAAAAAAAAACTTGATCAAATAATTCCTTTTATATGAAACAAATAAGGATAGCCCCCGGAGATATTTTATTTTAAAGGTTATTAATTTTTTTAATTATTTTCTTCAACATGATTGTATGTTACACGTGGAGACCGTGCTTGTTTCAAGGATACAATAGTAGATACTATAGGAGGTTGAACAAAGTCACTATACACTCATTGTCATGAAATTATTATTTATTTACGTTGATCAAGGTTTTCATTAATAGCATAAAATTCTATTATATCATAAATGTTACGAGAATAATAAAGCAGATTTTCAACTGTACGTAAAAGTTATGCACCAAAATTAAAAACGAAACGTGGTCCTTTATATATTGCTTTAATTTAATATTATCGTTCTTAATAACATGGTATTTACATGATATTTTATTTTTTCGCGAATTATTCAATTATCTGCTGAAAAATACGCTAAAATCGTCCATGTATAATGTCCAATAGAATGTCTGGACCGTATTTACTTGGAAGAATACTGCAAAAAGCTAGCTTTTGGCTATCCCAGATAAACCAATCTTGGAAAATCGAAGCGGTGAAGTAGTAGTTTTTTTTATCAGAGCTTATAAATGTATATGCTAAATTTCATCCTTGTTATTTAGCTATATTTTATTTCCACCTATTTACTTATCTGTAGAAAAGACAAAGATAGGCAAAAGTTTAGGTAAGGAATGGTCGGGGCAAAGTTTTTCTCTCAGTCCCCGTGTATTCTTGAAGTCTTAAATTTAACTAAATGATTTACTGAGTTAGAGTTCTGTCATATTTTACGTTTTTAGAATACGGCGAAGATCAGTTCTGTCAGGGGAGGGATGGACAATATTTCGATATGACAAGATGATCATAGATGATTCTTTTTCTGCAGTTATTGTGTGTACAGTTTATTTTTCTATAGAATTTGCATGATTGCATCGAAATATTAATTTGAGAATAGCCTAGAAAAATAACTGGAGGATACTAATGTCTAGTTAATTTCATGTCGGACAAAAATTTTTACGCTTGTTTGTATAAAAGATATTGGAAAGGTAAATTCAGAATTTCTGATGATAATAAATATCAACACATTCTAAAAACCATAAACTGCTGAAGCATATCTAGCAAAATGTGTGACAGTATATGGCAATAATGCCAGTTTATGATTTTTGAAAAAAAAGAAAAAAAAATGAACGGTCCATATTATGAATAAACATCCATTAGGTACTTTATATATCAGAGTCCTGTGGTTTAAAATATGTTACTTAATCTAATGCTTAAACACACCATAACATTGGTAATCGAAATATATAGTATTTTAATAATTAACCTCAAAAACCAAGTTACAAAAATATGCAAAGCTAGTTCATATAAATAAAAATGTTAATGTAGAAAATAATAACAAACACATGCATGTATTTAAACGAGGGTAAAGAACTGGCAATACGCATATAATCACAGAAATAATTTTTAGTACAGTTGTAGAAAATATTTATCAACATTCCATTTTATTCATCAGGATCAAAATTGTTTCACAACTTAACATAAGTGCGTAGTGTAAATTGACAAGTATTTGGTCTTCATGTTTGATAGGATCTTAATTAATCGTATAAAAAATAATGTGTAGATTGTTAAAATTATTATATCTTAAAATAATTAACGTTTAAATCGTTATATCATTATAATTTTCCTGTAAACATCTATATGGTATATAAATAATTTACATTCTCAATCACCTTCTTGCTAAAACTATAGTCAAATACGCCCGCGGATATAATTCGTGCTTCTGTGTCGATACGACCAACACAGAGACCAGCAATGACCCCCACACACCTCAGTAGCTGGGCAGTGTCTATCCCATTCGATTCCGTTTCATCTGCCGTTGACACGAGCTGCCAGCTTTTTCGATCAATAAAATAGGCTTTGATAAATTATGCTGTGATGAAGCACGTTTCAACTAGTTTCGCATTCAGAGTTGGATTTAACGCTTTCGGTTCCCTAATTCAGACGCGCTGCTGCTTAATGTAATATGCAGGCTTTGTGAGAATGCTTTGGTGAATTATTTTTAAATTGCTTTTTCCTATTCGTTTTATTTTAAAAATTCTTTAAATAGAATATTTAATAACTTTAATTTTTTACCGAAATATTGCGCCTTTCAAACAAGTATTTTCTTTCATATTTTATGCAAGTAATATGACTACAAAGATTTGAACCGACATCTAACATTGTTCTTCAGCTCTTTTTGCTCTCACCGACTAAATAAAACCATGTATTTTTTAGTTTGTTAAAAACATTCGCAATCACCCATTCAAGCAGCATCTTTCAAGAAAGGCATTGATTTAACGAATAAATCTTATGATTATTTGCACAACAGATGCTTCGTGGTTATACAATAAAACAATTAAATAATTTTAGCATTAAAAAAAGTAAACCATGCTATATTTTATGAATAAATAACCAGGAGATAATATTTTCACTACCAATATGAGATATACATTGTTTTAATAAGATTTGTCATAAATAATAAAATTTATTTCAACTTTATTGTGAAGTTCGGCTCGTCTTAATGTGCCCAACATTAAACAAAATGTGTTCTGTCATTTATTGGTATGTATTTTATCTTTTTTTGACATCGTAGAATTAGGTAGAACATAGTAGCTAACATCTACGTAAGAGTATGATATTTACAACTAAAATCAAAACATGACCATGTTATTAATTTATAAGAATAATTACGTACATAAACTTATCACAGGACCTTCACATATCCGGGTGAAAAATACCGAAATCCATATTAATAATAATAATTTTTCCAATTATAATAAATACATGACTTGTATAATTGAAGAAAATTTGTAGGAAGAAAAATAGATATAAGTCAGTTTAGTAACCTTTGGACACGGAATATTGCATACATTTTATATGCCGTATTAACCTGAACGGTATATAATAATATTAATTAATATTAGTAAGTTTGATGGCAGAAACCTAATACTTTCCAAATATATTTCAGATTCAAGTATGTTTATGTTTTGAAAAGAAACATTTAAAAGAGGAGAAATTATGTTTTTTTTTTCGTTCAGCAATGAGCACAGTTCCGTCTAAGTCAATAATAAGTTCGCCTTCACGTCCCATCGTTCGCGCACTTTATTGGTGCGTAATTTAGAAATCAGTTTCAAGACGACACATCTGGTAAATAAAGAGGAAAATTGAACGTTACATGCAAAGGGCAACTTCATGGAGAGTATAAAAATTGCAAAGGCGATTTTCTCAATGTTGCAACAATTGCAACAGATGCAACAATTTATTCTTGACCCACCACCAATCTTCAACATTCCACGTCTGTTTCTGCATATAAATACTTTGCACAGATTATTTATATATAAATAATCTGCAACAACGTTCAAAGACCTGAAAAAAAGGGTTTCTGATTACCGTACCAAAAAAAAAGTTTAGTTTAGCTCATATAACAATTGGAGTGCATTGTTTATAACTTCCTTGCATTCCCTTCCAAGGTGCTCTATAAAATTATGCGGGACTGGTTTTTGGAGGCCGTTGAACTTTTTCTTCGTAGAAAGCAAGCTAGTTGCCATCCAAACCGCTCACTTATAAAGACCAGATAAATACCATTCGCATTTTACATGAATAATCATCAGAAAGGGGAAGTGAAATTTATTTCACCTTCACTAACTTCAAAAAAGCGTTTGATATTTTAAGATGGAGTAGTATCTGACCCCGTTTCAGCGGCTCGCTCAAGAAATGGAAGGCGGCGCAAAATAATGTGTGAATTATCAGAGGTTTGAGAAAAGATGGGTTATGTTGATTATACTGATCCCCGCGTGGACATGTAAGCCAAATTGGAAGATTTGTGGGGAGAGTAAATTTCTATTAAAACTGAGCCTGGAAAGCATAGATGGATGATAACTCCTATAAATTTTTGTCAGAAAAAAGAAAAATGTAGAAAATTCTATTTTACGATAAAAAAGAATATCTACGTACTATGTAGTCTTCGGCAATTCTGCTATATGTTAACCAGAGACACATTGGAGATGGTGGCGTTATATTATATATGAAAGTAGCATTTAAATCTTGGAAATTTTATGTTCTTTCGACTGTTTCATTACTCCACAGAACCAAAGTTCCAATTAAGGACTCAATAATCCAATTAATTCTGGGATGGACCGTCAGAAATACTAATTCAATACTACAGAAAAGATTTCATCCCTGATTTGTATGTTTGCAAATGTTAGATTAATTAATTAATTAATTAATTAAATATTGCAACTTCCAATTTGTCAATTGCTCTAGTCCGAACGTTCTACAATACAAACCATTATGTAGCGAAGGCCAAAATGGGATTTTTCTTGGATTTTCCTGCTTCATATTTTTTTCGTTAATTTTTTTAAATTTTTTAATTTAGCAATATTCATTGAAGCCATCTCTCACTCTTAGTCGACCTTGTGTCGATAAATTGTCTGATGCATAAACAAATTCCTTCATTAAACTAATTCAATGGGTCCTTTTGACGAGTTCTATTACCCAAATCAAATTCATTCCGATGCCTTCAGTTCAAACACACAAATTATTTTTAAAATACTAATTTTTCACGAATTAGCTGTTTGTAGTAATACAACTTGTATTGTTTTCGGAAGAAAACTATTCCACTCTATAAATCGAGTTAGTTTATTTTGCAACAGTTTCAAACATTAATTTACGCCCAGGTATGTAATGTTACTGTCGCCAAAGATAACATTCATTTCAAGCATTCATTAAATATAACATTCATTTAATAACATAAAAGATAATATTCATTTAACGTTTCTTGACGCAATGCGTCATGAATTGGTTAGTGTTCACTCCAACTGTATTTGAACTAGTATCAAAAAAGATTCGTGAGGGTAACATAACATATAAGGGGTGTAGGATAATTTTGTTATATAAAATAATATATTCCGGGTTTCAGAGTTACATCCCTTTATTATACTGTTAATATTTCCATAAAAAACTATATCGTAACTTTAAACTATAACATTTAAATCTTTCCGAAGTAGAAGGTTTGTTACAGCTTATTTGTCGAGTGCTTCCAGCACAGTGTAGGGTAATACATCTATGAAGTCAATAACACAATCAAAATGACAAGCAGAAAGGCAAATCCCGCTGGAACCAGGCTCATCAATCTCTCGCATGCTATCCGAATGTGTTTCTATCGTAATAGTCGCAATAACACTTTCAAATATTATAAATCATAAATAACTTTATGATGAGTTGCGAGGCTGCTACATCTTATTTTTTAACATATAACTCTAATAAGTTAATTCTGTATAACTTATTTAGGCTTTAGTATTGCAAGACGTTTTCAAAAGCATTATTAAAACGCTTTCAAACTGTTAAATTGATGTCCCTAATATAAACGTCCGCCCAGCTAACACCTAAAATGTTACCATACGTTTCAAATGTCTCATAAAAATTTTGATTCATGCTCTTTTATGATTTTTAAATAGTAACTAAAGTGTTTTTTAATCTATTTACAAAATGTTTTATTACGTTACCTCATTACTAAATTTGTTGCACATTTATGAACATCAATTTAAATCAATCTATACTTACATTAGTTTTAGGTCTCAATGATACGTGGCTTAAATTTAATAAATTGACTTATTTCCAGATTGTGTACCTTGTCCCCATATCCAGGTAGTTATTACTCTAAATCATAGATGCAATCATATTAACAAAAAAAGGATAATCAATATAATATTTCAGCATAAATTCTTTTAATATCTTACTCTATGTATTACGTATCACATAAATATTATCGCAAATTAATTTCGTGAACAGCATTTTTATTCACTTTTATTGCAATAGCATGGAAATGCAAACGGTGTATGATAGATGCGTATGTCCATTGCAGAAAGTGCTTGATATTATTTGCTTATTTTGACTTAAAATAGTGGAAATAATTAAATCAAGTTCAAATTTTAAGCCACAAACTAAAACTGTAGATTACAAATTCTCAGAAATTGTTCACAACCTACATTGAGTTTCTTAAATTTACACTGAATGAAAATTTAAAGTTCTTGTTATTTAGTTGCATGTAGTTATTATACAATAAAGTATATTACGAAATTTTGTCATTAATGATGTCAAAAGTAAAACAATTTTAATAATTTTCAATTTTATGCCTAGGTTGACCAGATTGTAAACAGAAGCTTACTTCTGTTTACAAATGGCTTCTGGTAACAAAAAAAAAATGGCTTACATTTTTTTCTAAATAAAAATTTCATAACATTCGGAAAGTCATATAAAACCACACATGTGATCTCTCCATGGATATATTTATTTAAAAAGCAATACTATAATTCATATGTGTAGGTAGATTCGAATTCTTTCGCATTAAAAATAATCCAATGCACACTTGATGTTGCTGTTTTAACTACAGAGCAAACTGAATGAATATATATGTATAAAATATCCGCACTATAAAAATATAGTGCGGACTAAATCATATTAAACAATCTTTAAACAACGCTAAATCTAAATGGTACACAAAATTCTTATTAACAGGAAAAAAGGTCAAAATATGAAAATGGCACATATAGTAATAAATATTCTATTTATGCTAAAGTTGAAGCTTAATTTATTCGTGACTAGCTGCCAATAAACTAGCAAAGTCGACTCCTAAAACCGAAATAATAAACGGCTTTTCTCTACTCGCAGCCTGCATACGAGTCTACTAAAAATTTCCACATATTATATCACTTAAACATTTATTATCAATCCTTTGTATCCCGAATGGAAAAAAGGCTACGGGAAAAGGGGGAAAATAGCGCAGATAAAGCCAAAGATGCGTACGGGCCGAGCTAAGTTTTCTCTTTCGTCAACATTTGCGACGACTGCACATGTTTCAAGTCTAAGTGAAGTGAACTACTTTAGAGTTCTTCTTTCTTTAGAGTACTACGTTAGACACTTCCTGGTTCGCCTGCTTTTTTGCAACAGAAGCACATGATTGAAATAAATCCGATGAGAGAACTGAAATAGTTTTCTGATAGCAGCTAAAGTTTTCTTGACGTACTCCGATTAATATCTTACTTGGGTAGCAAGATGGAGTCAACAAGAAAAAAAATAAGTAGCTATTGAAATCCATTATTCCTTAATTAAAAAAAATTAACTTTATAAAATAACATATGTTGTAATGGTTGATAATTATCAACATTGAGAATACGTTTAATTACACGTCATAAATAAAAAACGTCGTTGTTTATAAGGCCAAAGTGAGATATTTCAGTTAAAAGTTGCCTGCTACATAAAAGTTTCTTAACGTCTGTGGAATTTATTTATTTCATAAGATGCTGGCATTCATCAACGTAGTTTTCAAACGCAATCTATTTTTTTCTAAGATTATATCCCTACTTATATACTTATAGATGTATAAGTACTCTGCTTTATATTTTCTTCCAATTCAAAATGTTTTGCTAATTGTGTTTTATACGGAAAAAATGATATTTCCTTTTTGATATCATTACCTGAGTAGATCTGGTGGAAAGTTAATTACAACATAGATTCAATATAATTTTGCAAATTGCAAAGCTAAACCAATTCTAATTGCCTCTTTTAACCAACGTCGGCACCGCCCGCCCAGCACGATTGCAAGAGGTGAAGCGGTGAATTTTTGGACTAATTAATTATTTATGCTGTTAACCCAAGTCACGGGCTTTTTCAATTAATATACAAGATATCGATAGATAACACCGTGATAAAGCACGTTCTAAACAAATTTCTGTTCGTAATTGGTGTTTGTATCGTACCTGTTAACCACGTAATTGCAGAGTTATGTCACAAACATCGATAACGTCAACCGGAAGCCATTTATGTGATCATAAATTTATTGCAAATTTACCTTAAAATATTACTATAATATTAAGTTAGTTTTAGTAGATTACTCACGTGTTGCTTTTTGTTGTAATCGACACTGAAAAGTAATAAATTTATACAAATTATTTTTGTACAAACCCGTCAGTGTAAAAATTTCGTTAGAATAATTATAAGCTCCTAATTAATATTAATTCGTTTTAAAACAAAAGAAATTATTAATAAATATGACAATTATTAATACCGTAAAATATAATAACTTCAATTAGTTACGTATTTCATTTATTTTCATGTTCAACACGTGTAATAGTTGTAAATTTCAGAATATTTTTGGTAAAAAAAGATAAAGCACCAAATACTGGCTATGGAAGATAGCAACTTTCCGAAGCGGCTGCCCTTGGTCCGTGCTTATTATTAATTATCTCATTACACTATTCTATACATTCCATTCACCATCATCGTTCATTATCATGTAATAGTTAAAGGTAAACAGTATTCTTTAAATATTTATAAAGAAATTAAGTTCATTATATCGTTTATTATAGATATATGAATAATATTTACTTTGCAAATTAGCACACGTCCACGTTATTTTTGCGTTCGCGCAGTAAATCATGTAAATTTATACCCGTCAGAATGAATATTTCTGAATTAAAGGTACAGAAAGCTTACTTGATTTCATACATACTTGTAAAATTTGGAAAATAATGTTGGGTGTACTAAATAATGATAAACATAAAATAATTTAATATTAAACTGTGTGGAGGATAATTAGATAATACATTAACTAAATTTTGCAGTTTCTCTTAACGAGATTGCATATAAAACAATTGTTTATTAGATTTAACTGTTGCAAGTAAATTCATCAATTTGCCAATATTTTCAAAAGTATAATAGTTGAAATACGTATTCGATTCATTATCATCGTATAATAAATAAGCCTTTAAATAGTTAAAGCATTGGAGTGCGTGTATTTTACCTCGAGATACAAATACAAGGTTACAGCGTTATCAGAAAAACTGCAAACACCGTTTACTTAACTTTTTATACCTAATCCTCTGTTCATTTGCATTCGTAGCGGAGTAAAAAATCGACGAAACTTGAAAACACCTTTCGAAGAAAAAGTAAAAAAATGCATGAGTCAGGAAAAACTTTTTCACTGGGTCACCATTTGTGAAGATTTCGCATTTAAATCTTATCGAGTTTTGTAAACTTTTGACTCGCTAGTTTTCCAATATTTCCGGAAGATTTTTTTCCAATTGTCCTTAATATAAAAGTGCCGATCGTCGATTTTGTAGGGTGTAGTATTAGGGAGAAGCTAGTCTGAAAATGGTAACCAAAAGTGGGCGACTTGGAATTATTGGAGTAATTGTAATGATATGGCAGCAAACTAACTTTTACGAATATTTTTTGGCTGTAAAACCTTTAATTCATTTTGTCTTACCGCATGGCGTGATAACGTTGTCTAATATTCAATTTACCTCAATCTACAATCTACAATCTCAAGTATGAAATTTATGGATATAAATATTATACAAGTTCTGCAAGTTCAATATGATTTATTCTGGAGATTATATTGACTATGTAAATATTTTCTTCAATGCCATTGTTAGGAGTTAATTCGGTTTGAATAAGCTCACCTGATACCTTAAGGAGATTGCTACTTCTATGTTGAAGAAATATACAAAAAGAAATTAGTTCTAAACAAAAATCTAAATAAATTATCGAAACGCTTTAAAGAAAATAGCGTTAATGAAAGTAATATAGAACTAATGAATATTCCAAGGTGCTCGAAGATTAACAAGCTCCTCAGTATTTTTTTTACATTTCCCTCTTTTGACGAAGTATTAAGAAAAAGTGAACCTTAGATTACCAGGGTGTGGATGAATATGGTTATAAGGATTTTTCTAAAGAATATTTTGCAATGCACTAACGAATGTAAAGAGATAGAATATTCCATATAAGAAAATTTCACTTACTCGAACGCAGATTTTTGTATCGAAATTTTATTAACTTTTTATTAGAACCTCGTTTTAAGACAACCGTGTGTCATAGCGTATTGTAACAAAAAACGTATTTCATTAAAACTCACCTATTGAACATTTAGATTGTATCAAAATACACAACGAAAATTAAGTGTAAGGCAAAAATATGGCGATTAACTACAACTTTTTAAGTTTGAGAATTTTCTCTCAATTTATTTGCAATAAAATTTAAGCAGCATGACAATCCTAGAGTTGTTGTCGTTGCTGTATTTATGTCATTTGAAAGTAAAAATTCATATGTAATTTTGATTCTTTTGCGATTTCTTTTGAACCATTGTTTTTTTTGTGAGAAGTTAAAGGTTTCGTATTATTGATTAAATTTTTTAATACATTATTTTTTAATTGCAGAAATTATTATCGTTATTGAATCTAATTTATATCGATATTTATATATCGTTATTTAATCTAATCACGTGATAGGTGAATACATAACAGTATCTACTTGTACTGCCGTTTACTTTACGTGCAATATACACGATTTATTTTAAAATGGTACATATTAATTGTATTACTCTCTGCTAGTCTATAAGGTTAAAGAGTATATTCTCGATTACGCCCAATCCTTAGTTTGTCCGCATACTTAGTCTACACTTGAGATTAAATTCTGTTTTAATAGGAAACAGAATTTCCTTGAGATCAAGACTCAAAGAATTCATTTGATGAATGTTTCTACTTAAAACATAAAACGAAGACGAAATACATAAAAAATATTTCTTTTATACTAGGAGAAAAATTAGATAAACTAATTTTACAGCAATCCGTTACATATCATTATTGAATTTTCATCAACATATGCCCTTTTTTATTTCGTTCGAAAACGGACGTACCACATACTTTCATTGATTTCTCTCTGTGAATATCAGCGATTTTATCAGCGTATTTGGTCGATGTATTTTTTACAATTGATAGTTGAAGTTGGAACTCTCCATCTCTAAAAACGACTGACTTTTCAATCTGCCACAGCTTTATCTGGCAATGTTCAGAAGGCATTTGTCTGTATTCTCGATATTGGGTAGGCGGTCTTCGACTATTTTAGGGAGAGAATCGATATATTATGCACTTAGCAATCGGCGGTACCTTTATTTTAATTAAATAATTTTCATTACATAAATTCTAACTAATTGAGAAAAAATGTATAATAATTAAATTTAAACTATTTAGACAATGATGAGTGCTGTGAAATTATATGAAATTGCCAATAACAATTTAAAAAATTTCTTACTCTTCTACTAATGAAATTATTATAAGAGTAAGAAATTTTACTATACAATATGCACCATATAATTGATTATTATTAAGCCAATATGAATATTAAATAATTAGCTAGAATAATATGTTAAATTAATTTGCAAAATAATGAATTTATTAAACCCATCGGAACACATGTGTTAATTACTAAATTATAATTATTTCAAGGTAGTCCTAAGAAGTTTTGAGTCAGTTGTGCGTAAAGATTACACGCACAATTTTTTTGTTGATAATTCATTCAAATCCTATTAATTAATTTCATTTTTAGAAAATTTTCTTTTAATCTAAGAAGTCTTATTTCAACCCTGCGTAAATATTACACGCACAATTTTCTGCCTTTGGTAATTAGTTCAAATATCTATTTATTTCTCTTGTGGGGAACAAACCACGGCATCAGGCGCAGCGGTAATCTTAAATCCTCTTAATACCACGGGATCGACATTTTTTCAAATTAATATGTTGTCAAATCAAATAAAGTGGCAAATTTTAACTAAACTAAATTTAAACAATGATGATATCATAAATAAATCGATTGGTAGCAAAACATTTGTAGGGAATTCGTTTGCTGTAATCACGTACTTCATTTCTAATAAATTAAACATAAAGATTTGTAAAATAATTGTCTGTAAAAATTTAATTAAAATTCGTAATCAAAACTAATTAGAATAATCTTAACTGTTTCCCCATTCGATAAAACTATTTATTGCATTCAGCCGCAGCACTCTATCCAAAGCGGCATTCGGCAAACTATTCGCACCTCTGAACCAATTTAAATGTCATTTTGACCATTTTCGCCGCCCGCCCAACTTAACACAAAACCGAGGCGGTCTGTATTTTAATTGAATACGATTCGTTCATTACTAATACAAGTCTTCAACTGGGAAAATAGGCTTAATTAGTAAAATTATTTTGAAATCTAGTATTTTATAATGTTTCGTGGTTTAATATATTTTGTATTGGTAACTAAATCAACTATGCTGCTTTTTATGACAATTCTCAGTCTTTACAAATAATCTGTGAACAATTTTAAGATAAAATTGCTATGCGCGTTTAATATTATTCCTCACTCTATTTAATCCCTAGCTTATCCACTATGCTAGAAGATTGTTTAATTTTAGCTCTTAACTTTTTTAAAGGGCGTCCATGTTACAAAATTTATAGCAATTTTTAGCACGTTGGACATAAGCACCGTGAGTCCAATAGTTTAAAGTACAATATTAATAAAAAATAATAAAATAGAGAGCACAAAACAATTCACTTTGAACATAAAATGAACTAATTACGAGTATCAATTGTGAACAGTAAAAGTGACCGCATTTTTGAAGCTATAAATGGAGCATAAAAATATCTAGTTTTGGCGCCTCTCATAATACCTGATAAACGTTGATAAACGCAAGTATGGGAGAAATAATTGAGCGCTTCAGGATGCCCGTGCGAGCTCTAGACAGATGAAACGAATTATGATTTCATCTTCTTACGTAACATTCAGGAGCATAAAGCGTTATCAACCTCAAGGCTAAAGGTTATCGACAAAACTATTTAATAAAAAAATGCTTGGTCGGAAATAATTTAATTTGTAAGATTAAAAGGAATTATATATGACTATGACCATTAGAATATCAGAAGGAAACAAATAATGATAACTCCAGCATATTTTTTATATTAAAATCTATTACTTTTGTTTAATATTTTCTCCAACATGAGTATAAATGACTATATATGGAGACCAGATGACTGCATTTGTTTCAAGAATACTACAGTAGATAATATAGGAACAAAGCCACGAAATACTCACTGTTATTAAATGATTATTCATTTATGTTGATCAAGGTCTTCATTAATAATATATAATTCTATTACATCATTAATATTTACGAGAATTATAAATCAGTTTTTCTACTGTACGCAAAAGTTAAACACTAAAATAAAAGAAAAGCGAAATGTGATCCTTTATACATGGATTCAATTAAATAGTATCGTCCCGGTAAGATGATATTTATATGCTGCTTTAGTTTCTTGCGAATTGTTTAATTATGTGCTAAAAAGAATACGCAAAAATATGTTCATGTCAATAGAAGATCCAGATCGTTGTACTGGGAAGAAAATTGCAAAAAGCTAGGATAAAGACAGCTAGTTCATTTTTGGTTATCCCAGATAGACCAAATTTTGGAAAGTCGAAGCGAAGTAATAGTTTTCTATGAGAGCTTGTTAAAGTATCTGATAAACACAATTAAAAGAAACTACGTGATATAGTATTATTTCTACTTTCTTTATGTTCTTTGCCACGACCTAGGTTTCGTTGTATTACAACATCTTCAGGTGGGCCTGTTAGCAAAGATATTTGCTAACAATCTTTGCTAGCAGTCCACCTGAAGATATTGTAATACAACGAAATCTAGGTCGTGGTAAAGAACTTAAAAAAAGCAGGAATAATTCTACATCACGTAGTTTCATTTAATTGTGAATAATGAATTTCCCCAAAATTAACGCCAAATATATTCAGTATCTGATAACCTTCGCCCTTGTTTTTTCAACTAATATTTTGTTTTTAACCATCTACTTGTCTTCAAAAAGGCAAAAATAGAGCAAAAGTATGATTATATCTTCAGCTGGGCCATTTGAAGAGAATGTTGTTACACAACGAAATCTAGATCATGGTTAAAGATTTAAATAAAGTAGATATAATACTACATCATGTAGTTTCATTTACTTCTTAATCAAAATTAAGTGATAATGAAATTCTACAAACGTCACGCCAAATATAATCAACAATTAAATGATTGCCGTTTTAGAGTTCTGTCCGTATTTTTGTGTATTTAAACTAACTAACTTTGTATGCTACTGGAATATGTTGGGGATAATTTATGTTAGAGAGATATTTTGATATAACCAGGTGAACCATAGAAGGTTCTTTTTCTGCAGTCATTGTGTGTCCAGTTCAATTTCTATTGAATTCATATAATTGAATTGAAATAATAATTTTAAAATAGCCTATAAATATAGCTGATTTTTGGTGAATTTTTCGTGGGGTAAAAAGTTTAAAACTCGTTTATATAAGATATATTAGAAAAATAAAATAATCAATTCAAATGCTATTAATTATCAAAATCTTTTAAAAATAAGCCACTGCTGAAGCATACTCAGGAAAGCATATGATAATATTAGTGTATTATAATAATGTCAGTCTATGATCTCTGAAAGGGAAAAAAACAGTGTGTATTTTAAATAAAAACCAACGGATCACATTATGTATTAGATTCCTATGATTTAAAAGATTTTATTTAATTTAATGCACAAGCACACAATATCATCATCATCATATATATTAATACGCTAAGGTTAAGATGTTACTCTCCCTTTTTAGAAAAAACCTCACATCTAATCCACATAAATTATATATAATTTTATAGATAATTGCTTGCTCTACCGGCATCCACAACTAAAAAATGTATTATTGCTATTGTTTTTGCAAATTAATTAATTATTAAAATTATATACACAAAACAGCAATGCTGCCATCTAACGGCTCAACGTCAATATGATTGACGGTCGGTAAAATTTTTGTTTAATTTCAAATCCACTCACGTATAAATAAAGTGGCGCTTTAGCTCAATGCTTTTGATACTTGCGCCTCTATATGTCAATTTTAGTAAAATATTTGTTCGATCTGTCATCTGAGCTTCATAATGGAATAAATAATGCGAAGACTTCGCACGGGTCACGCTAGTTATTTGTAATTAAACAAAATAGTGCTAGCTATCCCTACGACTTCGTTTGCGTGAAATTCGGAATAAGAAAATTTATTAGAATTGGTTTTATTTTTCGTATGTTGCTCTTGGGTATAACTATAACCATACCAACATTAATCAAAACCCGTTCGTCTGGTAGATTTCGCGTGATTGACAAAAAAATAACGAACAAACAGACGAAAATTAAAAAAAAATAGTTTCCTGGTTTCTATTATAATCTTCAAAACCCGTTCGTCTGGTAGATTTCGAGTGATTGACAAAAAAATAACGAACAAACAGACGAAAATTTAAAAAAAATAGTTTCCTGGTTTCTATTATAATCTTTTACGCTAAATTAATCACTCTTTTAAAAATATTTTCAATGTAGAGAATTCACTCTGTTACAATTCAAAACCGAGGAAACTAAAAAAACAAATGATACAGTTAATAAACCGCGTAAAACTAAATTACAAAAATATGAAAAGGAAGTTCATAAAAATACAAATTTGATATACGATATAATAATAAATATTTTCATGCATATACACATACATATGCATGTTATTAAACAAGCGGAAAGTGAATAACTGGTGGCAAACAAAGAGTTAAAATGTAATACGCATTTCACCATAGGAATCATTTTTAATACAATCATAGAAAGCGTTTACCAATATGTCATTTTAATAATAAGGATCAAAATGGTTTCCCAACTTAAGTACCTAGTGTTGATTGCCTTACTCTGTACGTTTTACAAGTGCTGGATCTTAATTAAGCGTAAAGAAAATATTGCGTACATAGTTAATGTTATATCTTACAACAATTCATATTTAAATTGTTCATTCATTCATCAAAATGTTCATTTAAATTGTTCATTCATCATTATAATTATCCTGTAACCATCTATGTAAGACATAAATAAGTTATATTCCCAATCACTTTCTCGCCAAATCTACAATCAATCTACCCGCGGACACAGTTTGCCTTCTAAATCGATACGACCACCACAAAGACCAGCGATAACGCTCATCCACCTCAATAGCTGGGCAGGGTCTATCCCGTTTCGTTTACTATTGACCCGAGCTGTCAGCTTTTTCGATGAATAAAATAGGCTTTGATAAATTTGCTGTGATGAAGCACGTTTCAACTAGTTTCGCATTCATAGTTCAGCACATCCGGTCACTTAATGCGGGCTTTGCGAGAAAGCTTTGATGAATAATTTTAAAACGACTTTCTTTCCATTCGCTTTATTCTTAAAATTGAATATTTAAATAGGCCAATTTTCATTATTGATTAAGTTGAAGGTTTAGCAGAATATTTAACAACTTTGAGCATTTTTCCGTAAAAAATATTTTCTTCCATTTTTCCAAGTAATATGTCTCCATAGATTTAAAAAAGCATATAACGTTATTCTTCAGCTCTTTCACTCACACCTACTTTGTCTTAATCTTTCTCTTAGATCAAAGTGGAAGTACAGCAAACGTCAAACTTATTTTTGTTAAATGAAAACTTGCAACAGCATCAATACATACAAACACGCATCCAAGCAGTATCCTTTAAAAAGGTATTGATTTAACGAATAAATCTAAGGATTATTTCTTTAATAGATGCTTTGTGGTTATACAATTAAATAAGTGCCACTTTCAATTTAAATATAACCAAACCAACTCAGGGAGATTTAATGTTTTCTCTACCAATGTGAGATATACATTGTTTTAAGATAGGTTTGCAAATTTATTGCAAAGTTAGTCACGTAAAATATTAGATACCAACATTAAAAACAAGACGTGATCTGTCATATGTTGGTTGGTATTTCGTCTTTTTTGACATCGTAGGAATTAGGCGAAATATATTTGTTAACATTTTCATAAGAGAATAATATATTTAGAACTAAAATCAAAGCAGAGGCTTGATTTATGTTAATTATTACGTACATAAACTTACCACAGAATCTATATATAAATATTCATGTAAAAATGCCAAAATCTCTGTTAATAGTCGCTATATTTAAATCATAATAAATATAGCATTTGAATGATTGAAGAAGATTTATGGGAGGAAAGTTGTTACTCAGTTTATTTACCTTACAGGATTCCCTGGATAGGGAATATTAGATACGTTTTACATGCCATATTAACCTGAACGCAGTATTAGAAAAATGGATATCAGAAACCTCACATCTTTTATTGATATTTGAAATTCATATTTGTTCATATTTCGAAAGGAAGTGGAGAAAATATTTTTATTTAATTCAGCAACAAGCTTCATGTTTTGGGTACTTTATTGGTGCATAAGTAAGCTATTAGCGTATAAAATATTAATGGAAAAAATTAGTTTCAAGTCGACACCTCTCGTAAATTGTAAATAAAGAGGACTATCGATCGTGACATCCGATGTCTAGCTTTATAGAAGGAATGCAATTCTCAAAGGGGATTTTCACACCGTCAACATTTACACTTGACACACCATCGATCGTCAATATTTCACCTAAACTTCTGCATATAAATACTTTGCGAAGAACACATTTCAGAGAACTGGAATAAAGGGCTTTTTATTACCGTATTCAAAAAGGTAAGTTTAGCCAATGGAAATTTTTGAGGGTATTACTTATACCTTGCTTGTCTTGCCTTCAAAGGTGCTCCGTAAAATTATGTTGCACAGGTTTTCGGAGGCCATAGACCTCCTTTTTTGTATAAAGCAAGCTAGTTGCCATCCAAACAGTTTATGTAAATAAGATATATACCGTTTGGATTATACATGAACTAGCATCAGAAGGGCGAAGTGAGATTTATCTCACCTTTATCGACTTCAAAATTTTTTTTATTTTTTAAGGTTAACTAGTATCTGACCCCAATTCATTGGTATACCAACAAAGATCGCAAATATGCCAAACAAAATCTATAATAATTCATTTCAGATTACACAGAATTTCCTTATCTCTGAGAATATTACGGTACAAGCAGGCATTTGCTAAGGTTGACTTCTTTCGATGCTTCCCTTTCTGATTGTTCTTGATAGCATACATATGTAATACATAAATGTATTACATATGTAATACATGCTCAAACAATGAAAGGTGGCGCGATATAATATGTGAATCATCAAAGTTTAAGAAGAGATGGACAGGACAATACGGAAGACTGAACAGTAACCATGTGAACACGCAAGCCCAATTAGAACCCTTACGGCTAGCGTATACTGGGCTCAAAGTTAATGCACGGATGATTCTAGAAATAAGATGTGGTATGAAGGACTCTTTGCTACTACACACAGAGCAAGTGAAACGTACTGAACTAAAAAAGACATTCCTTTACGAATCATCAAAGCAAGGAAAATCTTCGTGTAACTCCGCCCAATGTGGCATTTGCGGAAGCTGACATGAAGAAACTAACTCAAAACCTCCCATTCCTACGTCAAAACCGTTCTGCTATATGGGTTTGAGACATGGTAGGCAACAAAGTAACTCCAAGTTTTCATCATGGCTGAAATAATAATATAAGGATATGTCTTGACCCGAGAAAATAAATAAAGGAAAACGCGGTCGTAGTGCCATGAATGTCCCTTGCCCTACCAAGAGAAATTTGTACTTGAAGAAGAATTAATATATAGCGTTAACCTGACTTATCTGCTTTCATCATTGAAATATACTCTCGTCTACCTTGAAGATTCTAAACTCTATGATTTAGTAAATCCTGCATCTGATACAAGTATGTTCTTTCTTGTGACGTAACTGATATGTCTAAGTTTATTTAACGAATACTAAATTGTTCCTTGGTATTAAATATAAAAACCAAAATTATTTCCTTTTAAATTTCAGTTAGAAAAGAATACGGAAAGCGTAGATGAATGATGACATATTTAAATTGTTGCTCAAGAACAGAAAGAACTAGAAAATTCTGTTTTGCGAGAAAAAGTAAAATCTACCTACTAAGTAATCTCAAATAATTCTGCTACCTCTTAACCAGATATAGCTTGGAAATTATGTAATTACATTAAATATGAAGGTGACATTTAAATCTTGAAAAATTTTGCATTGTTTTGACAATTTCATTATTCCACAAAACAAAAATTCCAAATAAGGACTCAAGAATTTAATTGATTCTCGGACAGTTAAAAATATGAAGCCAATACTATAGCAAAGATTTTATCTCTGATTTTAATGTTTAAAAGCATTAGATTAATTTAAAATATTGCACTGTCCAATTTGTCAACTGGTCCTGTCACAGGTACTTCGACTTTCTACGGTTGATATTTGTTTTTTGTAAATTGTTTTTGTTTACTTTTATCCCTATTTACTGAAGCGATCTCTTACCTCAGTCGACTGCGTGTTAATAAATTATCTGATGCGCAAACAAATTGAACCAATTCAACGAGCCCCTTTGATCAGTTTTATCATCCGTCACCCACCCTATAGTTTGACAAATTACTTTTAATATTAATTTTTGACGAATTAGCTGTTTGTAATAAAACAATCATTATTCCTCTCGGAAGATTAATATTACTACTCTACTCTATGAATCGATTTAGCTTGTTTTGAAACAGTTTCAAACATTCATTTACGTTCAGATATATAATGTTATTATCGCCAGAAAATAACATTCTTGTGTATTGCGTCAAGAATTGCTTAGCTTTCACTCCAACTGTATTTGAACTAGTAACAAAAAATATTCGTGATGGTAACGTAACATATAAGTGGTGTAGAATCATTTTGCTATAGAAAATAATATATTCCGGGTATTCAGTGTTACATAAATTTATTTATTATACTGTAAATCCTGCTATAGAAAAAAAACTATATCGTAACTTTAAGCTATAAAATTTAAATCCTACCGAAGCGGAAGAATTGTCACAGCTTATTTATCGAGTGCTTAAAATACAGTACAGGGTAATACATCTATGCAAAATGACAATACCAGTACAGGGTAATACATCTATGTAAAATGATAATCTAGGCAAAATGACAATACCAGAAACCCACTGGCGCCAAGCTCACCAATCTCTCGTATGCTATCCCGATGTATTTCTATTGAAATATTCGTAATAACGCATTCAAATGCTATAAAACATTGAATAACTTTGTGATGAGTCGTGCGGTCATTACACCTTATTTTTTAAGATGAATATAACTTTAAATTAATTCTGTTTCACTTATTTAAAGATTAGTGTTAAGAGACGTTTTTAAAAGCTTTATTAAAACTCTTTCAAACTGTTAAATTTATGTCCCTGATATTAACTTCCGTCTGCTTAACAGCTAAAATATTACCAGACGTTTTAAATATCATAAGAATATTGACTCATGCTCTTTCATTAAATTGCAACTAAGCTTTTTCTTATATCCATTTACAAAAAGGTTTTTGCGTTACCTCATTATTAACTTTATTGCCACTAATGAACATCAACTTAAATCAATCTATCTCATCATCAAATAATCTACTCATTTTAGTTTTAGGTCTCAATGATATGGGACTTAAATTCGATAAATTTACTTATTTTTAGTTTGTGTGCCATGTCCAAGAAGGTATTGCTCTGAATAACAGATATATTTGTATTAGTAAAAAAGGTTAATCGGTATAATCTCAGCACAACTTCTTTTAATGTTTTGTTATATATATATTGCGGATCACATAAATGTTATCGCTAATTGATATCTTTAAAACCATTTTTATTCACTTTTATTGCAATAATATTGCAGCAGACACTATCTACAATGTTATTGCAGTCGTAGACTTGAATCTCCATTGCAGAACGTGCTTGGTTTTTTAATTCTTATTTTGGCTTAAAATGGTGGAAAATAATTAAACCAAGCTAAAATTTTAAATCAAAGTTACCAGTCGCAAGCCGAAGTCATTGATTATTAATTCGCTTAATATTCTTACAACTGACATAGTATTTCTTTAATACACGGCGAATGAAATTATTAAGTTTTTAAGTATTTTTCAATTGTACGTACCTATTACGCAACAAATTGAATTATTAAATTTTACGAATAACGACACCAACAGCCAAAAACTATCATTAATTTTACATCACTAGTTAATTAACTAGATCGTAAACTAATATAGGCTATTTTTCCCTAACTAATAATAATATCAAGACATTAAAGAATTCACATTAAACCGCACATGTGAACTACATCGATATAATTTATTCCAAAAGTCGTACTGTAATTCATATATGTGGGTAGGCCCGAATTTACTCACATTAAAAGTAATCCAGGGCACACTTAATCATGCTGTTCTAACTACAAACTAAACGGTACAAACCAATAATGATTTTATTGTATACAGTTTATTTTATAAAAATGTTAGTAGGGACGAAATCATATTACACAACCTCTAAACCGCTTTATAAATAAATGTTGGATAAAATTCTTTTTAATCTGAAAAATGCCAAGAATGCACAACTGGTGTATAAAGTAATAAACATTCTATTTACACTAAAGTTAATGTTTAATTTACTCGTGACTAGCTGGCAATGAACTCCAAAAGTTAACTCATATAATTAGAAAAATAAACGTCTTCTACCTACTAGAAGCCTGTGCAACGTACTTACTAAACGTTTCATATATAATTTCACTCATGTGCTCGTTTGCAAACATTTATTCTCAATCGTGTGCTCGTTTGCATTCGGAATGGAGTAAAAAATACTACCGGGAAAACAAGAAAAACTATATAGAAAAGGCCAAAGGCGCGTACGGGCCGAGCAAAATTTTCCTCTTCGTCAAGATTTGCGACGACTCTGCATATATTTCAAGTCTAAGTGATATAAACTACTTTAGAGTTCTGTAACAGTTTTCGGCGTATTTGTGAAATTTATCCATTTTTTTCTCTTTCGGAGTTCGTCCGCATTTTTTTGGCATAGGTAGCACACGACGGAAATAACTCCGATGAGAGAGTTGAGATAGTTTTCTGATGGCAGCCAAAGATTTTCTTGATATATTGCGATTCATATCCTACGCGGGTAGCAAGATAGGATTAATAAGAAATTATTGAGTAACTATTGAAATCGATTGTTCGATAATTTAAAAGAAGTTAACTTTAAAAAGTGATATATGTTGTAACTTTTGATAATTATCAACACTGATAATATGTTTAAGGTACACATAAAAAAAACTTTTCGTTTTCACTGCTATAATTTCAAAGTGAGATATTATAACTATAAGTTATATGAGATCTCTTGAAAGGGTAAATATACTCAGCTCTTTGCTAACAAATCACTCCGATAAAACAATTCAGGTCACCCCCGTTGACCAGCGCCGCTGCTAGTTTAGTTGAAGTAAAAGTGGCGTGCGATTAAGCAATGAAATGTTGTGTTTATTAATTTCTTTTGTTGTTGGTCCGTAGTGTGATTTTTATTTCAATTAATGAATGGAATATTCATGGATTATTTCCGACCGAGTTTGCTTAAAGCGGATGATTATTTGTAGCTGAAATTACTGTTTGTCAACCGATAACCGATTGTTAGAAGATATCGATAGCGTTCCGTCCATTCAAGCTCAACGCACAAGTTTAGAAAATTATCTACTGATTATTATGACCCTTAATTAAATGAAACTATGTGATGTAGTATTATTTCTACTTTCTTTAATTTCTTTACCACGACCTAGGTTTCGTTGTATTACAACATCTTCAGGTGGGATATTAGCAAAGATGGTATATTAGCAATAGATGATTATCTTTGCTAATATCCCATCTGAAGATGTTGTAATACAACGAAACCTAGGTCGTGGTAAAGAAATTAAAGAAAGTAGAAATAATACTACATCACGCAGTTTCATTTAATTGTGAATAATGAATTTCTACAAAATTAACGCCAAGGTGGAATATTAGCAATAGATGATTATCTTTGTTAATATCCCACCTGAAGATGTTGTAATACAACAAAACCTAGGTCGTGGTAAAGAAATGAAAGAAGGTAGAAATAATACTACATCACGTAGTTTCATTTAATTGTGAATAATGAATTTCTACAAAATTAACGCCAAATATATTCAAGATTATTATGACGTCAAAAAGTAAACTTGAACGAATAAAATACATCATCTTCATATTAAGGGATTTCAAAACACCGAATTTTTCACATGTTAATATTAAAATATATAAAGGAAAGTTTTATCAGTTTACAAAGTCGCACAATTTAGAAATATTGAATTAAAGGGAGAACGTCTAACAATTAAACCAGAAAGTGAAAATAATTATAGATTTTGCTCTGCTAATAAGCCTAAATATATATTTAACTATGTTTATCGGCGATGCCTCCTCCCAGCCTCTAAAAATACAGCATGGCGTCTAAGCCGCACGTCTTCTACTGACTCGGGCAGCCAGTTTTTTCTTTGAATGAACTAAATTTTCAGAAATTGTATTGCGGTGGAACACGTTTAAGTTAGTTTCGTATTCATAATTTATTTCAGGACTTCCGATCGACTAATTCAGTAACGATACTGTTTAATGAAGTGTACAGATTTTACAGAAGTCTTCGATTAATAATAACTTTATAAGTACGTTTTTACTTTTCACGTTATTTTAGTACGTTTTTACTTTCAGAGTTATTTCTGTAATGTAACTGATAAGTCAAGCAACTATAATACAACGGAGCTAAATTATTTTCTACTTTCTGACGATTACTAAATATTTACAGTTGTAAAGGCGTAGAAACCAAAGTTATTTTTTTTTCAAATTTCCACTGAACTTTTCAAATTTCCACTGTTTAGAAAGTACAGGCGGACTACGACTTTTATAATTTGCTGCTCGAGGATAGGAAAATCTAGAAATCTCTGCTATTTGAGAACAACGAGTATCTATCTACTGTGTAGTCTTAAGCATGTCACTTCCTCTCACCGATGCGACCCACGGTAGCTCAAAGACGATCCGATTAGGTTAAATAATGAAGGTTGTATTTAAGTTTTAGAATGTTTTGTAGTCTTTTGGTAGTCACACAAAGTTTCAAACAAGGATTTAAAAATTAATTTTATTTGGGGTTGAACCATCAAAAATATGAAACAGATTCTACAGTATAGGTATTATGTCAAATTTGTATTTATACATGCGTTAAATTGATGTAAAATGTCCAATTATTTGCAACTCCAGTCTAGATTTTTACAATACCAATGGTATAAATACTTCTTCAATAGTTTTACCTAACTTTATTAAGTTAATACCAAGATTAAATCTTCACGATTTCCCTTACCATTTAGTAATTTTGTCGATATTTATTTTTCAACAAATTTTTTTTCATTACGACAGTAATGTTAACAGAAACCACCCCTTATAACGCACCTTATAACCACCCCAAACGACTTTGTGTCAGTCAAATAGCTCATGTACAAAAAATTGCGCCATTAAACTAATATAAAGAGCCCCTCTGACCGATTCTATCACCCGTTCAACTCGAATCCTTTAATTATTTTTGCTATTAATAAACTATAGTTTGAATCTCATTTTGTAAATAGTACTTTTGACGAATTGGTCATTTATAGTTAGGTTTATTCCTATTGAAGATCGATATAACTCTACAAAATAAATATGCTTGCTTCGCAATATTCCCATCCGGATACGAATTATTAGTTTCACCGTAAGCACAGAATAAGAATATTCCTTAGCGGTTAAAATTTTGATAAATATTTTATCATAATATGGAATATTTTGCAATAAATGACAGCTACGTTTATCATTAATCCATTTATTTACTCGCTCCCAAAATAATATACCGCATACATAACTTAATTTTTAATTACTGGATAAATGATAAATACTTATAAGGACTTTATTACCAAAATTGTCCCATTTTGTACAATCAAAATAACTTTCATACTAAGAAGCCAAAATGTTTTATCTAAAACAGTTTTTTTTTATACAAACTTTATTACAAACTAAATCAACCTAAAGAATCTATAAACAACAAAGGTTAAGGAAAATTCTCATTACCTGTAAAACGGCAACATAAACAAGAGGGAAGCGCATAATATTCTATTTACGCTAAACTTTAAATCTAATTTACTCGTGTGGGTGGTTGACTATGAACCATGAACTCGGAAGCTCGATCTCATAATATCGGGACAATAAACTGACATCTTTCTATTCACTGCCTGTAGACATATTTATACCAAACTTTCCGCATATACTTAAACTTTTATTCTCAATCGTTTGCAAGTTCGCATTTGGAACGGGGTAGAAAAGCAACGAAAAAGAAGGAAGACTATCGTGAAAAAAAAATAAAAGGAGCAAATGAGCTGTGCAAAGTTTTCCCTTTCGACAGTATTTGCGACGACTCTGCATATGTTTCAAGTCTAACTAAGCGATATAAATTAATCTGGTATTACATAATATTTTTGGGTGTATTTATGAAATTTATTCACTTTGTTCTCTTCTCGTATTTATCAGCACTTTTTGTGTTAAGAAGAAAATGATTGAAATAGTTCCAATAAAAGGGGGCAGCTGAAGTAATTTTGACAGCTAACATTTTTCTTGATACAGTACTACTACCTGTACTGTATCAAATGTACCAAAAAATATTATCGTACTCAACAACACATCAACAATTATTATCGCACGTAACAATACAGAGTCGATAAGAAAAAAATAATAGCTTCTGAAATCTAGCGTTAGTTTATCTTGAAGAAGTCAAACTTAAACAGTGACATATAATGTATCATTAATAATTTTCAATAAGGAAAGTGTTCATAATTGTACGACATTAATAAAAAACATTGTCGTTTTACGGCTACAATCTGAAAACTTATAGTGTGTGTTTAAATAGCTTTAAAGAATAAATGTATTCAACAGTATGGAAACAAATTTCGCCTATAAACAATTCTGGTTGCCCCCGTTGATCAGCGCCACCGCCCGCCCAGTTAAAGTAAAACTAATCTGCAGTGAAGTGGTTCCGTGTCAATTAATTATTTCTCCTGTTGACCAGTAGTGTAAGCTTTTTTCAATTATTAAATGAAGTATTGACCGATAATCACAAGGCAGAGATTATTTAGAAGAGATATTTATTAATAGCTGGAGTTAATTTTATACCTGTTGTCCTATTAATGGCGTTCTGTTCATGCAAGTTTTAATGCAGCCTATTTAAATAATTATTTATTAATTAATATTAGGTAAATAAAGGAATTAATAATTGTACGACTACATTTTTACTGTTCATATTATTTATACAACCAATTATTTTAATAGATTAGCAATTAATATTGAAGATCCTTTGCCACGTGCAAGCAAAATAGCTTCGAAGATTCTGAAGTGTATTCTTCAGCTCCTTTGGCGATACACTTTTAATTTAAATCATCTTCCTAGACCAAAGTGCGAGAGCAACAATCAACATGTTTTAAATAAAAACATAGAAAAGTATTACAAGGCCGATTACTGTACTATTATATATTTACAATACGAAGTAAAAAGCATTGCTTTTGTGAATAAATTCTTAGAGACACATTCTAAATCGATACTTCGTAGTAATACGGAACAATTAATTTTCTGTTTTATTATGTAACTCGTCATATAAAAAATTGACATAAGTATTATATACCAAAATAAAAACAAATAGATGCACTGCCTTATGTGTTTGTATATTTATAGATATAATAAAACCTGTAAAAATCAACCCCGTTAACATAAAAAAACAAGTGCCAGTTATCTACTTACAGCTTGCAAAATTATCTGTTGCTACTTGTGATACTTTCCGTAAATACTTTCATTTAAACTCTTATTCTTATTAGTTTGTTACTTTGCATTGGAAATGGGTAAAAGAGTTACGAGAAAAGCGGAAAAAAGAATCTAGAAAATTAATGGGTCCACAAAGTTTTCGCATTTGTCAGCGTTCGCGACGACTCAACATGTATTAAGTGTAAGTAAATAAGACAAACTACATTAGAGTTTTGCTATTATTTCCGGACTATTTGCGAACTTTATATTTACTTTAGTCACTATTAGTATTATTCGGTGTACGTTTACGTTAAGGAAAGGTAGGCGTTACCATTGATATATTTAAGCAATGCTCAGTCTTTTTCAGCCAATGTGAACCATTTTCTCTGTAAATCCATGTAAGGTAGTCGATATGCGGTACTTTAGTCAATGTGATAATTAAGAAAATTTTCTAGAGGAAATAGAGTATTCAAGAACATCAAAGTAAGGAAATAATCATAGTTTTGTCATTATTACTATTTCTCTATAATTTATTTATTTTATACTGAGATCCTGAAACTAGTTCCTATTGAGAAGTTTAATCAGTCTTGTTTTTCTTTGTTTAGAAGTATCGTTTCTTGTTTTTCTTTGTTTAGAAGTATAGTTTCTTACAATAAAGTTATTCAAGGTAGAAAAGAAGTAATTAAGTTTATTTGTATTTGAAAACCAGGACATGGCACACGTATTATACGCCATTTTTAAGATTATCGTTGTACAAAATAACAGTAAAGTTGGTTTCAGAAACCTTTCATGTCCTGTCAGGTTCATACATATTTTGAAAGAACACATTGACGTCTTTATTTTTTTTTAAGAAGACATTGACTTCTTTACTTTATTTGACGTCAACTTCAAAAAGAATTTTAAGTAGAAATTTTTCAATAAGTAGATAAATGTTAGCCTATTTGCATCTAATTTTAATGTCATTCGAGGAAGTGTTTTCTATAGAAAGACATAATACAAAAAAAGAGTATTTTAAAGACAACGAATATTTATCTACCTACTCAGCAGTTTCAATAAATTCTGCTATCTATTAATGAAAGGTCTATTGATAGTTCGGGGATGCTGAAGTTGGGTTAAATGATAAAGATGGTATTTAAATTAGGAAAGTTTTGCAGTCTTTCGATATGAGTCTTTTGCGGGACCCAAAGATTCAAATAAAAATTAAATTTAGGAAAGTTTTGCAGTCTTTCGATATGAGTCTTTTGCGGGACCCAAAGATTCAAATAAACATTAAAAAATACAACTAATTTTGGTTTTAACTTTCAAAAATACGAACCTGATATTACATGAAATCATATTTCCTTGCAGTTTATTTATCTTAGGTCCATATTAATATGCTTTATTATATTAAATCCCTTTCATTATATTCATCCATCTTCACTAAAGACAAATCTTAGCACTCAATCGACTTTTGTAAATCAATTGATTGCTCATGTATGAGTAAATTACGTCATTAAACCAATTCGACGGTCCAGGTCTATCATCTTTCCAACTCTAATCCATTCCGATGCATCCGGAGTTGATCAACACCGCGAGATTTTAAAATTAATACTCATTAATAGGTAACCTGTAGATCAGTTGACCTAATAATTTAATGAAGAGTAACTTTTGACTAATTGACCATTTGTGATTAAGTTTACTTCTTACGGAAGACTAATAACGTGTCATGACTCTATAAAATTAATTAAATTTTTTTACAACACTTTGAAAAATGTCTTTATGTCCAGATATATAATATTAGAATTTCACATAGGTGTGCTATGCGTGAGGACATTGCGTTGAAATTTTATAGTCGTTCTCAGTATCTTCTCCGAATGTTAATTATATTTCATTAAATGGCAATTAGGCTTTATTTTTAATACATTTACATAAAAGCTTTGTACGATACATCATTATTACCTTTAATGTATATTTATAATAATTAATTTCAATCAATCCATGTCTACAATTATCTAAATTTAATTTTAAGCTCAAAGGATATTTGGTTAAATCCAATAATTTACAATATATGTGGCCTCTATTGAGTCAGATTATTTCAAAAAGCTTAATTGTTAACAACATAAATTGGTAGACCCGAATTTACTCCAACAAAACTAGTCCACGGCACACTTAATAATGCCATTCTAAGTACAGAGAGAATCATTTACGCTAATAATGGCTTTATTATAAACTTTGCCTCATTTTAACTAAGCGATATCAATAAATAAAACTATTTTTTCATTCTTACGGATTAACCACAATATTTTATATTAAACAGTTTACTTTATACAAATTGTAGTACAAATTAAATAATACTACACGATCTTTAAATACAGCAACCGTTTTAAATAAAATTTTCAATTAACGGGAACAACGGCGAAATATACAATAAGCAGGCGTATGTAAAGCGTAATAAATATTTCATTTGCTCTAAAGCTTAAATTCTAAGTTACTGATGGGACTGGCTGACAATGAACCACGAACCTGGAAGGTCAACCTCATAAAATCTGAACAATAAACCGGCATCTTTCTATTCACAGGTTGGAGAAATACACATTAAACTTTTAAAATGTACCGTAACTTAAACTATTATTCGTAATCGTTCGCTGATTTGCATTAGGAATGGAGTTGAAAAGGCAACGGAAAAACGGGGAAAATGACCCAGAAAAAGTGAAAGGAGTGTATGAGTTGAGGAAAGTTTTCCTCTTAATCAATATTTGCGATCAACGTACCGTAAATTGACAATGTGTTTCGTCTATGACGTACATTAACCTTTATAATGTAGGTCACTGTTTAAGTTTGCATTCTGCAAACCAAAAAACCTTATTCGACAACAATTTTTTTTTTCTTATCGACTCCATCTTCCCATCTGCTTAGGATACAAATAGATACAAATGGTCGTATTAAGATACATTTTAGCTGTCACCACAACATTATTCCTGCTGCATCCTTTCACCAGAAATATTTCAATCGTTTTAATTATAACCAAAAAAAGCGTAGACGAATCCTGGAAGAGAACAAAATGAACGAATTGTATATATACGCTGAAGAGTATTACGAAACTCTAGCTTAATTTATATGCCTTATTTTGACTTAAAACATATGCAGATTCATCGTAAATGTTGACGAAGAGGAAAACTTTCCTCGGCCCAGTCCTGTAACTTTTTCTGAGTCACTTTCCCCGTCTTTCCGTTACCTTTTTTACCCCATTCCGAACGCAAACGCGCAAATGACTGAGAATAAAAGCTTATGTGAAAGTATATTTGGAAAATTTAGTTTGTATTTCTGCAGCCTGTGAATAGAAAGATACCCGTTTATTATTCTGATTTTATTAGGTCAACCTTTTAGGTTCCCGCTTTATTGTCAACCAGCCCCATGAATAATTTAGACATTAAGCTTTATAGTAAATAGAATATTTATTAAGCTTTACATACACCTACCTATTGTATATTTGCCATTGTCTCCGGTTATTCAAAATTTTGTTTAACATTTGGTTGCTGCATTGATAAAAGATTAAACTATTTACGAGTAATAGAAAATATTGTGACAAATCAGTAAGAATGAAAAAATATTGTAAACCATGGTTTTACCCGGGCAAGAGTTCAGACTTTCTTCCAGATTGAGTTGTTTGTTCGACGATAGTTCAAAGACTAATGATTCTATTATGATAAAACTTGGTATTTATACTAATAATGAGTTACTTAACTAGTTATCATTCCCTTAATCACCTTTACTAATGGCCTACTTTTCCATTCCGCGAACTTAACCCCCCCCCCTCGTAATAGAAAATATTGTGACAAATCAGTAAGAATGAAAAATTATTTTTACTTATTGGTAAAGCTTAGTTAAAGTGAGGTAATATTGATAATTAAGCCATTATTAGCGTATATTGCGCTTTCTAGTTAGATTGGCATTATTAAGCGTGGATTACTTTTGCAATATTTTAAGGGTTGAGCAATATCTTCATGCAATGTACACCTATGTTAAAGTCTAAAATCATGTATCTGGTCATAAATATATTTTTTACCTTTTTGAAAAACAGCTTAATTCATTTTATAGAGTAATGGAATTGTATTAGTTTTCCGAAAAAAGTAAACCTAACCACGAATGGCCAATTAGTCAAAAACTAATTTTTACTGAATAATTTGACCAACTGACCTATAATTGGTCTATTTATGAATATTATTTCTAAAAGCTAGTGGTTCTTATCAACGCCAGACGCATCGGAATGGATTCGAATTAGACTGATAATAGAGTTGAGCCTGTTGAATTTGTTTAATAGCGTAATTTGTTCGTACACGAATCATTAATTGATTTACAAAATATCGATTGAGTATAGAGATTTGGCATCAGAAAAATTGGCGAAAAATTAATTTGAACATAATTAAATACTAAGAAAATGCGAGAAAAAGATCATTTTGATATGAGCTCAATAACGATTGTTAAAAACACCACGTCAATATTTATATGTTCGGTTGTTTGTATAGTCCGTATTCCGTGTATTGTATAGTCCGGCTGGGAGTTAGCAAGTTGGGCGGTAAAATATGTTAAATTAATAAAACGATTACTTTGTCTAGCCATTGATATATTATTAAGTTCATGTTTTGACGGTTCAAACTAAAATTAATCGGATTCTTGAATCTTTATTTGGAACTTTGGATCCTATGAAGGAATAAGATTCTTGAAAGACTGTAAAACTTTCCAAAATTTAAATACCGTCCTCATCATTTAATCTAACTTTACCTCTCCGGGCTATCATGAGACATTTCCATGACAGGTAGCGGAATTTCTTAAGACTGATAAATATTCTTTGTTCTCGAACGGTTGAAATTTCTAGTTTTTTTCGTCCTCGAGCAGCAAATTACGGAATCGACGGAAGTTTTAGGAATAATAAATTTCGTTTTTAAATCGTAATAGCTGCAACCATTTAGTAACTGTTTAAAAGGGGCAATATATTTTGTATTTTTAGTTTAACTTGTTTGACCTATCTTATATATATCCTCCTTTCGTAATGTATCCTACATTATAAAAAAAGAATATATTCAAATTAGATGCAGTGTTTACTAAATTATAGTGTCTGAAGTCTTTATGGTATTAAGAGAATATTTTAATAAAGAATATAGATACAATTAAATGAAACTACGTGATGTAGTATAATTTCTACTTTCTTTAAGTTCTTTACCACAACCTAGGTTTCGTTGTATTACAACATCTTCAGGTGGGATATTAGCAAAGATCTTTGCTAATAGCCCACCTGAAGATGTAATAAAATGAAATCTATATCGTGGCAATGAACTTAAAGAAAGTAGAAATAATACTACATCACGTAGTTTCATTTACTTGTGAATAATGAATTTCTTCAAAATTAACGCCAAATATATTCAATAATTGAATACAAATATATCAAGATAGCGCTTTGTTTTACTTTCGTACTGATTAAATCGATGACGTATGCAATGATATATCGATTTAGACATAACGTCTAAATCGAAGGTGTGCTCGTTGCTGAATAGTACAAAGATAATTTCTTCGCTTTCACTCATAAATGCTTACAGGATAGTCCGATTTGTACATTTCATTTTAATGAAAGGCATACTTCCCCATTGGTCCCGATGGTTAAGAATCGATGATGAACTTCGAAGATATCCTGATAGATGAGAGAACATGGTCTCTTCGAATAATGTAAGACCGTATTCAAACTAATTATAAGTACTTTAATCACAGATTTTGATCAGATCCTGATAATTATCTTTATCACCGAGGAGTACTTTAACCCAATCTGAGATTATTTGACTTGTCGTGACGGGTCCTTTTGTTACAAATAGTGATCACAATCTGACGGTGGAGGCAGAAGACGGTAGCAGAAACTCCTCGATGGTGAGGAGTAAATCTATCGAATCTGCATACGTTCGATGGGTCTTGACATGAGGGGGCAATGTTATTGACATGTTCGTGTAAGTATATTCACGCGTGTATTTATATAAGTAAATATGCAAATATTTATATTCATTGAACGCAGCAAATGCCTGTTTGATATTCAGTAAATAAGGCATTATTGAATTCTTTACGATTTCGTAACATTTTCGGTAATATGGCTCGAAGAATTAAAAAAAAAACTTTTGACAAATAACCGAATTGGTTTCAAATAGTCTCTGAAAAAGAAATGCGCTGAATATCATAAAATGAACTAATTTTTGAAACGCCAAATTTGAAAACGCCTCCTCGGATCAATAGAAAATTAGGTGCAATTAGGCTACTATTTATCTATTTAACTTATCTGAGTGAATGCCAAACAATATGGGACAAGCAGGCGCCGATTTCAAAATGAATGTCAAATAAAAGTTGTAGATAAGAAGATAAATACTTGCCTATTTTCAATAAAAACGGTATGATCTTTTCTCTTTCTTGAAGTCAGTCTTTTTTTGTTCAAAAAGTTATCAAACGTGTTCTATCAAAATGTGAATGAACATGGATCTAAAATACCTTGAAGAGTAAAAGATTTTTGAAAAAAAATTACTGATATTACGTACAACGTTAATAATATAACAAAAATGGCAAATAGTATATTAAAAATCGCTACTAAATAAAGAAAAACAAGACAGATTTAAATTTTTCATAAGAACCAACTTTAAAATAAATAAATTATAGAGAAATCGAAACTATGATTATTTCGTCACTTTGATATTCTAAAATAAACTATTTCCCCTAATAAATTTTCTCAACTAACGCATTGACTGTAGAACTTCATACCGACTACCTAATGCGGCTTTACAAAGAAAAACCATCACATTGCCTGAAAAAGACTCAGCGGTTGCTTAAATACATCAATGGCAACTTTTTTACCCCGTTTCTGATGCAAACGAATTAACTAATAAGAATAAGAGTTTAAATGAAAGTATTTGGGGAAAATATCAGATACAGTAACACATACTTTTATAAGCTGAGTAGGTTCTATTATATCTAGATGTCAAAAAATATGATTAAATACATAAACACGTGAGGCAACAAATCTTTTCTTAAATGTTGGTGTATAATATTATGTTAATTTTTTACATGACAGGCTTCAAAATGAAACAAAAAAATAGTTGTTCTGTATTATTACGAAGTAACGATTTCGCGAATATACCCAAGTATTTATTCGCAAAAGCAATGCTTTTTAAATCATTCTATTTGGATCGATACTATAGATGCTATAAATGCTTTATATTACTTTTATGTTTTTGTTTTTAAAAAATGTATTTGTTGCTTTCTCACTTTAATCTAGGAACATGATTTAAATTAAGAGTGTATCACCAAAGGAGCTGAAGAACAATGTTCAAAATCATCGAAGATATTTCGCTTCCATGTAACAAAGAATTTTCAATAATCATTAAAATATTAATATATAAATAATGGAAATGGTAAAAATGTAGTCTTACAAGTATTAATTATATTATTTAACTAATAATAATCAACAAATAATTGTTTAAAATTATTGCATTAAAACTTTCTAGGACGGAACGCCATTAATAGGTTAACAGGTATAAAATTAATTCCTGCTACAAATAAATATCTGTTTTAAATATACTCTGTTTTGATATTATCCACCAATACTTTATTTATCAATTGAAAAGCTTGCACTACGGGCCGACTGAAAAAAAAAATAATCAACACTAAATTTCACCTCTTCATCGAACTTCAATTTTACCTTAACTGGGCGGGCGGCGGTGCTGATCAACGGGGGCAACCTGAATCGTTGATCGGCTCAATTTGGATACTACTGAGTAAATTATCTCTTTAAAGCTGTTTAAACTCACGCTATAAATTTTCTAATCGTAACCGTAAGACGATAATTTTTTTTAAATATTGCGAACAATTATGGACATTCTCTTTATTGAAAATTATCAACCATTACAATATATATCACTGTTTAAGTTTGACATTTTCCAGGTAAACTGACGGTAGTTTTCAACAGTTATCTATTTTTTTCTTATCAACTCTATGTTGCTAACCGAGTAGGATATGAACTGGTAATATTGCGAACAATTAAGGACATTCTAAACTTAAATATTAAATATTGCGAACAATTAGCGACATTCTAAAACTTAAATATTGCGAACAATTAAGGACATTCTCTTTATTGAAAATTATCAACCGTTACAATATATATCACTGTTTAAGTTTGACATTTTCCAGGTAAACTAACGGTAGTTTTCAACAGTTATCTATTTTTTTCTTATCAACTCTATGTTGCTAACCGAGTAGGATATGAACTGATAATACACACGACCGTATCAAGAAAAAGTTTTAGCTGTCATCGTAGAACTATTGTGGCTGCGTCCTTGCATTGGAACTATTTCAATCATATTCATCTTCAGCAAAAAGAGGGCTGAGAAATTCCGGAAGGTAACAAAGTGAAAAAAATTTCACAAGTACGCTCAAAAATATTATGTAACGAAGAGGAAAACTTTTGCTCTTTTTATTTTTTCTCCGTAGTTTTTCCTGTTTTTCTTTACTTTTTTATTCCATTCAAAATTTTAAGTGAAGGTATATGTGGAAAGTTTGGTATATACGTCTACAGGTAGCGAGTAGAAAGATGCCGGTTTATTGTTTCGATTATCGACCTTCCGAGTTCATAGTTCATTGTCAGCCAACTCCTTGAACAAAATACATTTGAAGCTTTAGCGTAAACAGAATATTATTCGCCTATATATTATACATATTGCCATTTCTACCGGTTAATGAGAATTTTCTTTAATATTTGATTGCTGCGTTGCTTATAGATCCTGTAATTTAGTTTGCACTAAAGTTTGTAGAGAATGAAATGTTGGTATAAAATATTTTGGTTTATGAGTATGAACAACTATTTTGATTTTTTAATATTATTTAGAAAATGGGGTAATCTGGGTAACGATGTCCTTATGCCGTTTGTCCGATAATTAAAATATTATATTAAGTATGCCGTATATTATTTTGGTGTGAGTGAATAAATGGATTAAAGATAAACGTAACTGCTATTTATTGAAAAATAATCAAAATTATAACGAGATAATTGAAACCTTTAGCTACATTTTACCCGTTAAGCAATATTCTAGTTCTGTGGATATATGTATATATATATATATATATATATATATATATATATATACATATATATTATGGATAAAATAATAATACATATCACGATGTAAATGTGTAAATATTGTAAAGCAAACTTATTTATTTTGTAGAGTAGCGGAGTTATATCGATCTTTTGAAAGCAATAAATCCAATTATTAATTTATTAATGAGCAGTTCGTTGAAAGTACTATTTACAAAATAATTTTCGAACTGTATTTTATTAATATCAAAAGCTCTCGATTCCGGTCAGCGCCTGAGTGGATTCGAATTGAACGGATGATAGAACGGGTCAAAGGGGTTTTTGAAACTGGGTTAGTGGCGCAATTTGCTTGTACATGAGCCATTTTACTGGTACAAAGTAGATTGAGATATGATACGTAGTTTCAGTTAATATTATTGAAGAAATTAAAAAAATATTAAAAAATAAATTTTGACCAATTTACTCAATAGACCTTGAAATCGTGAAAATTTCATTTTATTATATATACTAAACAAACCATACATATATATATATATATATATATATATATATATATATATATGTGTGTGTGTGTGTATTCACAGTACGCAAATTATTTTGTTTAACATCTACTTGCTGTGTAAGCATTAAAAGAATATCTTTCTATCGAATTTCTTTAGAATACTTGACACAAGATATTTTCTCAAAAAAGACCATTGGCACAATTTGTCCTTTGTTAGGGGCTACATGTACCATGAGGCAAATATAGGCACAAAAAATAAAGTAAATTTTGACAAATATGCATACTTTAGTTATTTTCCAGGCCAACATTAATCTTTACATTATCCATAATATTTATGGATAATATAAATAGTTATGTTGGCTTGGGAATATATCATCACTGCCACTAAAACATTTTTTCACATAATAATCAGCATTAAAGATTTCTTTATATAAATCATTGCTTAGTTATGTAAACTATATTTATATCAATGTAAGACTTTAAATCACATTTATATACCTCAACAACTAAATAAATAGACGCTACGTAACGATAAAATTCAGTCTTCATCAGAGTTACAATTAATATAAATATCTTATTAAAAGATTCAACTCCTATCACACGTTTCACATGTGCCCACATTTTACATGCTACTTTTCTCCCAAGTTCCGCTTTGTCAGAAATATTAAAGGTTTGCCTGCAAACTAAATCACTCCTCAATTTCAGATTCTGAATCAGAACTCAAATTCTTTTTCTTTTTATTTTTTCTATCTAATCTTTCTCTTTTGTTGATTCGCCCTCGCTTTATATTTGTCCTTTCCTCCTTCCTAAAAGGAACATTTTAAAAGCATTACAGCTATTAGAGTATATGGGTAAATCCGAATTTACTCAAGCCGAAACTAATATATAGCCCATTTAATAATTCTATTCTAATTACACAGCAAACGGTATACATTAATAATAACTTTATTTTCCAAGTTACTCCATTGTAATGACGGAATAATAATAAATGAACCTAACTTTTCCGGCTATTTTTACCTAATCGTTTATTTTATATAAACTTTAATACTTAAACTTTAGCACAAATTAAACAATTCTACGCAATCTTTAAACAACATACAAATAAAATATTAGATAAAATTCTTATTAACGGGATAAACCAGCCAAAATATATAATAGGTAGGCACGTGTAAAGCGTTATAAACATTCTATTTACAATAAAGCTTAAAGTTTAATTTACTTATCAGACTGGCTGATAATAAACCATGAACTACTCGCAGCCTGCAGATGTACACACTAAACTTTCCACATATATTTTCACTTAAATTTTCATTCTAAATTATTTCTAATTTGCATTCGGAATGTAGCAAAAAACGCAACTATAAAAGGAAAAATGAGCGAAGCGTTTTCCCACGGAGGAAAGTTTTTCCCACTAATTAATATAAACAATGTTAGAGTATTTAACATTTTCCAGCCTATTTGTGAAATTTATTTCGGGATTCGTCAGCACTTTTTTGCTAAGGAAGAACCCGGCTGAAATAACTCAGATGAAAAGGTGTAGCGGGAACAGTTTTCTGGTGGCAGCTTAAGTTCACGTGTATCGATTATATCCTACACGGGTAGCAAGATAAAGTAGACAAGAATAATTTAAGTAATTATAGAAATCTACTTTTAGTTTAATTTGGAGATTTAAAACTTATACCGTGACATAATTTTTGATGGTTATAGTAAGCCATAAATGAAAAATATAGTCGTTTTTATGACTATAACCCTAATGTGGGTTAATACAGCTAAACATTTTACTATTAATGTAGGTTGAAATATCTTTAAAGGTTTAACAAATTTGGTTGTATACGTACAAGTCGCACCGATAAAATAAATCGAGTTGCCCCCGTCGACCAGCGTCGTCGCCGGGCTGTTTAAATTTAAATTGGCACGCGACAAGTCGGTGAAGTCCTGAGTTAACCTGATTAATTATTTCTATGAACGACCCGAGGTGTAAGTTTTTTTAATATGATTATGTCTAAAGTAAGCATTTTTCAAAGTTATTGACAATCTTTCAATCAATTTTGAAAACAGTCAGAGTAGATAATTATTTACTGGTTATTATCACCTTTCAGCAAAAAATCCACTCTGCGAATTTCTTTATATCTACTAAAGCTCCTATGTATTTTTTTCATAATTTCAATTGTATAAAGTACGACAATGACGAAAAATTGCCCAGGGTGCAGCTGAAATAGTTTTCCGATGACAGCTAAAGATTTTCTTGGTGTGATCGTGTGACTCATATTTTACGTAGACAGTTAAATAGATTCGATCAGAAAAATATAAGAAATTGTTCTTAGTTTAGGTTAAAGAAATCAAACTTCACCAATGACAAAAACTGTAACGGTTGATAATTATAAAAAATGAGAATGTGCTTAATTGTAAGCCCATAAATGAAAAACAATGTTGTTGTTACGGTTATAATCCGAAAACATAAATGTGTGTTTAATAGACTTAGACTTAATATGCTCGGTTATATGCTTCTTCTTTTCTTGCTCGGATCTTTTACCACTTTGGAGAGAAATGTATAAAATAAATTCACACTTTTCTACGCCACTCGTGATGCTTAACCCAGCTGTTAAGTCTGCAACTATGAATGGTATCTCATCTTCATCTGTTTCTAGGGGACATCAATTTAAACAAATGGATACCTGTGAGTTCGCAGTTAAAGCTATTCTTCTTGGGATAAAATCCAAATCCATGGGAATTGATAGCTTAAATATTAAAGCTCTTAAACCAATAATATATATCGTGGCTCCGGTTACCGCTGATATTTTTTATACCTCTTTGGCAATTGCTGTCTTCCCTTTGGTATGGGAAAAAGCTTATATTGTGCTCATGACTAAAATTTTATTAGCTACGCAATCCGAGGATTTTCAGCCCACATCTATTCTACCGCTTCTGTACAAAGTATATGAAAGTATTTTTCATGGTCAACTCGTCACTTTTTTCAATACCCATAAAATCTACTTTTGTCGAAATTCTCTTTTGTCAAAGACTCTTATTACGATTAATTGATTATGGAGATGTGTGCTATCCTGACCTTAATGAAAAATATTTGTGCAAGTTGGAACGTCTTCAAAAAATTATGCATCCGATATATCTTCGGTCTCAGTAAATATGATCATATTTCTGAATACAGGTCACTTCTCAAATGGCTGAAAATCCGTGATCGACGCCAACTTCACATACTTACACTTCTTTTTAATATGTTAAAGAATCCTCATAGACCAAATTATCTTATTGGCCAATTAAAGATTTGTCTTCTTACGGCCTTGGGCTACGATCTAAAAGTTTACTCACTCTACTTATTCATAAACATATCTCTACCTCTTACGGAGAATCCTTTGCTGTTCAAGCAGCAAAAATTAGGAATCATCTGGATCCTGACACCGGGAAAATCACGTCCCTAAATATTTTCAAAGATAGAGTGAAAAAGCCATCTCCTGAAACCTTTTCCTTTGTGCCTTATCGTTTCTTGGCTTTCCCATTCCAAATCATGTCAATAGTTTGTATTACTTATACTTATGTATTTTTGTAATTTTTTTGTCTAAAGTACTGTATATAATTTTCATTGTAAAATCTATTACAGTTTGACAACTAAATTTCAATATAAATTACTGACTGAAAGATATTGCTCATGTAGCAATAAGTCCACTATATGTACATATGCATAAAAGTTGATAAATAAATAAAGTAAATAAATATACGTAGACAATTTGCGCCGATAAACCAATTCAGGTTGCCCCCGTTAATCAGTGCCACCGCCCACCCAGTTAAAATAAATTTGGCTTGCGGTGAAGCGGTTAAACTCTGCGTTGATTAATATTTTTTTCGTTGGCTCGCGATCTCCTTCCATTAATAATAAAGTATTGATGGGTTATTTTAAGATAGAGTATCTTTAAGGAAAACTATTTATTCGTAGTTGGAATTTATTTAATATCTGTGTACTTATTAATATTGACAAGTACTAAATAAACGTAAGTGTTCCGTCCATGGAACATTTAAAGCTGTTATTTTAAATAGAATAGCTTCTGATAATGATGAGGCAAAAAATTGTAAGAAACTAATCTACCTGGATAATATCTTCCACAGCCTCTCCATTCTATGGAATATTTCCAAACTTAGAACTTTCATAAATTCTGGAATATTTATGTATGTATTATGCATCTGGACATATAAAAAAAATGCAGGCGACATATAAACCATAAAATTAGAATACCACTATAAGTTCAAAATTCGTACAAGAGCAATAGAGCACGTTTCAATTTTGTTTTCTATTTGTAATAGATTTAAGCACTTCCGATCGGCTAATTCTGCATTATGTTTTCGAAGATTTGAACCAATATGTAATTTAGTTCTTCAGTTCTTTTGCTGACAACGTCTTAGTTTGTATCACCTTCCTAGATCATAATGCGTGGCCAGGAATTGTTTTTTTAATGAATGTGTGGAAAATGTCAGAAGATCATTATAATAACCTATTTAAGAAGAATACTTTAAAAGTATAGGATAAATATAATAAGATTTTGTGAATAAAAACTTAGGAATATTCGCTTAATCGATACTTTGGGGTCATAGAAGAATTACTTCTCTACCATATCGTGAAGCTAATCAGGCAAAAGATTAACTGAGGATTAAATACCAAAATTAAAAAGAAAACATGATCCGTTATCACTTTAAACTTTAATCTAAAGAAATGTATTTACATAAAGTACATCATTTTTTTTGTAATATTCCAATATGAAAGGAATAAAATCCTCAGCAATGGTCGCTACATATCAATGGTAAAAAATATTTATTAATTGAAGTCAATCATGAAGCTTATTCACTCATGGCTACTACTACCAATAATAAAACTCGAAAGAATCGGTCCCGTTAACGTGAGACGTTAAAGTGCCAGTTATATATTCAATGCTTCCAAAAGTTTCTATAGAATTTTCCATACAAATTTTCACTTAAACTTTTCTTCTTAATAGTTTTCCCGTTTGCACTTAGAATGGCTTAAAAGACACTCCATCGATTTTATCGATGTAGAAGTAACATATTGTGGTATCCTGGCCTATTTTCTTTCTTTATTGGAATATCCTCTTACATACCATAAATATTCCAGAAACCATGGTTTAGTAAATATGGCATCTATATCGAATATGTTTTTGTTTGTAAAGTAACTGAATGGCCAAGTAATTTTTTCTAAACCTTACAAAATATGCTTGTTTTTAACGATTACTAAATGTTTGCAGCTATAAAGATTTGAAGAACTAAGTTAACGTTCTTCAAATTTTCATTGAACATAACTTTGGAAAGTATCAAAAAAAGTGCTTGAGGATAAAAGAAAAATCTAGAAAACTCGAAGCTTCGAGAACAACAGATGGAAGAAGAAAAGAAGAAAAAACACGCCGTTCGAGAACAAACAGTATCTACCTACTGTACAGTATTTGGCAATAACTTGTCACCGAAATGATTAACGATAGCTTAGGTATCTTGGAATTAGGTTAAATGGGGAAAATAACATTTCAGTTTTGAAAAGCTTTGGAGCGTTTCAATGTTCTCTTTAGTCCATATAATTCAAAATTCCTTGTATTACTCAATATAATCCAAGGTTATTAGTAATTCAAGGCTGAACCATCAAAAATATGAACCCGATACTGCAGCATAAGCTTTATCTGTTATTTATATGTTCACAAGCCTGAGATTGATTTAAAATATGGTTCTATCCAAATTGTTTGCTACTGTAGTTAGCTTGCTAGATGGACTTATTCTCACACCTTCTTATCATTTACTTGCTTTATTTCTGTGTATATATATATATATATATATATATATATATATATATATATATATATATATATATATATTCGTTAATTTTTTTATTACATACAAAAATATTCACCTAAGTTAAATGTTACTACTCAGTTGACCTTGTGCAAATCAGTCGACTCATGTAAAAAACTAATTATATTATCATTAAACTAGTTCAAAGGAACTCTTTGATCGACTGTTAACTAAAAATATATGTACGACAAGATACGTAATATTTCTTTCGCCGGATATTCATTGCGTTAGGATGTCTCTTAAGAGTTAACATGTATGACGATTTTGTACGACATATCATTTTTATCTTTAAATTATATTTATAAACATTCATTTAAATAAATCCATACTTAAATTAGTTATATTCCCCGATGATAAGTAGCTTAAATTAAATAATTTAACATATTTGTGGGGGTCTCATGGAGACAGTTTATGTAAAAAGTGCTGCTGTAAATAATCTAAATAAGAAGACGCACATTTAGTTTCTTATGATGCTATTCTAGCTGTAGAGCAAATCGTACGTACAGAACATTAATAAAAAATGTATTAACCAAATTATCCATTTAATTACGTAAAATCAATAAACCAAAATAACTTTTCATTGTTACTGATAAGTCAGATTGTGCTTTTTTAAACATTTTGGTTCATGCAAACTTTATAACAAACTAAATGATATTACGCAATCTTTAAACAACGCAGAAATCAAATGTTAAACCAAAATCTTACTAACCTTTATAACACCAAAATGTACCATAGGCGTATTTAAAGCGTAATAAATATTTTATTTACGGTAAGGCTTAACGTTTAATTTACTCATGTGACCGGCCTGAAATTAACTATGAACCCGGAAAAGACGTAATAAAATCGAAACAATAAACCAGCATCCTTCCGCTCGCAACCTGCAGATATATCCACTAAACTTTCGACATATACTTTCACTTAAACTTTTATTTTCAATTGTTTGCTCGTTTGCATTCGAAATTGAGTATGCGGCACCAAGAAAAGGGGGAAAATGGTCCAGAAAAAGTCAAACGAGCGTACGGGTTGAGGAAAGTTTTCCTTTTCGTCAACATTCGCGATGACTCTGCGTATGTTTCAAGTCTAACTTAGTAATATAATTTAAGCTAGAGTTTTGTAAGATTTTTCGTTGTATTTGTGAACTTCATTCACTTTTTTCTCGTCATTCGTCAGCGCTTTTTTGCCAAGGTTCGAAACGATTGAAATAATTTCAGTGAAAGGGCGTAGCAGGTGTATAGTTTCCTGGTGGTGGCTGAAGTGAAACACAATCGTGTGTGTCGATTCATACCCTACGCAGGTAGAAAGACAGAGTCAACAAGGAAAATCAAATCACTATGGAAAACTATCACTAATATAGTTTGAAGTATTCAAACTTAAATAATAGCCTACATTCTTTAGTTATTATTCACCATAAATGAAAAACATTGTAATTTATACGGCCATAATCCCAAATCGATTTAGTATAGCTAAACACTTGTAAAGCAAGCAGAAACATTTTTAAGAGGTAAATCAAGTTGCATAGTCTTTATTGACAGGCGCCGCTGCCCACCTAGTGATACTCAATTTAACACGCGACAAAGCGATGAAATCCTATGTTGATTAATTATTTTCACCAATGATCAGAGATGCGATTTTTTCAATACACAAATGAAGTGTTTATGTGTAATATTGAGACATGTACGATGTTCGAATCTAATTTTTATTCAAAGCTAAAGTTTGTTTATTTAGTATATTTTAATCTGTCGTTGACATTCCGAATATACTAGTTTTAAAGCAATGAGTTTAAAAAAATATTTATGTGGTATTATCAGCATTCTCGGTAAACATCCATACTTTGAATTATTTTATATATGCGTTATCGTGAAAGATTTTTGGGTAAAGCAAGCTATTAAGAATATAATTTTATAACACATTTTAATTGTCTAATAAAAAACTTGTTAAAAAATTATTAACAGAAGTGGTCGAATCAAAATAGCATTAAAATTTTTCTGAAAAAATTTAAAATAGAATTTATTTTATGTAAAGTGAAATTTTGATTTATTAAGTTTTTTATTAACATTTTCTTAAATACATATATTAATATTATTAAAATATTTGTAAGGCTTCAAAAATTGGATTTTAAAGTTTCTTAAGAAATAAAAAGAATTAACAGCATGTAGTGGAATAAAACTTTAAACCTTTCGTTTAAGTATAAAGAAACGATACAAAATATGATCAATTAAGAACTTAGAAATTGCAGTAAAATAGTAAAATAAAAATTAAAATATAGTTTTAGTGCCACTTTCGGCCTTTTTCCATAAAAGTTCTAAACATACAAGCAAATAACACACAACAAAACCGATAAACAGCACGTCAAGTACAGCAAGACCGATGGACCGCGAGCAATACAGTTCCGGGATCTTTATTTCTTATTTTGATTTCTCTCTATATTTAAAAAAGTTATCACGTAAAAGATAATTTAAAAAAAAATACATAAAAAATAAATATAGAACGAACGAAAACTTTCTCACGATTAATAAGTAACAAACAACGAATGAAAAATATGAATTTGCCAAACAATATATTTTGTTTCATTATAAAATTTCAATTGCACAGTTGCATAAAGATTTTCATTTCTGAAAGAGTAATTGGAATTCGCTAACGTTCAGGAACATTTCATAAATCAAAAATTATAATATTAAAATGTGATGATCGAATACAAGTAAATCAATGAGGATACACCGAGCATATGGAGAATATAAAGAGATAGAACGGAATGTACAGAGAAGAGTTAATGTAGAATATAAATTTAAGGGAAAAATCTCTTAAATTTGTAGTTGATGTAAATTATATAGAGGTAACGACAAGAGCTCATTGAGAGTCTCCTTGATATTTAATTCGTATATCCCCCTGAGTTAATTAATTATTTATTTCACAACTTTAAGGTACACTACATGTGGCGAACTTATTGTCATAGGCATAGTCTCCTTCAATAAACCATAGCAATGAGTTTAGATAAATCGGTTGTTTAATTTTTCGTAGGAGATGTCTCAATATAATACATATAATGTACATAAAAAGACAAACAATTAGAAAACAAATATCGACATGAGTTAAGAGATGGAAAAAGAAAAGGATAAGGGAGCGAAACGATTATATGATTAAGAAGAGGTAGGACCAAGAGATAGGACCTAAAAGTTTCGTTGTTCGTTTGATGTGTGAATATGTTAGATAATTTGTAGGATGAGTAAGCTTTCAGAGCACAATCATGGATCAATAAGGTATCTTATGGTGATTTTTAATGATAATATTGAATTATTGCGAAATATGTTCACATCGGAACTATAAACGTAAACACATTGAACCGGACTGTTACACCCTATTGTTGCTAGCAGTAACGCTTACGCAGCACTGCATTCATGATTCTCATATTAACATTCCCAAAGCATCAATTTACAATGATAAAGCCCTATTCCGAGGTTCGTCAGCAAAGTCCGCTCCCAGATGTCTCAGCTCTTCTTACCTTTTTTAAACCTTAGACAGAATCCCCGCGGGCTTCAGGCCATCTCAGTGCAAATCAACCCTTAGTCCGCGTCAGTCAGAGTAAAGCTGCAAATCGCGATTCAAGTCTAACTAAATACGTAATAATAATTAATTGGTAATCATTTTTAAAAATTATTTAAGAATAATTGTTTTTTAATTATGTTTTAAAAACGTCATAACAGCACAGTAAAAAAACTCTAACGTTTCAAACAAAGGACAATCGTAGTGAAAAGTATGGCATACCTAGAATTTGACTTGTCAAATTTTGCTTATTATTTTACAAGCTGAATTGGTTGAAAGGGTTGAAAATAGTTGCTTGAAAGGGTTGTAATAGACGTAATAATTTTCAATATAAATTTAATGGATATACCATAACTATCTAAAGAAATCTCGTAGAATGGCGTGGGTTCAAAAATTGCGATATACAATTTTGACATCGTCACTAAAATTTATGTATATTTAAAATAATCATACCCTTAATAACAGACGACTCAGGACTTTGGAGATCAGGGTATAGTGTGCATCGAAATAGAAACCTAATTGATATAATTAAAATTTGAAGAGTGAAAAATAATTTTTACACACTGAAGGAAAATACATTTAAAATTCAAAAACCCATATAAGCTACCGAAAATATATATTCGTGAAATTCAGAATTTCCTGATTACAAATAATGTTTATGAAATTGGAAATGTCACATTATATAAACATATTATATTAATAGAATCCGGTAAAAAAATTAATTTTAAAACATTAAGTCATATATCGCTAAATCCTCCAATACATATAAATTATGAAAAGAATTTTAGGTAGTTGAAACACAGACAAAAGAAGTCAAAATTTATAAAAAAATAGGAAACAGGGCAAACAAATACTTAAATATTGAATAAATTTAATACCAATTAGCTTTGTTTTATGAAAATGAATGTAGATTACGAAACGTATTTTATGCTGCAAATAGCTTTGTTATACTAAACCCTCCATTGCATACAAATTAAGAAACGTATATTACGTAGTTTAAAAACGTAGGCGGTAATAGCTATTTAAATTTATAAGGAATATAAAACATATCATATGCATTTATTTTCTAGATTCTTATATTTTATATATAGATATTTTCTAGATTCAAATTAATAAAAATTGTACTAAAAATATCAATAATCCTATTAATACGATAATTTACATGACAATCGGTAAAATGTAACAAATAAAAAATTAAAGAAGGTACGTAAGAAAAATATTTTTAAAAAAATTGATATTGTAGAAAAATAAAAAATTGATTAGTATTATACTATATAAATTTGAACACCTTCGATCCGACTTGAGAGGCTAAAAGCATTGCAATTCGGCCGCCATTTTAATATAAGCTAACAATTAACTTTCTTAGTTTATCTATATAACGATGAGTCAGACTAAAATGTTGTCTAACGCAAGTTCATGAATTTTTTACAACACAAAAATATACAACTTTTATTAATAACTTTTTAGGGTAATAATAACATACAAGTTATCCGAGAAAAAAATATGGTATGAAAAATTTTGTAACAACTTTAAGTTTGTATGTCAATTTTACTATAAAAAATACTATACTGCTATTCAATAGATCAGTTCCTAGTGAACAAATTTTCTTTTCTTATTAAAATTTATTTCATTTTTTTTTCAGCATTGCCGAAATTGGTAAACTGAAGTTAAGCAATCTATTTTTGTTTTGAGGAACATTCCATCTTTCTACGTCCCACGTAAGATCGAGATTTAGGGGTATTTTTTTAAGTAAAATTACTTGTAGGCGTATTCCACGTGTCCTCATAATGACAATATTCAGATATTCTTGGGGACCAGGTTAAAAGTTTTTTGTAAAAATATTATCGTCTTAGAAAATCATAGGATCCTCGTCGATGGAAATTTCCGTATTTTCATCATTTTCATTGTAGGTCGACATCGTAACATTACTCAATATGAAAAGTAACGAGCGAAAAACAATAATTGACGGAACGAAAAACTAATTATTGAAATTTACGTCAATATTCTCTTCATCTAACAAGTTTAATAGTATTGCATATTTTCGCAGTTTTTACCACGTAATTATTAGAATATTTTGAAGAAATCGTTAAAAGATATATATTCTTTGTAGGGTGAAGCCCTACCATTTTGGTACCAAAATTTCTATGAAAACTGGGACTAGGACTGACTCTCATGAATATTGATTCTTCGAAATCGCAAGGTCACTAAATCAGCGCACTTGATAGATAAATTTAAATCCATATTTTTAAAACTGGCTTTACATATTATGAAAAGTTAAAAAATATGGTGTAGGAATTTATTTTAAACTAGTTATACCAGTGATTTCGTACGTTGTTATAAGTACATTTCCATATTTCAACTCCGTGTACGCCCATGTCAACCATATATATCTGTGTGGGAAACTTCATTGCGCGATTAAAATAAACGAAGCTAAATCTATAAATATACATAAGTACACAATATATTTCTTTTTAATGCAATAAAACCATGTGAATGAATTTAAAAAAAAATGAAGTGGTCATATGATCCAATTAAGTAAACCAATTGCGCTGAATTAAAAAGTAAATTCAAGTTCATCTCTATGTGTTCATAAATATTTTAAGTAAGTTGGTAATTTTTACGTGATACCTGTACAAAAAAACATTCGTAATTTCAATTATTCTTTTTTTCCAAATATTATTTAGGTATAAAATATAAAATGTGAATTTCACTATACAACTTCTCTATGACATATATTTTATTACTCTATGATTCTTAGTCTTGAAAATGTGGTTTATTTTCTTGCACCATACTAAAAATATAATCTTTGATAATTGTACACTTTAATTTTTATGGCTTTTTATATTCTCGTCTTGCCAACATGTTGCCATGTTTTTTTGAATCACCCATTACTTTTCTTAATAATTTTAAATGCTTTTCCATTTAATAAATTATCTGTAATGGAAAAAATGCATGGGTAAATATTTGTCATAAAAGAAGTGATGAACGGCTGGCACCTACGCAATCGTTGTGGATTTCAGCCTTACGTGCAGAATTACACTGAACCGATCGCTAACTAGTTGCTAATTGTGATTTATTTTCAGATAGGATTAATATTATGTAAACCAACATATACTATGTGAAAAATCGCAAATCATATATGTGAAATATCGGAAATTCGATAATATCCATAAATTATACAGCCTTTTATTATATTCATTTAAAACTTAATTCAAATAATTAAATCAGTTGTGAACAAACATATTTGTAAACGATATTAATGTTAATAGCAATATTTGTGAATGCATTTAAAATATCAAAATTTTTTATTTGTTGTGCGATTCGAAATATAAAGGAAATTAGGCAAAAATGTATGCAAAAAGAAGTGTTTAAATAGTGCATCATATTTTTTCATCACTTATTTAAAATAGAAAAAAACGTTGAAAATTTTACTTTAATACTTATACGTTAAATATTGATAGCACCTCATTTTATAAAAAAAATCTTCAAGAAAATTGCTTTGTCACCACACATCAGGCATATCTTCTGCTACGTTAATTTTATGACATCCACCGATAAAAGAATTGAACATAAGATTACAATCAAACCCAAAGTCTAGTCAATTGATGGTTAAGGTCGAGGGACTATGAAACGCGAAAAAGTCGACTGCATGAAGATAAAATAATAAAGTGTTCGCTTTTTACTTGCAGCGTGCAGACGTATCTGCCAAGCTTTCCATATAAACTCTCATTTAAACTTCTATTCAAAATTGTTTACTCGTTTGAATTCGAAATGGGATAAAAAAGGATACGAGAAAAAGAGGGAAAACGTCACAAAAAATCAAAGAAACGAACGGATCTGGCAAATTTTATATCTTTATCAACATTTGCGACTACTTCATAAGTATAACTGAATTATAAAAACTATGTTGGAGTTTAATCATATTTTTCACCGTACTCGTCTTGTTTATTCTATTCATTTAATTGAATACCATTTACCGTACAATATTCTTTACAATAATAATATTAATACCGTATACTGTAGAATACCGTATACCGTACCGAATAACGTACAATATTTATTTATTGGAGTGTGACGGCAAAGTTTCCAACTGTCGCAGCTAAAGTTCTTTTTTTTTGCTACTGTTTTACATTTTTATCCACTTCACTCGATGGAGCTAAATATTCACATTTAAACTTTAATGGCCTTAAAATCATTCCCAATTTAAAAAATAACTAATGATAATAAAATTTGTCAAAAGAATCATAAATAAGTAAAAAATCTCGCTTACAAGACATTGATATGATTTTTTAAAATTTTTATGTGTAGTTTGAATTAAAAAAAGTTTAGATAAAACTTATTCCTGTCTAAGTTATCACTCTTGATCACTTAATCTTAATAAACTTTTGAAGATTATTTTACGGACGTATATATATATATATATATATATATATATATATATATATATATATATATATATATATATATATATATATATATATATATTCAGAAGTTATATATATATTTATATATATATTCAGAAGTTATATATATATATATATATATATATATATATAACTTCTGAAAGAGCGCACATCACCTCCCGTGCCGATCGATAGTTGAATAACATGGGTATTTTTTTTCAAAACAGCAAAATTTAGGTGATGTCAATATTAATTTGTTACATTTTCAAACTAAATAGATGCAATTAATTTCTAATTAATATGATTCTCTTTAATATAAAAATGAAATGTTTATTTATCCCAATAAGTTGAGAAATTATCTGTACGGTATAATGGGTGCAACGGTTTTTATTTGAGGCAAAGTAACTGGGTCATTACAAGTATTAATACTAAGGATATAAGAATTTCAGTAACGTTACGTTAAATTTAATCAGTCAGGTAAGCGTTAGATCGCTTAAGGTATTTATTAAATAGTACGATATAGGTAAATACATAACAATGTCAACTGAAAAGAGCTGAACGGAAACGGAGACCCTTTTATCTTATTGAATATTCATGTCGTCAGTGTGAAACTGAACGGTAACCTCTGAACACACTTGCACCCACTAAGTTTTAACTGATTCCGAAATATAGAAATTTCATCTTGTGGCAAAATTAAAATTTGGAGCTTCGAGGTTATATTCAAAGCAATTATTTTATTAAAAGTGGTTTTTAAAATACCTTTTATCAAATATTTGCGTTTTATAACACAACCGTTTGTTTGAAGATAAACGTGTTACTGTTGTTACCGTTATGTTTTGGGTTTATCACAAACTTACAGGCTTTAATGACTGAAAAAATTACACGGTCCTGGGATCGATCCTCTGTCGCTCGGCGAGTAATAGCGAACCTAAAATGCCAGTAGCGGGCAGCGATGGTACTGGTGTGGACGACTACGTAGTGTGACCACCAACCCGCCTGCGTGGCAGTTATGGGCATTACCGCTATTGATACGCGCATTGCGAGAGATTTATGTCTAGTAGTGGACTTGGGGATTGGCTGCTGGTGAAATAATAGTAACTACCTATAACTACAAATCTATCAAAACCCAATGGAACAGGAAATGTTCGTGGATGTTAAATATACATGAAACGAAATTATATTACTCCCTATATTTTAATTGTTACAGTTTAGTATGGCCTTTAGAACCGAACTGCTTCAATTATTTACTACGCTGTATTAAAACGATTTGTATGTCTATTTTAATAAATATGAATTATTAACTTCATTTAATTGACATACGTAAAAAAGGCCGCCTCAGACAGATAGGGATATTTGTTTTTTTGTGAAATTTGTTAAATAAAAAAAGACGAACAGTATTATCCACACTTGAACAATATTAAACACATCCAACACATAACGCCAATTGAATTGCCGGTTCCTTTCCGAGTATAGAATGACAATAGCTAATCATTAATAAGTCTCGATGATCTGGTTGTATTTAGGTGAAAATATATATATAGATATTTATACAAAATAATCAAATTTTTGCCCTTGTTTAAAACTGTCTACTCTTCCACTTAAATAAATTAGTTATTAATATACAACTCGTAATTCTAAAACAAATCACAAAAAGAACTAATTTTAATATCGGTAAAAGTGTACTTAACTTAAACACATGTATATTACACACATATATTTATAGATGAGATCGAACCTGGAAGATTATGAATTTTTAATTCAAAATAATTTTTTATTAATTATTAATATGTAAAAGCATGCAATGCAATGTAAAATGAATACTTATGTCACCCAAGGGTGCTAGTAATACATAAAAGTTAATAAATATAGTACTTCAGACTGAGTATAATGTCTAGTTCGCTAATAGATTTGCTCGACAATCTATTCCGAAAAGGTCAGCCTCATAAAATTGAAACAATAAAGCGGTAGTGGCAGCTCCGTATTTGCCAAACTTTCCACATATACTTTCACTTGAACTTTTATTCTCAATCGTTTGCTCGTTTGCATTCGAAATGGTGCAAAAGAAGCGATGGGAAAAAACGAAGGGGGAAGATGCAAGAAAGCGAACGGGGCGGGCAAAGTTTTCCCCTTCGTCACCATTCCCGACGATTTTGCATATTTCTTACTAAACAATATAAAATGCTTCAAAATTTCGCTGTATTTTCACATCCAATATAAAATTTATTAACTTTATCTCTATTGCATCAAGTTGGGAAAAGTCTTCGATGATGAAGAGTACATTGTAGACATTTTCCCCAATAAGGTTGTAACTATTTTTTTTAACAAGGGAATGTGTGTGTTTATTTATATTTTATTAAAGTCGAATGAGAAAATCGAAGGGAGAATTAAAATATATATATATAAATTTCCATCATAATAAATCACGGTTAAGAAAACCCTGATTTAGGAAAAAAAAGTATTTCGTAACATTAAACACACGTAATCGAATAAATACATCACAAATCAGGTATATCCAGTGCGAACTAAGCTTTCTTAAATGTTCCACATATAATAACCATTTCGAACTTATTTGTGTTTACTTTATCAACTTGGTTAAACTTTTATCTAGGTATCACTTACCACATAAACTTTGCACATAATTCACGTGTGAAATAACGTAATTAATTGAAGAGCTCACCCTACGAGCCAAAGGAAAAAAATAATCAATCAACACAAAATGTCACCTCTTCATCGCACTGTTATAACCCATGCTAATATAGATATATGCTTAGCAAAGTACTGTATCATCACAGTACTCCAAGTATATCCGATTTCCCTTATTTCAAAACATCTACCCAGATATACACGAGTCTCATATAAAAAATGTAGCTTCCAGTCTGTCAGTCAGTCCTCGTCCCGCATCGTGTGTAGACATTTACCAATTGCTTTAGAATTATTGTATTTAATTCTAAATATTGTTTTTTATATTCTAATTGATATAAATAATAAATTAAATTAAATTAATTCGGATTAAATAAGCGATAAAATTTTTTGAAATATAGGTACGCCTCAAATAGTTAAATAACGCAATATAAAACAAAATCGGTTGAATTGAAATAACTTCTAACAAGTGCAAAAATCAAAACCCGGTCCACACGGTCATTCAATTACGCAGAACACAAATCTAATCATTCAATCACTCAACGACTGACTCCTGCCAACACAAACGTCAGCAATCAGCACCATCGTCTACCCGATCTTCTATCCACTGTGCGGTAAGGGGCATAGCGCATCAGCGCTCCTCTACGGAGACTGTCCAGCACCGAGAGAAGATCCTGAATTCCCAAAGGTCCAGTTCAAATCTGATATGACATCTACAAGTTCCTTATTTTCCAGTGAGTGATTATATATTAATCCCCGAAGTGCGTAAATAATATATTTAGTTCCTGATTTATACATGCAAATCTACACATTGTTTATTTGTTTATATTTCCATTTTATTTTACATATTAATTACATTTATTAAATATTAGTCTTCTGTAATCTCACTCAGAGAACAAAGCAAGCCAATTTTTTTGATAATTACCGTAACTTAATATTGTAAACAACACACCGCCCGTATTAACAACATATCATATTACCTTTTGAAGGACCTGCATGCTTACGTATCAAGAAATATTTATTGCCCGCTCACCCACCCAGCACTTTGCTTTCTCCATTAGAAAATCATGAAAACTTTTTCAGTATAGAACCAAAATAAAATTAATAACAATAACCATAGCCGCACTCAACAGATATTAGATATTCTCTGTGTCACACATTTAATGCTATTCAACATGAAATCAAGACTACTTCTTCTAATACAATTCCACATACATTGAATGCCACAGGAAGGAAGTAAACATCAAATAACAAAAATACTAAATCAAGAAATTGTAAAGCTCTCGACATATCCCTGGTCCTCCCCAATTTGGGTGGTACCAAAGAATATATACCCCTACGACTCCCCTAAAACGGCGTTCTTTATTCCTGAAGGAGACAATGAATTCAATCGTATGCCTTACGGGCTGAGAAATGACCCATCAACATTTCAGAGATTAATGAATTCAGCTTTATCTGGTCTCCAGGACATCCAATGCTTCGTTTATCCCGACGATATAGTACAATTATAATATTCGACCTACGTTCACAGATTTGAAACCTTTGAAATGTTTTCCAAAGATTACAAAATTTGAATCTAAAATTATAACCTGACAAGTGCGAGTTCCTGAGAAAGGAAGTTTCCTATCTAGGCCATTTAATTACTGATTAAGGAGTAAAGCCTAACCCCAAAATATTCAAAGCAGTAGAAAATTTTCCAATCCAAAAATTGCTGAGAGACATAAAATCATTTCTAGGCTTAGTATCATATTATATATTTATTCCTGAATTCTCCAAAATCACTAAATCCCTTACAGTTCTCCTGAAAAAGGATATTCCATTCTCTTGGCAAAATTAGCAGCAAAACTTATTCAAAACCTTAAAAAATTAATTAATTTCCTCCCCACTCTTAGCTTATCCTGATTTCTCTAAGCCACTCGTACTTACATATGATGCGTCAAATTACACAATCTCTGCCATTCTTTCCCAAAGACCAGTAGGTAATGACCGCCCTATTATATAAAATAAAGCTGAATGAAATTATAGCGTAACCGAAAAAGAATGTTTAGTAATCATTTTTGACACTAAAGTGTACCGTCCATATCCATACGGACATCGCTTTAAAATCATAACTGATTACAACCCACTTAAATGGCTCTTAAACTGCAAAGATTGCAGTTCGAAATTAGTGAGATGGCGATTGAAATTAGAAGAATTTGAATACGAGATCGAATATAAAAAAGGAAATATTAACAGCAACGCAGATGCATTATCTTGCTACTCCGGGAACCAAATTCAACAAAAACACCACAAACCGAGTTTTTTAAATATTGACGATCCACAACCCTCAATCAATTCATTTGAACTTCAAATTCATGAGCCTTTTCAAGCTCAACGATCACGGCAAGAGCCTGTTGACGACTTGATAGATTTTGGTCCTCTGGAGCTAAGCCCTTATGGTGATCAACACCCAAGCCTCAGTTGCTTAAATAATTCACCATCGATAAAACCCACCAAAACATGAGATTCGTTATCCGATATTGATTTATTTAACGATGACGATGCTGAATTCTTAAACGTTATCTCAAAGACGTAAACTTCAATACAAATTAAACGAAGGATTGACGCGAAGTATTTTTGAGAGCGATATTCATTCCTACTTCTATTGACATAGACGAGTCAAGAAATTTTAGAAAATTTCCAAATTCCCAATGACTTTGTTAACATTTAAAAACTATTACACTCATACAAAAAACTCAACATCAATAACAAAATATTCTACTTCTTATTTACCAAGGTTCATTATTTCGACGACTGTACTTCTCAGGATACAAATGTTTGAAATAAATTATTGGTATCGGAAAAAATTAAAGAAATAGCAATATGACACAACACTGACATAACTGTCAATGTTTATTACAATAAGATCATTTTTCCCGTTCCTAGCGAAATATCAAAGATCCTCAGAGACAACTACGATATTCCGATTGCAGGACACATAATTTCCTCAAGACTGTATGCCAGAATTAAAGAACTAGGTTACTGGAAAAATATGAGATCAGACATAGAATCCTAGGTCAAACGATACCGGTCGGGTAAGTCTAATAAAACCTTACGGCAAACGAAACGAGCACCAATGCAAATTACGATGATTTCAACCCGTCCATTTCACTCCTTAGTCTGAATATAGTGGGTCTATTACCCGTATCCGGAATACACAAATGAAAATTTATTTTGACGTTCCAAGATGACCTAACTAAATATTTCATTGCTTACCTAATTTCCAATGCCAAGCTGTGAGCGTCTTAAGCTATCTTAAGTCCTGTGTAAGTGATAACCAAACTGATTAGCACAAATAAAATCTGCAATATCAAACTTTACTCTGTCTGTTTTAAAATAATTAATATATTTGGTGTTAATTTAAGAATCTAAAGAAAATAGAAACAATGCTGCATCACTTACTTTAATTTAATTGTAAACTAAGTAACAACAAATGGTTATTTGACCAATCGGAGCCATCGAAATTAAGCAACGAATGTGATTCGGATATTAAAGAATTCATTATATCTGGTACAAGTGTACTGAACCTGACAGCATTGCGTAAAAACACTCAACTAGTTGGTAAAACAAACCCTAGGATTAATGTTAATAGAATGTCTTCCGATTATAATCTAATAGACGATAAGTGCTGTAATTTAGATAAATTTATCAAATTTAATGTCAATGTATCAAATTTCAAAATGTTAAATGTTAATTTAGACAATCTTAAACAACTTAATTTATTAGCTAATAAAGAATTTTGAAATGTCGCTGAAACTGATAATCAAAATAATTTTATTAATCATGTAAGTTTTCCTATAATGAGTATTTTAGCGTCTTTAATAGTAAGTATAACTTTCATTTTGTACTAGTTTTTGTACAGATTTTTCAAGAATAGCCCTAATAATGACGATGAACATGAACTCAGTTCCTATGAAGAACCTATAGCACATCCACGTCTTAGAGTATAATTTTACAAAAATTTTAAATCTCCCGTAAATTTTCTTTCAATTGGGGGGCTGTTATACCCCATGCTAGTATAAAGATATGCTTAGCAAAGTGCTGTATCATCACAATACTCCACGCATATCCAATTTCCCTTATTTCAAAACATTTACCCAGACAAAGCACGAGTCTCAGATAAAAAATGTGGCTCAAGTCTGTCAGTGAGTCCTCGTCCCGCGTCGTGTGTTACCAATTCCTTAAGAATTATTGTATTTTATAATACTGTGTTTTATATGTAATTGTTTTTTAAAACAACAAATTCTGGAATAAAATGAATAAATTTCACAAATACGCCCAAAATATTATGTAACGATAGCTTAATTTATATCAATGAGTTAGTCTTGAAACATATGTAGAATTGTCACAAATATTGATGAAGAGGAAAATTTTGCTCCTTTTATTTTTTCTCTGTAGTTTTTCCTCTTTTCCTTTTTTTTGTCCCATTCCAAATACTAACTAGCAAATGATTGAGAATAAAACTTTAAGTGAAGGTATATGTGGAAAGTTTGGTATATACGTCTACAGACAATGAGTAGAAAGAAGGCGGTTTATTGTCTCGATTATCGACGTTCAGAGTTCATAGTTCATTGTCGGCCAACCCCATGAATAAATTATAATTGAAGCTTTAAGCTAAACAGAATATTACACACCTATTTATTATATATATTGCCATTTCTACCGATTAATGAGAATTTTATTTAACGTTTTATTGCTGAGTAGTTCATGGATCCGTAGTTTTATTTAGTTTGCACTAATGTTTGTAGAACATAAAATGTTTGGTATAAAATATGTTGGCTTGTCAGTATGGGCAATTATTTTGATTTGTTGATTTTATTTACAAAATGGAGTAATGTGGGTAATAAAATCCTTATACCGTTTGTCCAGTAATTAAAATATCATATTAAGTATGCCGTATATTGGTTTTGGTGTGTGTAAATAAATGGATTAAAGGTAAACTTAATTGCTATTTATTGAAACATATTGATAATTATAATAAGATTTTTAAATATAAGAAAAAGACCTTTAGCTACATTTTAACCGTTAAGAAATGTTCTAGTTCTGTGCTTATAGATATGTTCCATTATGGCGAAAATAATAATACTAGCACGGTGTAAACGTGAACATTGTAAAACAAGCTTATTTATTTTGTAGAGTAGTGGAGTTATATCCACCTTTTGAAAGCAATAAACCTACCTATAAATGAGCAATTTGTAAAAAGTACTATTTTCAAAATAATTTTCGAACTGTAGTTTATTAATTGCAAAAACTCGCGATTCCGCGTCAGCGCCGCATATATCGCAACGGATTCTAGTTGGACTGGTGATAGAACCGGTCAAAGGGATCCTTTAAACTGGATTAATGCCGCAATTTGCTTGTACATGAGCCATTTCACTGACACAAAGTCGATTGAGATATGATATGTAGTTTCAGTTAATTTTACTGAAGGAATTAAAAAAAATAGTGAAAAATGTATATCCACAATGTTACTAAACGGTAATAGAAATCCTGAAAATTTCATTTCGGCATTAACTCAATAAAATATTGTAAAATGTCATAGTAGTATTTAAATAATTGGTATTGAATAAAATCTGGACTGGCGTAGCAAATCATTGGATAATTTACGCCAATCTAACATCTGTAGATATACAAATCTGAGATAAATCATATGCTGTAGTAGGAAAATATGTATTCAGCAACCTTGATTGACTTACACTTTTTCAGCAAACGTAAGTGAAAAAGATAATTATAATTACAAAACAAAACAGTATCTAGATTTGTTTCAATTATTATTAATGTAAACTTACTACAAAACATTTAAAGATATCTGGGTAAAAAATCTACAGTAATGGTCATATATATGTGTACATATATATATATATATATATATATATATATATATATATATAAATATACATATATATATATATATATATATATATATATATATATATATATATATATATATATATGCAACACGTAAATATAATGGTTAAACTTTTCATATACAGGTGAGCGAAGTGCCTGTTGTAACAATTTTTAGAAAAAAATAATTTAATTTAATATATCTTTGCTGTTACAGCATTAAAAGAATATTTTTTTGATAACCTAACTATTCCTGTATCATATAGAAAAGGAATAAGATAAAAACTGTTAATATATACGTTTCTCAAGATATTTTCTTAAAAGAGACCGTTGACACAACTTGTCCAGTGTTTGGGGCTGTAATACCATGGGGCATATAGTGACAGTAAAAATAAAGTCAATTTAAATACATATGTGTGCTTTAATTTTGTTATTTTCCAAACTAATATAACTCTTTACATTATCTATAATAATTACGATTATTACAAATAGAACATTCTTTCATGAAATTAATCCACATTAAAGATTCCCTTGTTTAACTAATTGCTTGGTTATATAAACTGCATTTATAATCAACGTGAGACTTTAAATCACATTCATTTACTTAAAGATTAGATAATTAGACACTGCATAACTCAGTCTTCATCAGGGAAACAATTAATGCAAATAAAATATTAAGAGATTAATTTCCTATCACACATTTCACATGTGCCATATTTTACATAATATTCTTTCTCCCCGTTCCTCTTTATGAGATTTGTTACAAGCTTTACTGCAAACTAAATAATACCAAACCTAAGTTTCAGATTCTGGATCAGAACTCAAAATTCCTTTTTAACTATTTCTATGCCATCTTTCTCTTTTACTGATTTGTTCTCGCCTTGTACTTTTCCTTTCATCTTTTCTTTTCCTTTTAACTCAAAATGGGTTAGAAGGAAAATGATAGGAGAAAGCCATTGCCTTTCTTTAATATTTTTCTTCGTATCTTTCCTTAATGATTCCTCTTTAGGCGTGTCAGTTAAAACAGTGGATTTTCTTTGGAGTCCCCTATGCTTTGTCTGTTTCTGTGGCGGAGGCTTTGGAAGAAGTCTAACCTTCGAAAGTTAAAATTTTGTTTGCAAACCTGAGCAACTTGGAGTTGACCTTTTGTCAATTTCGATGTCACGTATCATTTTAGAAATGCTTATATCAAGTTCAAAATAAGCACCTACATTTGTCCTTTTAAAAGACGTTGCTCGATTTTACAAACTGGCTTCTGGTATTCTAAGAGACAGAGGTACCTACGCATAAAGCATTGGAAACAGTTCAGACTATACTTTTTTAATGCCTAGAAGGATGGATAGTTTTTGCTTTAAGTAAAGCAGCGCACTAGAAAACTAATTTCCTTATTTCGATTGTAAGCAGTTCACAGTATATTTCCATGCACTTAAGGATATTGGAAGCCATTTTACTTTCCTCCAACTAGCCTAGGTTTAACAAGTTCAACTTTTGGACATTCATTCTTTTACTTAACAAGGTAACTAAGGTAAGTTTTAATATGATACAAGCTGTCCCAAGATATCTTTAAAATAAACCCCGTAGCATAATTTTCTACATTTACCAAAATTTTCATAAATTTCGTCACTAAATATAAAACTTTTTAGAGAAAACTAAAACTAAATACATTTTGGAGCTATATGCAAAATAAATTAATTAATAATAGATACGAAAAACTATAGTTTACTAAAACATTATTTTACGACATCTAGCCAAAATGAAGCACATACACACATCCACTGATCACGCTACTGACGTAGCACTGGCCAGGATGACGTGATTTTGCATGATGTAAGAATTAAAATGAGAAAAAAATATGGGTTCATAGAGATCAGATTACCAGAAAAAAATTGGATGTTACTACTACTTATCCCTGGTACAGCAAACTTCTGGCATCCAAATTTTCCATGTGCATTCGTAATGAGTTAAAATAACTACGGGAAAAGCAGAAAATCCTAAATGAACAAGCCGATAAAGTTTTTGCCTTCGTCGTTATTCGCAACGTCTTTACATGAGTTAATTCCATGTAAATAAGGTAAACTATGCCAGCTTTTTGCAATTTTTTTCTGGACTATTTAAATATGTTATAAAAGAAAACACTTCAAAGAGAATTAATTATCCTTGTTTCGTTCAACAACGAGAAGGCGTAACCTTTAATGATTCAAAGGTTAAAATACTATTTACATAATTTCCCTACATTTCTGATTTATAAATATTTCAAAATTTGCAAAGTGTACTAAGCATCTGGTTCTATAGTTTGCATAACGTTATCCTATAAACGGTTGCACGGATCCTACCCCCGCCCAATTTATTTAATACAGTTAATTACACAAAAAAATGTCACCAAACCTGTGTAGTGAATTTTGTGCTCAACAAGTTTTATTAAAATTCTAACGACATACAAGGTAAAGAAAATGAAACATTTGTGAGAAAATATTTTCCGGACATTTAACCTTTGATGTCTCGACTAGAAGACACGATTTAATATGAAACGTTTCAGTCCATCTTTAAAACATCAATGCAAATTTTCAGCTTTCCTGCTCCTATCCCGAGATATAAACGTTACTTGACTGTACTAGTAAGTATTGTGGAACAAAATAAATTATTTTTGAAATTTATAGAAAACGAGATCAAAGGTCAAACAGGTTAAACTCAAACGGAAAGTATAAAAACTACACGTTTATTAATGCTATTCTAACTACAAAGTAAAGGGTTTATAATGATTTCCCAAATTGCCCCACTGTAATTACGCAATATCAACAAATCAAAATAAATTTATCTACTATTTTTAATTAATTGGTTTATTGTATATAAAATTTAGTACAAATTAAACAATACTACGCAATCTTTCATTGAACATTGGGCAAAATTCGTGTTAACTGGATAAATTGGCCAAACTATACAACAAGTAAGCACGTGTAAAGCGTTATAAACATTTTACTTACATAAAGCTTAAAGTCTAATTTACTCATTAGACTGGCTGGCAATGAACCATGAATTACTCGCAGCCTGCAGATGTGTCCACTTAACCTTCCACATATATTTTCACTTAAATTTGTATACCCGACGATTTTCTGGTTAACATTCGGAATGGAGCAAAAGTCACAATCGAAAAAGGAAAATAAATAAAGCTGAAAAAGTGGAACTGGCGAAACTACTGAGAAAAGTTTTCCTTTTCGTCAACATTTAGGACGATTCTACATATGTTCTACGTCAAACTAATTGATATAAACTGTATTAGATTTTGTAATGTTTTTCGGCGTATTTGTGAAATGTATTCACATTGTCTTCGTCCGGGATTCGTCAGCACTTTTTTTGCTAAGGAAGAACACGACTGAAATAACTCCGGTAAAAAGGCTTAGTCGAAATTGTTTTCTGGTGACGGCTTAATTTTATCTTCATGCGATCCTGTATATCGATTCATATCACACACAACAGGGTAGCAAAATAGAGTAGATAAGAATAATTTAAGTGATTGTAGAAATCTACTGTCAGTTTACTTTGGAGATTTCAAACTTAAACACCGACATACTTTTTAATGACCGTGGTAAGCCATAAATGAAAAACATTTTCGTTTTTATGGCCATAACTCCAAAGTGAGTTAATATAGCTAAACATTGTAATGTGGGTTGAAATATACTTAAAGGGTTAACAAACTCGATCGTATACAAACAAATCGCACCGATAAATCAAGTCGAGTTGTCCCCGTTGACCAACGCCACCGCCCGCCTATTTAAATTCAGGTTGACATGCGGCAAGACTTGAGTTGATTAATTAAGTTCATCAATGACCCGCGGAGTAAGTTTTTCAATACATTAGATATTTGAAATATGTGTTTTTTTCAAAGTTATTTACCGTCTTTCAATAAATCTTTAAATCAGACAGGTAAGATAATTATTTATTGGTTACCATCATTCTTCTAGAAAAAATCCACTTTGCAATTTCTTCATATCTGCTAAAGTTCCTAGATATTTTTTGCATAATTTGTTAACACTCAGAACGCATTCAGCATGCTAAAAGTTAATAAAAAAATTGTAAGTCAAAATGGGACGTCTGGCAGATGTGAATATCTAAACTTTTTTAATTGAAATATTCTTATTTATACGAAATGAGAACAAAATAAACAGATATTCAGATATTAATTTATTTTCATGAAATAATTTATTATAGGAATATTTCTTAATAATCTATTGAAAATATACTTTTAATTTCATGTTACTCTTAGCTAATAAGACGCGAAGTTGGCCGAATTAAGTCGGAAAAACCTGAAAAGATCCGAAACTGAATGCTGCGAATAGTATGTCGCCATGTGCCATCAGAATGTTTTAACTCCCATCCAAACACGACATTAGATGTTTCACATCAAACATTTGTGAACCATCATGAGAAGCCTGACAAATGTGAAACATCTATTTTTTTTGTTTTCATGTTGAAATATTTTTTTAAACAATAAATAAATATTCAGGTAGTTGTTAATGATGAAACAATCATTTAATTTTATTATTGTCTTTTTTTTGTATGAAACAATTTATAACTCAAATGTTTCTTAACAATCTATTGAAAATATATTCAAGGTTACAATACTGTTAGCTGACAAGACGTGAAGCTGGCCGAATTAAATCGGAAAGAGCCGACCAGACGCGAAGCTCGGCGAATGGCAGGTCGTAACTTGCTATCAAAATGTTTTAACGTCCATACAAACACGTCATCAGATGTTTCACGTCACAAAGTTCCACTTAACGCTATGAGTTCTTGAAAGTCGAACTAATCAGCATTATTTATTTAACATGAAAAAAATTCAATTAAATCATCAAACTTTATAGTCATTAAATGTACCGTAATTGATTTAGCTGCTTATAAACTGAATATAAGGTTAATTATAAAATTTTATTTGAAATAAATCCTAAACATGCAAAGTATTGTTCTTCGTCAAGAATTTACTCGTTTTTTACATCTCTATTTAATCCAAGGATGTGTTTAAAATTTACCTTCTATCATAGGTCTTTGAAAAAGGAAGTGTTTGTTATAAAGCTTTATCAGCCATTATGTTATGTAAAAATTATTAGCTTTTATTCAACTTTTTTAGAATGTTTTTCTTATTGCCTATTTACAACAGAATACGTGTTTTATTAGCGTTATAAACAACTAAAATTCGTTGACTTGCAATTCATGAGTTTAACTATTAGTTAAATTCATCAATGATATATAAGTAAACTATCTGTTGCAATTAATACCTTGTAGTTGCCATTTATTGTTCAAAATTTTGTTTGCTTCAAAGTACACGTGCCTTTATCTAATTAAAAATATGTTAAAGAAAAGTTGTTGCAAAATTTTATAATAAAAAATATCATTCAACTTATTTATTTCTAAAAAAAAACCCCTTGAACAATATACACATTTAATGAAAGCATCGGCAATGTGGAACAACATAAGGACAAATATTTATAATACGTATAAATAATAACGAGTAACACAGATAAGTGGAAACAATAATAAATGAGACAGAAATACACAGCGATTCGAATAAACATAATTCTAATAGCTAGTCGTGAACCACAAAGCATTTTTGTAACCCCATACCTAAATCGGCCAATGAAGCAGATAACATATCTAAACTGGGTGCACCTTGTAATAATGTGTTAAACAATATGTGTGAACAAAATACATGTTAATGCTACAAACATATTCGTGCGCACACTGGGCAGGTGAAATAAACTGTAACATTTTCCTTTTACATAAAAGCCAGAAGCATGCAGCGCTTCTAAACCAATTATCAAAAGATCATAAACGTAATGCTGAAATAATTTTAAAAAATCCGTCGCGGAAGCAATTCGCAGCGAACTTGAAAATAATTACACCAAACCATTTAAGATATATATTTTTTTAATTTTCTCATTAACTGTTGTTTAAATGATTTTTCAATAATTTTGAAAGACCTATTTATTCAAAGTTACCCTACTCAATGGGATATTCGAAACTAAAAAAATCACCCCGACTTTATGTGTAGGGGTACCTCCCCTAAAAACTTTTTTAAAACGTCTCATTTCATAACTTTTCATGTGCTATATACAATATGTATAAGCAGGCTAAATTTCAGCCTACCAATTTATAGCACTATAGTCTGCGTGTAAAATAGCTGTGGCATAAGGGCGCATAGGTAAATAATCAGACATAGTGAAACTGAGACTTATTAGCCAACGGAACCATAAAAATGCTAAATCAAAAAGATATTCTCGAATAATTTCGACGAGCTTTTATTTTAATAGCCTTTAGAAACAAATAAATTATATTTGCAATTGTTGCTTGCTAATATGTTAATCAACCAATGTTAGAGTAGCCGCCCGCAGAAATATAGGTCGCGTCTCTATATCAATACGGTAATCTCAAAGACCGATGATTAGCCCGCCCGCCTCCGCTAAAGAGATGGGCGTGGTCTATCCCGTTCGACTTCAGTTCGTCTGCTATTGACCCGAGCTACCACCTTTTTCAATGAATGAAATTAGCTTTGATAGATGATGTTGCGATTAAGTGCGTTTCAACTAGTTTCGTATTCATAATTGAATTCAGCGATTCCAATCGCTTAATTCAGATGAAATGCTGCTTAATACAACTTGTAGGCTTTACGAGTAGTTAAAGATTTAAATAGATGAACTTTGATTAATTCACTTGTTGGATTGAAAATTTAAACAGAATATTTAGCAGCTATAAATAGTTTTCCGAAAATAACCCACCTTTCAAATAAGTATTCTCTTTATTTTTATATCTAAGAAATACATCTCTGAAGATTTGCGTTTAATATTAAACTTCAGCGTTTATTTTTCCGACAAGGGAAGTGCAACAAACGTCAAAACTTATTTTTATTAATAAAAAATACACAAACGTGTCAATATGCAAAAAAGTATCAATAAAACAACATTATCTAAAAAGGTATTGATTTAGCGAATAAATTCTTAGGATTATTGGCTAAATCGATACTTTGTTAAGAACAAAAAGTGATCCATAATATACCAGTATGTATCTAAACTGTCATCTTCTTTTACACGTAGGTATCATGCCTAATACGTTCGCTAACTTCAACAAACTTAAATTTTTCGTGTATACTTTCCGTTTGTACTCGAAATGAATTAAAAGAGCTACGAAAAAAGGGAAAAATTATGAAAATAATTTCTGTTTTTTAGGCTATTTGTAAGTTTATATTTATTTAGGCCTCATTAGTATTCTTCTGGACAAGCTTCCTTTAAGATATGTTAGCATTCCTAAGTTTTAGTGCCGCTCAAAATCCTTTCAGCCAATGTGAAGGTTATCTCTTCTAAATCTAACGGATGTGCTGATTGAAGATATACTAAGGGAAATAGAGTATGTAAGAATATCAAAACGAGGAAATTATAATTACTTTGTCATTATTATGATTTTTCTAAATGTATTTATTTTAATGTGAGATCCTAAGACAAGCTTGTATCGAAAATTATGGTCAAATTCTTTTATTTTATTACGAAGTAACATTTCTTACCACGAAGTCATACGGTGAACTATAGATTTAATTTTGTTTACTTATTTTTGAACAAGGAGGCGTTACACATATATCACCCAAACCATCGACTTGAACCATTTATATAACATTAGTAAATTTAGCATCTGAATTTTTTTAATTCAACTTTGTTCAGATTTCAAAAGGAAACATTTCAAAGAAAAAGAAATTACATTTTTCATTAAACAATGAGCATGCGATTATGCTAAGTCATTACTAAATTCGTGAAGGTCATCGCGCTTGTTGATACATAAATAATATATCGTGTCATCCTGACGTGTCCCTTTTCTTTTTTACACTTTACACTTATCCACTGTAAAGAAGCCAAAAACTATGGTTTAGTAAATCCTGCATCTATTCCTAATATGTTGAATGTAGAGATAGAATAACTAACAGATTGAGCAAGTTATGCCACAAAATATGTAATAAGTTTATTACTTTTCAACGTATACTAAATGTTTGCAGATATTAGGAGTTGGAAATCAAAATAATTCTTCTTCCGATTTCCATTGCGCAAGCATAGAGAAACTATGATTTCCAAAACTTGCTACTCGAGCATAGAAAAATAAAGAAAATCCGGTCTTTCGAGAATAACGGGTATCTTCCTACTATGTAGTCAGAAACAATTCTGCTAGCAGTAGTTGAAGTGGTCAAAGATAACCACTCGGGAGTGGCGGAATTGGGTTAAACAATAAAGAGGATATTTAAATCTTGGAAAGTTTTGCACTCTTTCTATAATCTCATTACCCCGCAGAACCCAAATTTCCAAATAAAGAATTAAGGATCCCATTAATTTGGGGTAGATGCCTGAAAATTACAAATCCAATACTATAGAATAGGCTTATTTGTGATTTTTACATTTACAAGCGTTAGACTGTTATAAAATATGATATCATCCAGTTTGTTCACTACTCCAATCAAGCCTTTCTAGAATACCATATAGATGAATTTGTCTGCAGTACTTTTACACTTTCTCACATTCGCTTATTTATTTATTTTGTGCTAAAGTTGTTTTGTTACAGTAAGCAATATTCACTGAAGCCACCTCTCACTAGTCAGTCGATTTTGTGTCAATCAATTGGTTAATATGCAAACAAATTAGGCCATTAAATCAATTCAACGAGTTTATTTTATCGGCTCTATATCCCGTCCAATTCGAATCCACTCCAATACGTTCAGCGCTTATCCCAACCGTGAGCTTTTTCAATTAATAAATCACATTTCAAAAAATCATTATGTAGAATACTTTTTGACCAATTGACTATTCGCTATTGCGTTATTGCTTTCGCAAAACTAATAACTCTGCACATGTCTTTTACATTTATTACTTTGTTTTGAAATAATTCAACAATTTATTTAGCTGTGCACTGTATTAGAACATATACGTTATACATTATTTGCATTAGACATTGCTTTAGTCCAACTACATTTAAACGCTCGTTAGCATAACAATTAAAATGTTCAAAATATGTATCAGAATGTTGATTACCTTCTATTAAATGGCAAACAGGCAGAATTTAGAATTAATTCATTTATATTAACCGTTTTGAAGGACACATTATTATTAACTTTAAGATATTTTACTAACATTCATTTCAGTCAGTCCATACTTATATTAAGTTTAGTTCGCAAGGTCATGCGGCTTAAACTCGCTAATTTTATTAGCTTTATTTTCAATTTTTCCCAATTGATGTAACCTGTGCTCTTGTCTATGTAATTGTTAATCTAAATCATAGATACAATTATATCATCAAAAAAATATTCGAAATAATCTCAGCATAATTTATTTTAATATTTCAGTGTGTGCAAGGCATATCGCATAAACAATGTCGCTTATTGATTTGTAGAAAACCATTTTTACTTCCTTTTATTGTAACACCATAGTTGCAGACAATTATTTGTAGATGTATATTTAAAAAAGTTGTCGATTTGTTATTTCTTTACTTTGAGTTAAAATAGCAGAAAACAATTAAACCAGGTTTATATTTATAGCCAGTGTTGTCAGTCGCAAAATAAGCACAAATGACACAGTGTTTTTATTTCATTTATTCCGATTGAAACTGTTATTATTGTTTCTAAAGGTGACATGAGGAGTTTTATAATATATCGTATCCGCTGGTTAAAATATCAATGGCCAACTTTGCAAAGTGCATGCGGTTCCGTAATTTACACAGAGTTATTTTACAAACAAATGAACGTTTCACACCCTCCGCACCATATCTAAATAATTGTTAATATACAAGAAAATATAACCAAGCTTATGGAAAATATCATGCTCTAAAAGTTTTTATGAACCTCTTAGGACATATAAAACATCAGAAATTTAAAAAAAACATTTTGCGATCTTTGACCTTGGATGTCTTAACTTGCGGACACGATATCTTACGAGACGTCAGTCCATCTTTAAAACGTCAGTACAAAGATGATGCAAATTTTCAGCTTTGCTTCGAGGTTTAATCCTTATTTAACTAGTAGTCATTGTGCAATTAATTGTATACCTGTTAGAATTTGTGAAAAATAACATCAAAATTAAAGCAGTTTTATTCATTTTCAAACATGTCACTGGGTTAATTATATTGCAGACGGAAGTAATTTAGTTTTTTCCCTTACTTTAAGAATAACTACACAACTTTTAGGTAAAACCATGCCTATGGCCTTTCTAGAAACAGTTTATTTAAACAACATTACGGTAATTAGTGTATATTGGTAGACTCGAATTTACTCAAACCGGTAGTTTGAGTAAATTCGAGTCTACTTCGAGTAAACTCGAGTCTACTTAAATTCGAGAGCTACACAGCAGACGGTAAACACTAATAATAATATTTATTTCCCAAATTACTTATCCTTAATTCGCAATATCAAATCAAACTAACTTCTTCTCCTCACTAATAAACTATAATATTTTCACCTAAATATTTTATTTCAAATAAAATTTAGTACAATAACATTAAGCAATAATTAAGCAACGAAGCAAAACATATGTTAGATAAAATTATTGACAGAAAAAATAGCAAATGTACAACGCGTAAACGTATGTAAAGCGTAATAAATGTTTTTCGCTAATGCTTAAAATCTAATTTACTCATGGGACTGGCTGACAATGAACCATGAACTCGAAAGATTGACCTCATAAAATCTAAATAATAAACCGGTATCTTTCTACTCGCGGCCTGCATACTTAACTGCTGAACTTTCCACATATATTTTTGCTTAATCTTTTATTCTCAATCGTTTGCTCGTTTACATTTTCAATGGGGTAAGAAAGGCAACAGGAAAAGGAAAAAACGACGTAGAAAAGTTTAAGGAACGGACGAGCTGCGCAAAGTTTTCTTCTCCGTCCACATTTGCGACGACTCTGAATATGTTTCGAGTTTAACTAAATTATATAAACTATATTAGGAATATTTGTGAAATGTGTTCACTTTATCCTCTTTCGGATTTCGTTCGCTAAAGAAGAACTTGATTGAAATGATTCCGATATGAAGATTCAGCTGAAACAGTTTTCCGATAATAGTTAAAGTTTTCCTGATACGATCGTGTGTACCGATTCTTATCCTACACAGATAACTAGATAGATTCGATAAAAAAAAATAAGAATTTATTGAATCCTACCGTTAGTTTAGCATGAAAAAATCAAACTTAAACAATGACATAAATTGTAATGTATGCTAATTATCAAAAATGAGAATGCGCTTAATTGTGTGCCTTAAATTAAAGATATTGTTGTTTTTATAGTCATAATCCCAAAACTTATAACGAGGGTATAAATAGCTTTAAACAGTTAATACGCTCGATTGTATGCAAAAAAATTGTGTCGATAAAACAGTTCAGATTGCCCCCATCGACCAGTACCACCACCAGTCCAGATAAAGTAAAACTGTCGTGCGATGAAGCGGTTAAATACTATGTCATTTAATATTTTTTCCATTGGCCCGTGATCTCTTTCCATTAATAAACAAAATATTGACGGATTATATTGGAATAAAATATATTTGGGGCAAATTATTTATTCGTAGTCGGAGTTAATTTCGTATCTGTGAAATTATCAATATTGACAGGTGCTAAATGAACTCCAGTGTTTCATTCTTGAAAGCTTTAATAAATAATATTTAAAGCCTTAATAAATAATTAAAAAAATATTTTCGTTGATTTCAACACTTTAATCGACTAATTCAGCATTATGTCGTCGAAAATTTTAACCAACATATAACACAGTTCTTCAACTCTTTTGTCAGCACCCTCTTAATCTATATCTTCCTCGTGGATCGAAATGCGTGTACAGTTACTGTTTTTTTTTGATAAAAACAAATAAAAGTTATAGAAAAAACTAGATGTTTCAAAAAGGCATTGATTTTACAAATAAATTCTTAGGACTATTAGGTTAATTTATACGTTGTAGTCATATAGAAGAAATACTTTTCTGCCTTATCGTGAAGCTAACCAGGTAAAATATTGATTTACATTTACATAAAAACATTAAAAAACGGAACATGACTCTCTCTTAAAAAACAGACTTTGACTTCTATAATTTGTTGCTCGAAGATGAAAATAAAAGCTAGAAAACTCGGCCTTTCGAGAAAAAAACTCGCAGTTCGAGAACAAACAGTATCTACCTAGTGTACAGTATCTAGCAATCTCTTGTCAGCGAAATTATTAACGATAGCTCAGGTATCTTGGAATTAGGTTAAATGGGAAAAATTGTATTTCAATTTTGGAAAGTTTTGCAGTGTTCCAACAGTCTTGTTAGTCCATATAATCCAAAATTTATCTTATTACTCAATATAATCCAAGCTTATTAATAATTGAAAGTTTAACCGTCAAAAAAAATATAAACCCGATATTTCAGCATAAGCTTTATCTGTTATTTGTATGTTCACATGTCTGAGATTAGTTCAAAATATGACACTATCCAAATTGTATGATACTATAGTTAGCCTGCTAGATGAACTTATTCTCAAACCTTCTTATCATTTACTTGCTTTATTTCTATATATATTTATTTATTTCTATTATTCTATTGTTATTTATCCTTAAACTTCAGTCTAACAAGAATTTAATTTTTCAAGACTAAAATCCTCAGCAATTATCGCTAGATATAAGTGGTAAAAAACTTATTACTGGAAGTCAAGCTGATAGCTCATTCACTACCTTCCACAATAAAACCCGAAAGAATAGGTCCTGTTAACGTAAAACGTTGAAGTGCCAGTTATGTACTCAATGCTTCCTAAATATCTGGAGAATTTTCCACAAACATTTTTACTTAAACATTTTTCTTAATAGTTTACTCGTTTACACTGAGGATGTGTAAAAAAGCTACGGAAAAGTAGGAAAAAAACATAGAAAAATAACGGGTCGACAAAATTTTTGCTTTCGCCATTTTTTAAGGAAAGGTTTTCTTTTGCATATACATTTAAGGTAGTTGATATGCGGTTCATTATTTTGTTTAATGCATATTTATAAACATTCATATAAATCAGTCCATATTTGTATAACCTCACAGAATAACATCAATTTAATTTATTACCCTCACCAAAATACTTGGTATGTTTTATAACTTTCGAAAATGTAATAAAAGCTGCACCGCTCCCCTGCAATAAACTCATTAATGTAAGCAGTGGGAAACCCCGCGCAAACCCGGCTTCCTCTATTGTTTTGTATAATGTATAAGTGCTGTTGGAAGTTCCTAATAGTTATTCTTTGCTAATAGTCCACCTGAAGATGTTGTAATACAATGAATCCGTAACGTAGTAAAGTAGGTCGTGGTGGTAAACGTAAACTGTAGGTCGTAGTAAAGAATTTAAATGAAGTAGAAATAACACTACCTCACGTAGTTTAACTTGATTATGAATAATGAATTTCTATATAAAACGTAATAAATGGTCTATTTATGCTAAAACTCAAAGTTTAATTTCCATGATTAAAATAATCTTTGACTGGCGACTGGCTGGTAATCAACTATGGATCCGGAAAATAGTCCAATAAGATCGAAACAAGAAACCGGCATCCATCCTCTCGTAACCTGCAGATATATCCACTAAACTTTCGACATATACTTTCACTTAAACTTTTATTTTCAATTGCTCGTTTGCATTCGAAAATGAGTAAAAAGGCGCCGAGAAAAAAAGGGGAAAATGATACAAAAAAAGTCAAACGGGCGTATGGGTTGAAGAAAGTTTTCCGCTTTGTCAATATTTGCGATGATTGCAAATGTTTCAAGTCTAACTGAGTAAAATAAAAAAAAGACTTAGCAAGTGTTTTGTAAGATTTTCCGCTGTGTTTGTGAGTTTCACTTACTTTTTCTCTTTCGGAATTCGTCAACCCTTTTTTGCCAAGGTTCGATACGATTGAAAATATTTCGGTGACAGGGTGTAACAGAAATAATTTTCTGGTGGAAGAAATATAGAGTCGATAAGAAAAATTAAGTAACTACTGAAAACCAGCGTTAATATTGTTTTAAGAATTCAAACTTAAAGTGGCATAAATTTTAACATTTATTTTACACCATAACCAAAAAACGTTGTAATTAGTATGGCCATAACCCCAAATTGAATTAACATGGCTAACACTTGTAATGCAAGCAGAAAAATCTTTATGATTAAACCAAATCGCATTGTCTCCGTTTACAGGCACCGCCGCCCGCCTGGTATATTTAATTTAACATGCGACAAAGCGGTGAAAGCCTGTGTTGATTAATTATTTTGAAGGTTTGATTCAGAGGTGTGATTTTTTCAAATCAAAAATTAAGTATTTATGTGTGATATCGATACATGTATGATGTTTGAAACTAATTTTCATTCAAAGCTAAAGTTTATTTGTTTAATATCTTTTAACCTGTCGTTGACATTCCTAACATAACGTATTAAAACAATCATAAAAAAAAATATTTAGGTGTTATTGTCGGCGTTCTCGAAAAAAATTCACACTTTGAATTATTTCATATATGCAGTATCGTGAAGTGTATTTGGGTAAAGCAAGCTATTAAGAGTATAATTTTATAACAAATTTTTAATTATTAAATTGAAAATTTGTTAAAAAAATAATAACAAAAACGGTCAGAATCAAAAAATTTCAAAAGTTTTCTTAATGCATTTAAAATAGTATTTATTTTTGATAAAGTATCTTTTTAAAACCTTTCCACCTGAAATTTTGAACTATTACGCTTTGTATTAACATTTTTTTAAATGCACATATTAATTTTATTTAAATATTTGTGAAGCTTCCAAAATTCGATTTTAAAATTTTTTATAGTTTTTCAAGATATAGCAACAAGAATAAATAGCATGTGGTGGAATAAAATTTTAAACCTTTTCGTTTAAGCATAAATAAACGACATAAAACACGATCACTCATAAATTGCAGTAAAATAAATAAAATAAAAATTACAAGATAGTTTTAGTTTCGGCTTTTTTATTTCTATAAAGTCCTAAACATACCTACAAGTAAATAACAGACAACAAAATCGATAGACAGCAAATGACAGACAGCCAGATCGATGGAGAGTGAGCGATACAGTTCCGGGAGCTTTAGTTCTTATTTTGATTTCTCTTTAAAAAAGTTATCATGTAAAAGATAATTTTAAAAAAATATACAAAAATAAGTCTAGAACCAACGAATTTTTTCTTACCGTTTCTTCTTGGTTAGAAACAGCAGATTAGATTTTAAATATAAATATAAATGTGAATTACGATAAAAGTAACAATCGTAGATTAATTAGTAACAAAGAATGCATGAAAAAATTAATTTGCAAAGCAATGTATTTTGTTTCATTATAAAATTTATTTGCATAGCTGCATAAAGATTTTCATTTCTGAAATAGTAATTGGAATTCAATAATGTTCAGCAACATTTCATAAACAAAAAATTATATTATCCAAATGTGACGATCGAATGCAAGTGTAGTAAATCAATGAGGACACGCCAAGCACAAGGAAAATGTAAAGAAATAGAATGGAATGTACAAAAAAGAGTTAATGTAGAATGCAAATTTAAGGGAAAAATCCCTTAAATTTGTAGTTGATGTAAATGATATGGTGGTAATGACAAAAGCTCATTGAGCGTCTCTTTGATATTTAATGTTTATATTTGAGTTATTTATTTATTTATTTGAAAATTATAACGCACACTACATGCAGCGAACTTATTGCCATACGTGTAGTCTCCTCTAATAAACCATAACAATAAGCTCTCACAAATTGGTTGTTTGATAGATTGTAGCAAATGTCGCAATTTAAAATATAAGGTGTACATAAAATGACAAAAAATTAGAATACCAATATTGACATGAATAAGGATGGAAAAAGGAGAGGATGAGGTCATGGTACAACTAGTATTTTGAAGAGATCGAACATTTCAATTGACTTTTGAAAATAGCTGTTTTTAACACTTTCTATTATGTAGCTAGATTAACTTAAATATTTTTATTTCACGAAAAAATTAATCAAAAAGCAAGTCTAAGTGATAGATATTTAATTGTTAAAAAAAAGATAAAATTTCATATCATTCAAGATATTTCCTTTTAAGGGATTTTTTTGCAGTCTGGATACAGTTTTCTATGTTGTTGCACTCAGCGTAACAAAAACTGCTTTTGTTTTTCCTCTCCAGTGACCAAACCATAAAAGTCTTGCTACAAATTTTACGGCTCTTACGGCTGTATCATTAATTGCTTCTTAAATAAAGAAGCTTTTTGTCTCCAGAAAGGCAGCATCTTTTTTCCCCGTAAAAACGTCTCGACGACAACGACACAATATCATTTAATGACTTTCCTGAGACAATAAACTAAGGTAATATGTTTAGTATTTAACATGGAAAAAACAATGTAGGAAACAGAAGTATGTACTCCCACTCACCATACAAATAATTAGACTTCTCTTCTTTCGATGGAACGTACCTCGTCCTAAAATCACACAAACTCTCTCTTTGTGAATTCACTACAATATTTCCCATCATTTGTTTATCAACATCATTATCAAAGAGTGATAAGACGGCAATTTCTTCTGACAAGTACGAAAGGTGTTGCCTAAACTTGTTCAATGCCACTTTGGAGATCAATTTGTCAACAGTTTCATATTAGTCGCAAAATGGCATAGTTAAAAAGCACAAATTTTGATTTGATGCCTTCACCGCCAGACTATATCCAAGCCAGGGTTTAACATATATAGCCGCAATCCATAAACAAATCTCTTGTAATGCTCGTTTGTCCCTGGCGATCATTTTGAAATGTGATTGCTGCAAACATATTTTCAAAGAGTAAATGTCTTTAGCCTTCCATTTTACTTGATGCATAACTCCAGGAGGTCTGATTTTAATTTTTCCCTCATCATCTCCTCCTAAGAAAATAATGGATAATCCAGTCAGTATCCGATTATTGTATAATGGATTTTGGCAGTTTTTCAAAGAGTAAATGTCTCTAGCCTTCCATTTTACTTGATGCAGAGCTCTAGGAGGTCTGATTTTAATTTTCCCCTCATCATCTCCTCCTAAGAAAATAATGGATAATCCGATCAGTTTCCGAGTATTGTATAATGGATTTTGGCAGTTTTTGATAATAAAAGCTCAACAATCCTTCAATTGATGTATTACGAAAATATTATTTGATGAAATCGGTATGTTTCAATAGCAGCAGGATTGTTGTTTTTTCCAGTCGTCTCTTAAAGTTTTTGAACAGTACAATATCAGAGCGATCTTGTGATTATTTTAAAACTATTAATTTTAAAACCAGTTTGTAAACATGATAGCGGCAAGCGAAGCGTACCAATTCTCTTTCTAACTGTTTTCCAAAAGTACATAAACAAAATTCAAGCCCCTGTATTAGACGCATTTGTGTCATATTACATTATTTGTACTTTCCCACTGAGGTTCTAGTCATAAAATGTGTTTGATACTGCTTTAGCTTGATCTTGGCCGAAAGAACTCTCTAGTTTTGTTACAGCAAGGAGTTGTCCCTTCTCTCCAAATAAAATAAAAATTGGCAAGCGTTTTTCTTTAGAACTCCTCACGTCCAGTCCAGGTAAAAATTTTGCATCATAATTAATGGTAACTACTTCAGGCATATTATTCGGAAAATCGGATTTTATTCCGCTCTATCTTTTTTACTCTGTATACGAATGCGTTGAATAGAACGTTTGTCGATTGGGAAATCATCACTGACTACGACAGCCTGAAGTGTATAAACAGAATTTCTTATGCTTAATTGACATATTTCTAAAGGTGCAAATAACTTAGACGTGATAAAGTCTTTCCTTCCCCTTTTTATAGTATTTCCAGAACTTACAGATAAGATGTCAATGGCAAATGTTCGTTCCCGGCAGGTTGGTCGTGTTGTTCTTGAAGTTGTATAGAATCTTGTGTAGTAAGAGATGAAAGATAAACTCTCTGAATATGTTTGCTCGAGTCTTCTTTTTTCTTCTTTTAGTTTTCTCTATCGTGCCCTTTCTTCTTTCTTGGCTATGTTTTTGTCTACGCCCACTAAACAACCTAGACTCTCTGATTCTCTTCTTGTTTACAAAAACTAATTTATCTTCCTCTATTTTCATTCGTTCCAAGCATTAGTTTGTTTTATATCGAATAAATTATCTAAATTGAAATTGTTTTTATCTCTCTCCAAGTTTGTTGAATATCTAAAAGTTTATTTACGCAGTTAGGTATAGCTTTGGCAGTTATTCTAGTTCTTTCCCAGAATATAATACACTCTTTAACGACAAGATTTGCGCTTTCATTAATAGTTAATTTAACTTTGCGGATGTTAAAAAATAGAAATGCAATAGCTTGACTTTTAGACAATAACTTTGCACCTGGTATTTTTTGATAATTTACGTCACCAACTAAGAAAATAATTTTTTTATTGCTTCTTAATTCCACTGTCATATTCTGAATGTAAAATAATACGTGTTAATTACCCGACCACCCAGGAACAACTGACAAATACCGCCGGCATGCGCCGCTTTTTCCGCGCAACTTCAACGAACATGTTTCGATGCGAGTCAGCACGGGTTGCAGTACTCCAAATAAGGTAAAAATTCATTTTCGAGGATTTTAAGGTCAAATAAAAAATACTAGGACCTATGCTCTGGAATATATATATATATATATATATATATATATATATATATATATATATATATATACATATATATATATATATATATATATATATATATATATATATATATATACATATATATATATATATATATATATATATATATATATATATATATATATATATGGAAAAGTATTTGTTAATCTTTTCATGTATACTTTCCGTTTCCATTCGGAATGGTTTACAAGAGCTACCAGAAAATTGGGAAAAATCCAGAAAATGAATGAGCTAACAAAGTTTTCACCTTCATCACCGTTCGCGACGGCTGCATACTAATAATTCAAAGCTGTCTTTCAATTAAGAAGTGTTAGTATTCCTGTATTTAAGCGCGGCTCAAATTTCCTGTGTTTAAGCGCGGCTTCTTTTTCAGCCAATAGGAAAGTTATCTCTGGTTAATATAGTGGATGTGCTAATTAAAGAAGTTATACTAAAGTAAAAAGAGTTTTGAAGAATATCAAAATGAGGAAATTATCACTCCTTTCTCGTATAACGGTTTTTCTTAATTATTTATTATTTTAATCTGTGATACTAAGACAAGTTCGTATCGAAAATTGTGGTCAATCTGTTTTTTTCTTTATTTAGAAATAATGTTTCTTAGAAAAAAATCATATGGTAAGAGATAGATGTAATTCTGTTTATTTTTGAACAAGGGAATATTACATACATATTACCCGTAATATTAACTCGAACGGTTTACACAGTATTAGTTAATTTGGTATCAATTTTTTTAAATTGAGTTTTGTTCAGATTTAAAAAGGAAACATTTCAAAGAGAATAAATAACCTTTCAACAATGAGCATGCGTTATATCTAAGTCATTATTCATTTGTGAACGCCATCGCTCTTGTTGATACTCAAACATATCTGACGTGTCTCTTTTCTTCGTTAAGTATGTATTACATTTAACTACCTTAAAAAAGCCAAAAAAGATGATTTAGTAAATCGTGCATCTAACCTTAATATGTTCTTCTTATATTGAAACTAATAGGGCGAGCAAGTTATGTTACAAAATGTTTAATAAATATTTCTGCTTTTCAATGTATACTAAATATTTACAGCCGTTAGAAGTTGGAAATCAAAATTATTCTTCTCCCAATCGGGCAAATAGACAGATGACGTTTTCAAAACTTGCTACTCGAGTATATAAAAATATTGAAAATTTGGCCATCCGAGAACAAAGAGTATCTGGCCACTTTGTAATACACAGCAATTTTGCTAGCTGTCCCTGAACTGATCAAAGAAAGTTCAGAAGTTGTAGATGAGAGATTAGGTTGAACGATAAAGATGGTATGTAAATCTTGGAAACTTTTGCAGCCTCTCAATAGCCTCATTACCCCGTATAATCTAAAGTTTCAAATAAGGATTTAAAAATGCACATGATTCGTGGCAGTACCGTAAAAATTACAAACGCAATAATAGAGAATAGGATTTGTCTATGATTTTCCTATTTACAAGGATCAGATTGATATAAAATAGAAATGTAATGGAGCTCCGCTTTCGCTTACGCAAATGCGGAAATTCCGCGACAATTGAAACATTCGCTTTTAGTTCTGCTTCTGTATATTTTAAAATGGAAGTATAAGGGAAGAAATATTATTTTATTTTCTACTAAAAACAAACATAGCCGTCAGCCGTGCCTTGAAGCGACCTGTTGTGACTTGTTGAGTGATTTGTTTATAAATTAGTGTAAAAAAGCCAAAAGAAAAAGCAATTTTCTTTTGGCAAAAGAAAAAGAAAAGGCCAAAGGGAAAGAGCAATTTTGTTTCATTTAATTCATTCTGTGCGTAATAATCTCCCATTGTGTAAGGTGTTCTTTATTGGATTTCCTTGTTTTATAACTAATAAATTGTTTCACATCTGTTGTTTGCTACAGTTATTCTGTACTGTGTGTTTATTAGGTATAAGATAGTGATTAAAATGAAATCAATATTAAGCCCAATTTGGAGATTTTCTGCGAAAACAGAAAATATTTCTTTCATTTTTAAATAAACTACATAAAAAATAACTTTGCCATTAACAGCAACAAGTACATATAACAGAAGCAAGTACATACACTTGCTTCTGTTTGTGTTTCCGCTTCCATTTCTGCTTCCGTTGTAACTTTGAATAAACATCTGTTTCCTTTTCTACTTCCGTTATGTCACTTCTGTTACATCTCTAATGTGAAATAGGGTATCGTTCAATTTGTAACTCCAGTCTAGCCTTTCCACAATATGAAATAGATAAATTCTGCTGTAGTATTTTAAATAATTTTATTGAGTTAATAGCAAAATGGACTTTGGCTCGCATGATTTTATTATTTAAATGTTTTATGTCGATATTTACAATAATTCCACCTCTCACTACTCAGTCGATCTTGTGTCAATCAATTGGCTAGTATGGAAATAAATTGCGCCATTAAACCAATTCAATGAGACCATTTGACCGACTCTATAAACCGTCCAATTCGAATATATTTCGATGCGTCCGGCGCTGACTCCAATCGCGAGGTTTTGCAATTAATTAACCATATTTTGACAAATTATTTTGTAAAGTACTTTTTGACGAATTGGCTTTTCATTATTGCGATTATTGCTTTCGTAAAACTAATAACACCCCACAAGTCTGTTAAATGAATTGCCTCGTTTTCAAACAGTTTCAAAATATATTTAGATGTGCAGTACATTTGAATCTATACGTTACACCCTATTGCATTAGATAATGCTTTAGGACCTATACGTACCCGTTGATTAGGACATTTCTTAGCTCTCAATTCAACTACATTTAAACACCCGTTAACCTGATGATTCAGATATTTAAAATATCTACCAGAATATTGATTGTGCTTCATTGAATGGCATTAACCCGTTTATATTAAATGTTTTGTATGAACCATGATTATTAACTTTAAAATATTCTTATAGACGTTTATTTAAATCAATCCACACTAACATTAATTTTAATTCGCAAGAATGCACGGTTTAAATTTACTAATTTCACTTGCTTCGGTTTCAATTTTCTCCAATTTACGTGACCTATACTCTTGTTTACGTAATTGTTAGTCTAAATCATAGATTCGTTCATATTGACAGAAAATGATAATCGGTATAAACTTAGCATAATTTATAATAATATTTTATTGTATGCAAATAGCATTACATAAACAATGTCCCTATTTGATTTCTTGAATATCATTTTACTTCCTTTTATTATAATACCATTGCTACAGACAGTACCGCTCGTATATGCATATTGAAAAATTCTCTCAGTTTTATTATTCTTAACCCTTAACCATCTACCACCGGTCTCAGAGACCGCAACATATTTTTAAATTCAAAATTTTCTGTGTGCGTGTCGTACGACCTCGTGCGTCCAAGTCGATTTAAATTTCTAAAACAGCTAGCGGAACAGCTTACAAGGCCACATATGGAACGTCGCAAAAAAAATGATCACATTCAGAGAGATCTTAAGAACTCTATTCGCCGTATTCTAGAGATCTAATTCTAATGTCGAAAAACTTGAAGTTCGTAAAACATGTTTTACATGTAATCCAAAAAAGAAACGAAAGACTGCTTACTTATGTTTTATGTGTAAGGTACCAATTTGGTTGGAGTGTTCGAAAAAAATGTGCTGTAACTGCCGCGAAAAAATATAAATGTTTAGGCGTTGCAGTTTTATTTATTTTTCGAAATAACGTATATTTTTGTTGCTTTTTTTTAAAGTTTGTTTATTTAATTTATAAGAATGAATATTAAGAAGTTAAAAATTTAAGTTTCTAATGCTGCAGATGTCATTTTCTTAGAGTAGTAATTTTTTGTGCCATAATTGTTATTTTATAGAGATTTTATCAATATCTCGAGATTTTTATGTGATTGTTAGTAATTGTATGTCTAATAAAAAGCTTTTAAATATAAACAAGTATTTTATTCAATCAGATATTTCATTATTACCACCAAACCAAAATTATAGGGAATATCATATTAGAGTCTCTGAGACTGCACGTAGGTAGTTAAGGGACAAAAATGTGTGGTATGTGGCTAAGGATTAACTTCAAGTTAAAATGGTGGAAAACAGTTAAACCAGGTCTAAATTTAAAGTCAGTGTTACCAAGTCGTAAGTCGTAGCTGTAGATCATAAATGGTTAGAAATTCGCGCAACTAGTAATGTCTTTATAAAATTTATACCGAATAAAACTTTCAAGTTATTTTCATTTCTAAAAATGACCTGAGGAGTTTTACAAGATATCGTGACCGCTAGTCAAGATACTTTTCAAAGTCCATCCGGCTCCGTAATTTACACAGAGTCATTTTGCAAACAAATTCAGCTTTACACTCTTCGCGCTACAATGGCGCTAAAATTTACGCGACCTTTAAACTTTGATGTCTTAACTCGCGGACACAATATCTTACGAGACGTCAGCCCATTTTTAGAATATCAATATAAAGATCTATGCAAATTTTCCCGTTTCCCCCGAGGTTTAATCTTTATTTAACTATGCGACGGTTACTCTGCAATAAAGCGTATACCAGTTAAAGTTCATGAAAAATTACATCCAAAGTAAAACAGTTTCATTAATTGTCAAATAATATAGTTAACACAGTCATATGTTTACTATATTGCAAACGGAAGTATGCTAGGGTTTTTTTCCTTATCTTAATAATAACTACACAACATTCAGGAATGCAGGTAAAACCACACCTATGGTCTATCTAGAAACAGTTTATTTTAAAAGCGTTCCAGTAATTAATAGACCCGAATTTACTGCAACCGAGAGTAATCCATGGCACATTTAATAAAACTATTCTAACTAGACAGCTTCATTACCCAAATTACCCCATTTTAATGACGCAATATCAATAAACCAAAATAACTTTTCCTACTTACAAATAAACTATAAAATGATAATCTGAATGTTTTATTTCTAATTAACTTTAGTACAAACTGGATATTACTAAGCAATATTTAAGCAACGAAGCAAACAAATCTTAGATAAATTTATTAACAAGAAAAAACAGCAAAATGTACAACGCGTAAACTTACGTAAAGCGTGATAAACATATATTTTCTGCTAAAGCTTAAAATCTAATTTACTCATGGGGTGGCTGACAATGAAGCATGAACTCGAAAGATTAACCTCATAAAATCGAAACAATAATCCGGTATTTTTCTACTCGTGGTCCGTATACTTTTCTAATGAACTTTCCGCATATACTTTTACATAATCTTTTATTCTCAATTGTTTGTTTGTAAAAAAGGTAACGGGAAGGAAGAAAACGACATAGAAAAATCTAAGGAACAGACGGACTGAACAAAGTTTTCCTCTTCGTCAACATTCAACATTTGCGACGATTCTGAATATGTTTCTAGTTTAACTAACTTATATAAACTATATTAGGAATTATTAATATTAGGAATATTTGTGAAATGTATTCACTTTAGTCTCTTTATGATAAAAATGATTCCAGTGAGGAGGTGCAATTGAAATAGTTTTGCCAAGATAGCTAAAGTATTTTTCTGTGAAGTGGTTAAATTCAGTGCTGTTTAATATTTTTTCTCTGGCCCGTTATCTCCTTTCATTAATAAACAAAGTATTGACGGATAATACTGAGATGGAGTAGATACTTTGGGTTAATTATTTATTCATAGTCAGAATTTATATAGTATCTGTGAACTTATCAATATTGACAGGTGCTAAATAAATTCCAGTGTTTCATCCATGGAAAATTTAAAGCAGTCATTTAAAAAAAACATTTTTGATTATGAGGGAAATTCGTCTGGAAGGAAGCATACTCGCCCGGACAAGACTTCTACACCCTTAGCATTCTGAGAAAAATTACCAAACTTATTTCAGCACTTGTAATCGGCTAATTCAGCATTATGTCTTTAAGGAATTTAACCAACATGTAAGATAGTTCTTCCACTCTTTTGTAGGCACACTTTTAATTTACATTTTCTTCTTAGATCAAAATAGTCATAGTTTTTTAATGAAAAATAGGAAGAGTGACTGAAGATATAATCATCCATCCGAACAAAATGTTTCAAAAAAGCATTGATTTTACCAATGAATTCTTAGGACTAATAGCTTAATTTATATTTTGTGGTCATGCCTGCCTTATCGTGAAGTTAATCACAAAAAATATTAATTTACAATTACATACTAAAATTAAAAACAATACATGATTCGTTACCTATTTTAATTTCAATCTAGATATATATAAGGTACATAACATCACCCTGATTTTTGTATTATATGCCTGTATGAATAGTATTAAAATCCTCAGTAATAGTCGCTATATAAAAATGGTAAAAAATTTATTAATTGAAGTCAAGCATGTAGCTCATTTACTACCATGAATAATAAAGACCGAAAGAATCGGCCCCGTTAACGTGAGAAGATGAAATGCCAGTTACGTACGTAATCACCGGTTGTAAAAGTATCTGTACAATTTTCCCCACATACGTCACTTAAACTCTTATTCTTACTAGTTTACTCATTTGCATTGGGACTGCAGTAAAAGAGATACGAGAAAAGCTGGAAAAACATAGAAAATTAATGAGGCGGCAAAATGTTTGCCATCGTCATTATTCGCAAAGATTCAATGTTCATCAAAGGTAAATGAATAAAGCAAATTACGTTAGAATTCTGCGGCTTTTCCTGAACTATTTTTGAACTTTATTTACTATTAGGTTTCTTACCTGCACGTTTCTCTTAAAAAAAGGTTTTCCTTTGTATATCCATTTAAGGTAGTTATTATGCGGTTCTTTAGTCCATGTGATAATTAAGAAGATTTACTAGAGAAGACAGATAAGCAGAACAAATATTTAAGAACATGAACGTAAAAAAAATTGTAGGTAATTTATTTACTTTAAATTGATGTCCAAAACTAGTTCGAATCATAAAATATTGAAAATGGGATAAAAGAACTACGAGAAAAGCTGGAAAAAACCTAGAACATTAATGAGCTAGCAATATTTTTGCTTTCGTCACTATTCACATCGATTTGGTATACATTAAATATAAATAAATAACGCAAATTACTTTAGAGTTCTGCTACTTTCCTGTACTATTTATGAACTGTTTTCGTTATTAATTTCTTTGGTGTAGATTTCCGTTAAGAGGTTTTCCTTTGTATATCCATTTATGGTAGTTGATATGCGGTTCTTTAGTCAATGTGATACTTACAAAGATTTACTAGAGGAGGCAGCAACATTTAGAGGAGACAGTAGATTTAGTAGAGGAGACAAAAGTATTTAAGAACATCAAAGTGAGGAAATTATCACCGTTTTGTTATTAATACGATTTCTCTCAAAGTTATTTATTTTAAGTGAGTTCCAAAACAAGTCCGAGTCAAAAAATACGAACAACCTCTTTTTTATTTCTTTATTTTGAAATACACGGTATTTCTCAAAATAAAGTTAAACAGAAAAAATAGATGTAATTCCGTTTATTAATAGTGATTTTAGGGGTACACGTAATATTTGTAAATTTGGGATCAGAAATCTTTTATTTCCTTAAAATATCTGATTCAGGGTTTTTCTCCAGATCTTGAATTTATCATACATTTAAGAAAGGAGAAATTATTTTTATTTCGTTCAGCAAAAGTAACATACTGCGCTATTCTGACTTATTCACTTTTCTTTATCGAAATATTCACTTACTGCCATAAAGACTCCAGACACTATGGTTTAATAAACTCCGCATGTAATGTTCTTGTTTTGTAATATAACTGATCGATCAAGCAAATTGCACAGAACATTATTTGGAAAACAAAATCATTGTTTTCCAAATTTTCATTGAACTATGTCTTTGGGAAACATAAGCAAACTTTGACTTCTACCACTTCCTGACGGAGGATGAAGAAAAAATCTAGAAAATTGGCCGTTTAACACCTATTGTGCAGCCACAAGCAATTATCTGTCTCTGTCACAGAAGAGACGTTGGAATTAGGTTAAGTTGGAAAAATTCTATCAGTTTTCATTATAGTGGGAAAACCTACGTACGTTAGATTGATGTGAAATATTTTTCGTTAAAATTATTTTATAATACAAAAATATTCATTAAAACTGGATCTTACTACTCAGAAAAAAACATGTCAATAAATTGCCCTATGTACAAACAAATAGCGCCATTAAATCGATTCAAAAATTCATTTGACCAACTGCATCACCCGTTCATTTTGAATCCACAAGATGTATCCAACGCAGACTCTGATCGCGAGCTTTTGCAGTTAACATACCACATTTTGCCAAATTACTTTGTTAATAGTACTTTTTAATGAATTGGCAGTTCGTAGTTAGGTAGTTCGTAGTTACTGCTTTTGGAAGATAAATAGGACTCCAATACTCCGCAAAATGAATTAGTTGCTTTGGAGCAGTATCAAAAATATATTTACGTCCAGATACGTAACATTAGTCATACCCGTATATATTGTGTTAAATACCGCTTAAGCGTTAACATTTTGTAAGACATTTCAAGTGTTTTATTAGAGTGTCGAATATTTTTTGTTATACGGTGACTTAAATTTATTTAAAGCCATTTAAAGGTTTTGTGCTATACATCATTATTATCTTAAATGTATATCTATAAACATTCATATAAATCAATCCACACTACATTACTGTTATTCCGCAAGAAAAAGTAGCTTAAATTAAAAAAAATTACCATACGTGTGGCGTCCATGGATACAGTTTATATCAAAAGCGCTGATGTATTTTATCTATGTAGGTAGACTCGAATTTAGTTCGCTGTGTAGTTAATGATGCTTATTCCAACCACAGAGCAAATAGTATGGACAGAACACTGAAGACTTTATTACCTCAATTTAATTACGTAATATAAAGAAATGAAAATAAGTTTTCATTCTTACTGATAAGTTATAATGTTTTCTCTTAAAAATTTTGTTTTATGCAGACTGTGCTTTAAAAAACGCTGTGACTTTAAAAAACGCTGAAATCAAATGTTTAAATCTTATTAACCAGTAAAATACCAAAATATACTACAGGCCTATGTAAAATGTAATAAATAATCTATCCAAGCTAAAGCTCAAAGTTTAATTTACATGAGTGAAATAAAGTTTGACAGGCGACTGACTGGCAATGAACTATGAACCCGGAAAAAGACCTAATAAAATCAAAACAAAATCCGACATTCTTCCACTCGCAACCTGCAGATATATCCACTAAACTTTCGACATATACTTTCACTTAAACTTTCATTTTCAATTGTTCGCTCGTTTGCATTCGAAATGGAATAAAAAGGCACCGAGAAAAGGGGGAAAATGATCCAGAAAAAGTCAAAGGAGCGTACGGGTTGAGAAAAGTTTTCCTCTTCGTCAACATTTGCGATGACTCTGCGTATGTTTAAGGTCTAACTGAGTAATATAAACTAAGCGAGCGTTTTGTAAAAATTTTCTTTGTATTTTTTTCACTTTATTCTCTTCCGGAATTCGTCAGCACTTTTTTACCAAGGTGCAATATAATTGAAACAATTTAAGTGAAAGATCGTAGCAGCAATAGTTTCCTGTTGGCGACTAAAGTTTTTCTTAATACGATTGTGTGTATCGTTTCGTACTCCACGCAGACAAAAAGATAGAGTCGATAAGAAAAGTTTAGAAACTATGGAAAACCATCGTTAATATAATTTGAAAAATTCAAACTTAAACAGTGACGTTTATTTGAATAGTTATTTTACGCCATAAACGAAAAACTTTGTAATTTTTACGGCCATAACCCCAAATTTAATTAATATAACTAATACTTGTATTGTGAGCAGAAAAACCTTTAAAAGTTAAATCAAGTCACATTGTCTCCCTTGACAGGCACAGCCGCCCGCCTAGTTATACTCAATTTAACACGAGACAAAGCGGTGAAATTCTGTGTTGATTAATTATTTTCACCAATAAACAGAGGTAGGATTTTTTCAAGTCATAAATAAAGTGTTTATATGTAATACCAGGACATGTACGGTGTTTGAAACTAATTTTTATTTAAAGCTGAATTTTATTTATTTAATATATTTTAACCTGTTATTGACATTCTGAAAATTCCGAATCCAAAAAATATTCATAGGTTATTATCAACATTTTCGAAACAAATTCGCACTTTAAATTAATGTCAAGGGCTATTTTCGAGTTGTTTTCTCTTTTGAAGAATTCACTCAGAGAACATAGTTCGATTCGTAGAGTTAATTACAAAACAAATGGTTTAAAATTATTTAATGTCTCTTTGTACCAATAGACCATCTTCCGAAGGTTTAATCGTTAATTAATTTCCTTCTTTCTGTGTTTCAAAATCATTTCAATAAGCTTTTAGGATATGTTACCACACAGACTTATGTTCCATAGTAACACATCCCACCTCAGATTAAGCCATGTCTAAAGATTGTTCTTTAATATTTCTCTCGCAGAACACTTAGTCGTATTCAATACATGACTACCTAATTTTACATTAAATGTAGACAATAAAATAGTCAGCTTCATCTGAAACAAAAAAATGCATGACGTCAGACCAAAGGAAAATACATTAAAAATTCAAAAACCCAAACAAGGTGCAGGAATTCGTTAGGTTTCAAGGTATTACAAATAATGCACGTGATATTTAAAATATCGTCTTATTCAAACATATTTCAATAATAGAAGACCCGGTAAGATGGTAGGTTTAACAGGTTTAACCATGTTTCTTTAAATCCTCCAACATATATAAATTATGAAAAGAATTCTTACTTAGTTGAAAAACGTAGATGTATAGTAGCCACAATTTACTAAAGACAAATTGGGAAATATCATATGGATATATATATATATATATATATATATATATATATATATATATATATATCTTTGAACTACTGAATACTCAAATACTATATAAATTCAGTAACATTTAACTTTATTATTATAATTAATTTTGTTTTACAAACTTGTATACAAAAAATTAATATATTTAACGCAGTTCGAAAACATAGACGAATAATAGATAAAATACACAAATTTAAACGGAATGTTAGAAATATTATGTACATTTGGATGAACGAATACTTAAATCTTGAAAATCCTTTACTCAGGCCCTTTCACTACTGTACAAGCAGACAAATAACATTGAAGGTTATAAACATGGCGTAATAAATTTATTTGGTAATTTTCGTTACAAAAACATTATTTCTGTATGTAAAAATTTAAAACATTTTGGTTACTACCATTTTCCAAAATCTAATTAATACAGATTGCATGAAAAATGTTAATAGTATAATATGATAATTTACGTGTAACGCAACAAGCAAAAATTTGATGACGAAAATTTCGAGTTTTATAGAGAAAAATGTTTAAAAAAATGAATTAGTGTTATAAAAAATTAATATTATATCAATTTCAATACCTTCAGTCTGGTATGAGGGCCTATATTTTCATTCGGCCGCTATCTTAATATAAGTTTGCAATTAATTTCTAAGTTTATCTGTGTAACGATGGGTCAGACAAAAATGTCGCCTAGTGCACTTTTATATATAACAAAAATATTTTAAGTTTTATTAATACTTTTTTCAGCTTACAAATAATACAAAAGTTGAGAGAAATTTATTATAGAATTAAAAACTTTGTGGCAAGTCAACTTGTCCATATAAATTTCACTATAAAAAATAATACAACGCTATTTTGTAGAATATTTCCTTGTAAAATAATTTACTTTTCTTATTAAAATTGATTTTTTTTTCAGCATTTCCCAGATTGATAAACTGAAGTTAATTGGGCTATATATGTTTCAAAGAACATACAATCTTACGTGACAGTTTCAGGGGTATTCGTATAAAGTAATATTCCCTCTTGGCGCATCCCACGAACCTTGATTTTGATACTATTGAGATATTTTTGAGGACCAGGTTCAAAGTTTTTTTCTGTAGAAATTTTGCCGTCTTTAAAAATCGTACGATCTTCGTCGATCGAAATTTCTGTATCCTTATCGAGAAAAATATTATCGAACTCTGGAAGTGTTGTAATGCGGCACCATATTAAAAACGAGCTTATAATTAGTTTGTTTTTTTGCACAACGAGTCAGGCAAACGTCTTGTCTAGAGCATATTTGTAGATTATATAAATAGTCGTAACATTTATTAGCAACTTTTCTGGTAATATTAACTACCTAATGTGATAAGTCACGAGCGAGTAAAGAAAAACTTGTAGAATGAAAAATTTGTGAAGGAAATTTGCTACCAGTATTCCCTTCATTTAATAAGTTTTATACTTTTTCGTATTCTCGGAGATTTTCACTACTGTAATTCTTACAATTTTTTTAAGAAAGTCGTCAAAAGATGCATATTTTTTGGTTTGCATCACATTACCACTTTGGTACGAAGGTTTCTAGCTCCCCAAAATATCCCTGCTTTCGAAACTTACTGATCCTCGTGATCGTTGATCGAAAATTTCAAGGTTACTACACCAGCGCATTTGCTTAATAAATTCAAAATACCTACAATCAATAAATTCAAAATCCATTAAATATCTACAATCAAACATTTTTTTTTCGACTACGAGCTACTCTTACCGTGACTCTGAATCCCTTTATTTGGAGTAATATCTGTGTCATGTGGTTTGTAATTTTACCCGAAAAACGTACAAAAATTTCTCATGCCCTTTTCGCCTTATTGCAATATCCCTAAGAAGAAACAATTACGCTCATTTTCATAAACTAGACACTCCTAAATACTGAAAAAACAAAACTTAATCAATAATAAACATAACTAAATCACGAACTTAATATTGTTACATAATGACGAAATCAGCCAATGTATCTATTGTTTAGAAAAGTTCCATTTTCAAAGCTCTACAGATTTATGTCGCAAACGGACGCTTTCAAAATATTCTTTCATCACACAGTTACCATTTGCAGTGCATTTTGTAAGAAAAATATTGTATATATAGCACATGATTTATAGAAAAAAAATTCTTTAGGAACGTAGCCTTGGCAAGGCGGAACAATTAATACATTTAATTTGAATGAACCCTTATATTCAAGAATATAGACGAACACTCCCCCCAAAACTAATATTTATACTCACGATCGACCAGTTTACTCTAATTGTTGTATCATCATGGAACTATGCAGTTATGTGTAGTTCTGATGACAAAATAATAATTTCACAAAATTTAAAAGAAAAACTTTTTTGTCTTAAAAGAAAAGCTTTATATATATACATATATATATATATATATATATATATTTATATATATATATATATATATATATATATATATATATATATATATATTAATTATATTATTGATTATATTATCATTAGATTGAATTATCAGATTATATATATATATATATATATATATATATATATATATATATATATATATATATATATATATATATATTCTGATAATTCAATCTAATGATAATTTAATCGAGAAAAAGTAAAATTTTTAATTAAATTTTTACTCACTCCTCTGTGTCCGAATTATTTAAAACAATTTTTTTTTATTTCATATCATTATTATATGACAGAGTCTTAATAGGTGCGCAACATATTAAATAATTATTTCAAAATATTTATTATTTCAAATTATTCAAAATTGTGCGCATATATCAAAAATCGTTTGGAAGTGGGTGCCAATTTAGTTGAATGATTATATTATTTTTTATTTAGTCTTTTTTGTCAAAAATTTATAATAACAAACATGGCTTACAGAGTAAAGAAAGAAAACAGGTTCAATAATTATTTTATTTTGCTAGTTAAAACGTGTTTTAATCCTTTCATTTTGTAAAAAGTGTGTTTCTTTTTAGTTTTTTAAACTATTAATTTATTTTCAATTATTTTTGTCGTCTATTTTAGTTTAAAGACTAATTATTTTTAATTTCATCAAAATTTTTATTTTTATCGGTTCCTAATACGTGTGCAAAATTTTAAATAACTATTAAATATTTTGCACACATATTTATTTAAAAATTTGTATACAAATCAAGAACCGATGACCATACAATAATTTAATGAAAAAGAAATTTACAGTTTAAAAATCGAAATATAATCAAAAAATTGTAAAAATAAAATAATGGTTTAAAAAACTAAAAATAGAGGCTTTCACAAAATACTGCACCGAAAAGCGAAAAATAATAATCGAACCTGTTTTCTCTATCTACCTCAGTAAGGACTTTAGTACAAGCCACGTTTCTTATTGAACATTTTAGTGTCGTATTTTATACTTCCATACTTCACCCCTGGCTACGCCCATTTCACAAATATATATATGTCCGTGTGGGAAACTTCTTTACGCGATTTAAAATAAACGTACCGCCATCTACTAACGTACATAAATACGTTAGTAGATGGCGGTACTTTTTTGGATGGCGGTACGGATATTTGTTTTTATTGTAGTTTTTGTCTTTTTATTTTATTTTATGTAAAAGGAAAATGACGAACACATACTATAAAACGGAATTTGCTTGTGTTCGAACATTGCTATAAGGTACAAAGAAAAAGAAATAAATGTACTTATAAAATATCCAATTAAATACAATTATAATATGATATAGTTAATTTAAATAAGCAAAGAATAAAAAAAATATAAGGCATCAAATTAATGTGGTAAACAAACATAACAACAGAAATACATGTAATTAACTTATCAATTAAACGACGCAGCAATTATGGATTATAAGTTATCTATGTAAGGCGCTCTTGTTAACTAATTTGGGCAAACTGTGCATGAATTTCACGAAGCCTAATCTTCACATCTGATCTAAACTGGGAGCGTGAACTTGCGAGGATGTTAACGATATATCTTTTTAAAATACAAATTGCACAACCGCTGTAGCGGTGCTTCTATACCGGCGTTTATTCGAGTGTTACCGAAATGAAATAGAAGACCTCTATGCACTAAAATAATGTGAATTAATTTTAAAAATATTAAATTTTCATATGTTCCACTTAAATGAAGCAATTACGCTGAATAAAAAAGTAAATTCAAGTTAATCTCTATGCGTTCCATAAACATAAAGTGAGTTGGTAGTTATTAGGTGATACATGCACAAACAAACACAGACAAAATCTTCAGAACATATTTAATGCATTCTCTAACTTACCGTTCATAATTCCAATTATTTTTTTTGCAAATAGTATTAACGTGTTTTATACGATTATATAGAATGTAAATTTCACTATACTATCCATGACACATATTTTATTATTCTTTGATTCTCAACCTTGATAATGTGGTTTTCCTGGCATTATACTACAAATTTAACCTTTGATTAATGTACACTCTTACTTTTATGGCTTCTTATATTATCGCCTTAGACATTTTAGGATATATTTTTGAATCATCCAATTCTTTTCCTAATGATGATATATATGATGATGCATTGAACGGATATAGATAATATATATATATATATATATATATATATATATATATATATATATATATATATATATATATATATATATATATATATACATACATATATATATCTAAGGTTTCTTATATTTCTATCCATATATAAATGATCCAAATTTTTCTTTCTACTCCGAATATACCGAGGATAATGTAGTAAAATGACTTCCTCATAAAACTATATTTGAATTTCCATAAAGACAGCCTCAGTTTTTATGTTAATCCGAAACATTATCCCAATAACGTATTTATCCTAATCGGTCCAGAAATATTTACGTACTGTTCTAATAGACGAAGTTCTTTTGTCTTTTACATTAATTTTCACATCCACCCTAGAATAGATAGAACTGAACATAAAATTTCAATCAAACCTAAAGTTTACTCCACTGATAGCCCTCGACCATGAAACGCAAAAAGGTCTACTCCCTGAAAACAAAACAATAGAGTTCACTTTTTACTTGCAGCCTGCAGACGTATTTGCCAAGCTTTCCATATAAATTCTCATTTAAACTTCTATTCAAAATTGTTTACTCGTTTGCATTCGAAATGGGATAAAAAAAGGATACGAGAGAAAGGGGCAAAACGTCACAAAAAAGTAAAAAAATGAACGGATCTGGCAAAGTTGATATCTTCGTCAACATTTGCAATGACTTTGTAAGTATAACTGAATGATAGAAACTACGTTAGAGTTTAGCCATATTTTTCAGCATACTCGTGATATGCATTCTCTTTATTTATTCATTGGAATACAAATGGATTTTGGTTGAGAGTGTGACGGCAAAGTTTCCAATTGTCGCAGCTAAAGTACTTTTTTTGCTACTGTTTTACCTTTTTATCCATTACGCTCGATGGAGCTGAACATTCACATTTGAAAGATATAAGTTTTATGGTCTTAAAATGATTACAAACTCAAAAAAATAACTAATAATAATAAAACAAAATTATTCAACCGAATCATAAATAACCCAAAAATCTCACTTACAAATCATTAACATGAATTTTTTTTATGTGTAGTTAAGTAAACACTTTTTTAGATTAAACTTATTACTAAATTACTACTGTTGATTACTTAAACTTCATAAACGTTTGGAGGTTACTTTAAACGACGTACATATATAACTTCTGAAAGAGCATATCTCCCTTACCGTTCCATAGTCATATAAAACCTGTATTTTTTCAAAAAATCAAAATTGAAGAGATGCCAATATTAATTTCTTACACTTTTTAGATGCAATAAATTTCCAATTAATGTGATTCTTTTAAATATAAACGTGAAGTATTTACTTGTCGTAATCACAATTAAATGAAACTACGTGTTGTATTATTTCTACTTTCTCCAAGTTCTTTATCACGACCTAGGATTCGTTGTATTACAACATCTTCAGGTGGGCTATTAGCAAAGATCTTTGCTAACAGCTCACCTGAAAATGTTGTAATACAACGAATTCTATGTCGTGGTAAAGAACTGAAAGAAAGTAGAAATAATACTACATTATGTAGTTTCATTTAACTGTGAATAGTGAATTTAAAAAAAATGAACTTCAAATATATTTAATAATTGTCGTAATTATTTAACAAATTAGATTTACTGTTTAATATGTGCAACAGTTTTTAATTGAGGTAAAATAGCTGCCTCATTACAAATATTAATACTATTGATATAAGAATTCCAATGACGTTACGTTAAGTTTACATAGGATGGGGGATATGTTTAAATGGGACGAGACAGGTAAAAACGGAAAACTTAATTATGTCAACTGGAAATAGCCGGTCTGAAATGGGAGACCCTTTTACTTTATTGAATACTCTTATCATTAGTATCATATGGAACGGTAGCTTCTGAATACAATTGCACCCAATAAGTTTTGGTGCATTTGTGTTCAGAGCCTGCCGTTCCATATACCCAATCTTGTGGCAAAATTAAAATTTGGTGTTTCGAGATTATATTTTATTTTTATTAAAAGTGTAAAATTATTTTTAGGCAATTAGACATAACTTAAAACTATTCCTTCTTGGCTATATCTGGAGTATTATGCCCTGCACCGAAGTCAAAATGTATAGATTGTATAATAGTAAATATGTAATGTTTATGAAACTAAATATATTAATTGTTTTAGTATCTCATGTAAATAGATACTAAAACGAGATATAGAACGAGACTAAGATTAACTTTATATACTTTAGATTATAGATATATAGATATATTATATATATATATATATATATATATATATATATATATATAGACTTCATTGGCTGATCGAATTATATTTACACTGCCATGCAGGCATTTTACTTTACATGCGTTTGTATTTTATCATGTTGGCATTCCACTTGACGTTACGTTAGGTGAGTTTGTCAAAATATTTGACATATAATGAAAATGTCTCAAATATTGCGTAACGGCCATCATGTTGTTTTTTAAATGTCTCGATTATTGTATGACGGGCAACATTTTGTTTTTTAAATATATTATTCATCAAATATTTGCTTTTATATTAACGTGTTACTGCTATTATCATCATGTATTGGGTTGATCACTTACAGGCTTTGACGGCATAGAACACAACAGGGTCCTGGAATCTATTCTCGGCCGCTCGCCAAGTAATCCGGCGAACTTAACATGCCAGTAGCGAGTAGCAATGCCACTGGTGTGGGAGATTACGCCCTGCGATTACCAACCCGCCTGCGAGGTTATGGGTATTATCTTCAATTATACGCACATAATGAGAGGCCTATATCTAGCAGTGGACTGAGATCGGCTAGTGATGAAGTAATTGTAACTACGGACATCTACAAATCTATTATAAACCGATGGAACAGAAAATTTTGGTGGATGGGAACAATACATAAAACAAAACTAAATGTTTGGTTTCATGTCCTCGTTTTATTTTTGCAGGCTAATATATTTTTCAGCTAAGGACTGTTTTAATTATTTAGTATGCTATATTAAGATGGTTTGTCTATTTCGATAAATATAATTAATTTACTTCTTTTATTTAACATACGTATATAGACCACTTCCGTCAGACAATATTTGTTATTTGTGAAATTAGTTATATAAAAAAGTGACGGATAGTATTATCTACACTTTGACAATATTAGACATATGCGACCAATAGCAATATTTAACACTAAGTGTATTGCTGCCATTCTCAGTATATAATGATAATAACTAAACGTCAATTTAAATCTTCAAGATCTTCAATGCCTGGTGGGATTGAAATGAAAATTAATTACGTATTTGTATGAAATAATATTACTGATTATTGTTGATCTCATTTAAATCTATCTACTGTTATAATTTTTCTATTAATATACAACTCGTAACAATTGCCAAATGAACTAATTTTAATATCGGTAAATGAGCACTTAAATTATACTCATGTTTATTTTCAGGCATAGATTAATGGTTGAGATCGGGCCTGGAAGTTTAAGAACTTTTAATTTTGAATAAGTTTTGTTAATTATTTATATGTAAAAGCATCCATAGCGCCCTTTTCACAAATTTCGATTAATTTATTTATAATCAAAATTGGGATATATATAAGTGAAAAGCAACCCGTCTATGATCAACGAACGAACGTTGTCAAATCCAGTAGTGCACTTGTATACTAAATCCTAATATTCACTATTTAGTATTAATTAATTATTTCAATAATAATGCAAAATAAATTCAATATTTATATGACCCAAGTGTGGTTGGGTGCTAGTAAAACATTCAAATGAAAATTAATTACGTATTTGTACAAAGTAATATTATTGATTATTATTGATCTCATTTAAATCTATCTACTGTTATAATTTTTCTATTAATATACTACTCATAACAATTGCCAAATGAACTAATTTTAATATCGGTAAATGAGCACTTAAATTATACTCATGTTTATTTTCAGGCATAGATTAATGGTTGAGATCGGGCCTGGAAGTTTAAGAACTTTTAATTTTGAATAAGTTTTGTTAATTATTTATATGTAAAAGCATCCATAGCGCCCTTTTCGTTGTCAAATCCAGTAGTGCACTTGTATACTAAACCCTAATATTCACTATTTAGTATTAATTAATTATTTCAATAATAATGCAAAATAAATTCAATATTTATATGACCCAAGTGTGTTGGGTGCTAGTAATAAATATATTACTTCAGGCCGAGTGTAAAGTCTAGTTCACCAATGGATTTGCTCAATCATCAAATCGGGAAAGGTCATCCTCATGAAGTTGAAACAATAAAGCGGCAGTGGCAGCTCCGTATTTGAAAAACTTTCCACATATACTTTCACTTGAACCTTTATTCTCAATCGGTTGCTCGTTTGCATTCGGTATGGTGGAAAGAAAGCGATGGGAAAAAACGACGCGGAAAAACTTGAGGAAGCGAACGGGGCGGGCGAAGTTTCCCCTTCGTCACTATTCGCGACGACTTTGCATATTTTCTTACTAAACGATATAAACCACTTCAAAATTTCGCTGTATTTTCACATCCAATATAAAATTGATTAACCTTACCTCTTGTGCGTCAAGTTGGGGAACGCTTTCGTTGAAGAAGGGTACACTTAGGAAATATTGATAGCAAGGTTGCAGCTAAATTTTTTTCTAACAGAAGAGTATGTGTGTTTACATTTAATTAAAGTCACATAACAAAATCGAAAAGAGAATTTAAAAAGAAATTTAAATTATCTTTGATACTTATTACATTATTTTTCCAGTTATAACAGTAAAAAACACCAAGTGACATTATCTTGAAATAAAATTTTGTCAGTGATATTTTTGGAAATTGTATTAGGGTTATTCTCTCACTGACATTTGTTTGCTATTTAAGAAATTGTGAAAATTAGGTTTTTTTCCAAAGTTAGAATAATCTTCAAGTAGCATCGAATAATGAAACTTCATCTAGTGTAACTCTTCATAACAGGCTTAAAGCATATAAGCACAGTTGTATTCGCCTTAGTGACAACATAAGTACTATGCGGCTCAGAGACAACATCAGGCAATAGAATTGTTTTTAAAGCCAATACATACTTGTTTAGGCGTTTTCATGAGAGTACTATAAGAAAATCTGTACGCATAAGAAACAATTGTGCTAACTTGAAATTTAGGTAAAAGCCAAAAATATCATTTGTATATTCATGTCAATAAATGACATAAAAATTCTACGAAATTTAATAAAATACTAGGTGAATATATTGCAAAGAAAATACGCATATACTGTTGACGGAATATATTATGAGCTCGTAGTAAAGAGATTATCCAGAATGTGGTTTTTCTTTCCGAACAAAAGTAAAGAAAAGGCACTATGGAAAATAGAGCTGCTGACTTTGGAAAGTAGTATAACACTGCATATAGACTGTAAACATTTTTGTATTATATTTTGACGAAACACAAGGAAAAACGAAAATATATCTTCGAGAAATGATATGAAAATTTTTAGCAGTTGAATGCGTAGTGATTTTAGTGGGTCGTCTCAAATCATCTGCCATTTGTTCTATATTCCTCATCTCAAAAACAGGAAACATATAGCGGTAATTTAAGGTGTGGCTGCTTTCCAAATGTTGGTTAAAGATGGGATCGTGTGTCAAAAGACTAATTAATAGATTATAAAAATTTAATCAAGTTTTAAAGTAAAAGTTTTTCAGCATAACAAGACGAACGTTATATTTTTTATGTAATGTTTATCTGTATACCTCATAAAATATTATTAGCTATCAACCAGTTAACAACTTCAAAACCCCAAAGTAATTAAAATATCCATTTTCAACATAAAGTGTTACAAAAATTACAGATACGTAATGCGTGAACGGATGGATAACCAAATTGCGTTCATTTCGTTTTTTATCAACGGACACAATCCAATGGACGGTTGAGATTAAGTTTATCATATTTTTGACGAAAATTACGGTGGTCTCTCACCTCAATCAAATTAAGTAAAAACCTAAACTCAAAAATAATATTACCTTTTCTAAAATACAATAACATAGGACGAAAATAATTTTTAAGAGCCAATTTTTTATGCGTTATTCAATAAAAGTCTGGTAATGGTGTATCTAAATAAAAAAAAAGTATGGTGTATATAAATAAGCTAATGAAGGCATTATGAGCACTTGGTCAAAATTTAATTTAATCTTTATCAAATTATAAAATAATAATATGAATTTATCATTATATATCTTAGTTAATACTAATCTGATTTACACAAAAAAAATATATTCATAAGCAACTTGTATTATTTCGTAACAGTCAACACAGGTAAATACATCACAAAGTGGATATATCCAGTGCGAACTAAGCTACCTAAAATGTTCCACATATAATAAACAATTCGAACCTATTTGTGTTTACTTCCATTACCAACTTGATCAAACATTTATCAAGGTATCACTTACCGCAGAAACTTTGCACAGACTTCACGTGTGAAATGAACGTTAAGGTCGGGTAGGTCCAGTGCAGGGTGTCTGCGAATTCGCAATAGACATATCCCAGTTACATCTGTACTAACATAAAACGGAAGTAAAGTTTACAAGTGTATTTGTTCGGAGTAACTTTAAAAGTTATCAAATCAAATTTAAAAAATTTCTCACTGCTGGTTATACAACGCCCTGACTTGTAACTATAGATTTTAAATATTGGAAGCAGATCACATATAACTGTATGACAACTCTAACCAGATGATGGTATTTAAAGTTTAGATGTCTGACTTAATGCAGTGGCAAGACATTTCAGTAAATATTAATGTATAAACAATTGAACGTAAACTTTGTTTAAACTTACCGAAACTTTAATTTTAAAAAAAAATAAAAATGCCTGTGCCGTGTATCTGTCTCAGTTTGGGAAAAACCCGCCCCTTGTGCGTCATCAGCCAGCCAAGGGGCGGTAAAAACCCAGGCCCTGCTGACCCAACGAGCGGCACTGAGTACGCCCGCCCAACCATAGTTAACCAGCCTAAGACCTCACAATTAAAATAAAAAAATTGTTTTAAAAATTACATTTTGTGCTTTGGTTTCATGTGAATATACATTTACAATCATAATTCAAATATTTTAAAACTGCAAACAGACACTTTAAGTTTTATAGAATACAATTCATATTTTTTTGTTACATGCCGTTTTAGACAGTAGAACTTAAAGTTTTTGTTGTAAGTGGAAGTGATATTTACAATTGAAATTTTTTTTGTATACTTCATTATATCTTTTTTTATTAATATTTATTTAAAAATCGTTTTAACATTTTCTAATTAAATTTAGTTATTAAAACAAAATAGATGCTTATACCTTAAATAATATCGTACATAAAATAAATTATGTATTAGAAGTATATAATTAATGTAAAGTTATATTTAATTTTAAATCAAAAATATATAACTTACCATCTGTCTAAGTACTTAGTAGAATAATTCTGCGGACGAAAACTTTGAAATGGGTACCACAAGGTAACTTAAAAATGCCTCTAAAATAGAAATCATTTAGCTGACATTAAACGAGTAGGTAATGCTAAAGATGGGAGACATAAAATGCGAAATAATCGAAAAAACTTTTACTGTCTTAAAATCCAAATACATCCCACATAGTTTTTGGAAAAAAAACACAAATCCAAAATTAACGTAAACTGGCACGGCGCACTCATAGCAGGATGTTCGTGATGTTTTTCTAAATACTAAAGATTTCATAATTTTCTTATTTTTATTGGACATTCCCTAACTTATAAAATTTCTCTTCTATGCAACTAAAGTTCGAGGATTCCCACATCGTATTAAATTGCAAGCAAAGGTATAAAATAAATAATTTATTTTTATGCTTAAAATTCTCTCCACGTGTCTGAGTAAATTTAAACGATTAACGACTTGCAAACGTTTACACCTTATTAGAATAACGACCTGCTAACATTTACCACTTTATTAAATACCTAGAATGCTTAAAGAATTAAAATATGAATTTTGCAATAAAATTATATATTGAAACAATCAATGTTATATTTCACATACATTTGTTACGTAATACCTAGCAATTTTTTTTATAAAACGATATCATATTTAGGCACTACGCTTAACCTTTTTTAAGAATAATTCTCGAATAACTAGTTTGCATAAATGTTAAAATTAGAAATAAAACATCAAATTTAACGTTTTTGAATGGAACGAAGTTGACAATTCAATTTATCAATATGGTGTTCTGACCACACGAAAAATTAAGGCGTAGTCGCTAGGCCTTAATTTTTTCATCTTAAAGTTTCGAGTAAAAAAAACATATGAAACAAATGCAATCTCGCTCGAATTATGACAAATAACGATGAAAAGAAAGAAATGAAATTATGTCAGTCATTATGATTTTAACTAGATATTGTCCTATTATTTATACTATATCATCTGCTTCCTAATATTGTAAGTCTGTAGTTCTAACATGGATTACATTTTAACCGGTTCTATATGATGGGGTTGCTGAGAGGAGGGACTGAAATTATGAAAGTCCGTTGGTTAAGTAGGTCAATTTGACTATATTTTACGATTATATTTTACAAAAAGATTCCAAGCGAAAAATTGCAAAATCGTTTTTCAATGAAAAGGTAAAATGTGAAATGATTACTAGAGATTTAGATGTGGTTTTAAGGTGAAGGTCAGATCTCTCAAAAACCAGCATTTTATTGCGTAAAATTATATGCGGAATAATTATGCTGTTATGTCACCTAGAAATTAACTCCTTGCCTATCTGTCTTTCCCCTATGCCCATCCGCACACTCGTTCCATTTGCATCCGCGCTCCATCGGTTGTAAGCCGTCGGTTGCGATACGACAGTCTAGAGTTTTTATGGGCTCGCGGACATGCATTACGCATTTAGGAATAAGAAAAAAAGTATTAAAAATTCAGTAAAATGGCAAAAAAAAATATAAAAAATAACAAGAACGTATAGGAAATATATTAAACCTATTTACTTTTTCCACGCGAACTGAATAGCGGGTAAAAACTAGTTAATATATAAAAAAATAAATACAAGCCATAAGAGAAATAATACTACTTAATTCCTTTATAACCCCGTTACAATTACAGCTAAAGATCCTTGTAATTTAAATTTGCTAGCTTTGAAATAGAATACAGTTTTAAAGTTAGCATCATTTCATTTTAGCATATAAAAAGCATCTTAAGACGTTAGACTTTCCACTATAGTCTACTAGTTACAATTTTTTTTCGTAGAACGAAGTAAGCGATCAACCAAAACTAACAGATTTTATTTTTTTTAAATCTTTTTGCTGAAGATAGCCGCTGTGTATTAATTGTTATATCATTATATTTTACATAAAACCATTAAATTTTCATGGGATATGGGGCATATTGGCTAAAATATAGCCTAAAAACTGGTTAATGAATATAGTAAAATTACCTAAAAATATTTTTAAACCAAAACAATCGTGATGTAAATAAAAAAAAACATTAAGAAAAGAATACCGAAACCATTAAATAAAGAAGAATTAAATAGATTATAGACCAAATAATATGATATGCTTCATGAACATTTAATGATTTGGTATATACTAGTGTAATAAACTAAAATTTTAAAAGATAAAAAATTTGTTGAACCGAATACTGACGCTATTAGTCATGTCAGGCATAATTTTAATGTCCATCCCGTTTTAAAATAAACATTTAAGCATAAGCATATTAACACAAAGTTGTGTGTACAATATATTTATAAACTTCAGAGAACATAATGTGAAAATAAAGTATGAGTATTTAGCCCGCCCAATAATGAATAAATATACGAGAAACATAACTGGCATCATGCATCCGGCCTTAGGGGGTCCGCGACAGGTCTCACGGCGCGCAAGTTCCGCGCAGCGGTCCCGAACGCTTCGCGGTACAGGGCTTTGCTTTCAAGCGATAATAGGTGTGAGTTGGGAGGTTGCGCCGCCCGCCTGGACCCGATCATTTATACATTCGAGGGTTAACTTTTTTGAGTCCCATCGATAAACTTTCGTCGCTGGGTTTGTAGGTAAATGATAGGCACGTATTATTATGTATATCAGAACTTAATCAATATTAATTCGAATTTGGTACATTTTCGTTTTAAGATATTTTTATTTATTCGGTTAGAAGATCTTTCCAAATTAAGCAAATTTTAAAATTTAGTATCATTAAGCATCTCTAACTAGATAAATTTCAGTTTATATCTGATTCGGTGTACACAACTATTAAAATAATTTAAAATTAAACGTTTCAAATTTATGAAAAGCTTTCGAAATCGAAACCCGAAGGATAGTTTAATTAACTCAATTGATGGAACCGTTTTGTACTTTTAGTTTCAAAAGATGGAGCCCATCCACACCATTGTGTATTTTTTCTAAAAAATAATCAATGTCTGAAGACTTCGCGAGGCAAATAGGCGTTTAAAATGTATCCTCGTAACTAAAACTCTATCAGAGCAAATATTACGCCGTGCTTTAAAATCTTTATTTATAGTTTAAGCTGGTCATGTGTCTGTTATCTTTGTCTCCGCTTTGGTGCAATTAGAAGTAAGGAACAATCCAAGTCAATCGAGTCCTATTAGCCATTTTGAGACAAAATATTTACCATATCTTGGTTCATATTTCGCATTGTTATATTTATCTCAACCTATGAAAACCCGCGTTATTTATTGGAAAGAATAGTTCTGGTTATTCCGAAATGCTCGATGTTTCAAAAAAAATCGATGAATTAAGTATTTATTGAGTTTTCAGATAAAAAAGAAACCGAATAACATAAGCACACTATAGGATTTTCAATATTACCAATAGGGCTATCACTAAATAATCTCGTTTTAATTATCTCAGTAACAAAACGAAAAATGTATTGAAACTCCAGATCCACCTTTTATAGAGAAGCAATGGGAGAAAGAGAAAATTAATATATCGGTTAACGTTAAATGTTTTCTTTTTGGTTTGGTTAACGTTAAGTGCTTTCTTTTCAATATTACCAATGGAGCTATCACTAAATAATCTCGTTTTAATGGTCTCAGCAACAAAACGAAAAATGTATTGAAACTCCAGATCCACCTTTTATAGAGAAGCAATGGGAGAAAGAGAAAATTAATATATCGGTTAACGTTAAATGCTTTCTTTTTGGATGGAAGAAAGAGGATGAATATATCTTACTTATTCTTTGTACATTTCATGTGCTGCCTTATTTGGAAAATATTCTCACTTTCATTAAACTGATTCGTTTACCATATTGTATTCTCAATATTAGGTAGCCCATCGAAAAGTTTATTTTCAAAGTACTGTATAAAATATGGATAAGCCTGATATTTAAAACGAATACAGATGAAGTTTTCACCGCACAACACAAGAATACAGATAAAAAAATGGAAATTTTTAAACAAATATTCAAACATCTTCAGCAAAGGGTTTATAAACGAAATATTTGTATTTTATAAGCACTGAGCTTCATTTTATAAACATTTTATAAGCATATATTTTGACAAGACCGCAAACTTTCAAATAACGTTCAGGTTAGGGAAATATATTTTGTATTAATTTCCCAATTTCAATATACGAGTTATATTTTTGGTTATTACTTCAAATGGAAGTGATATGTTACAGAAAAGTATATTTAGACTACAATATGTAACTACACAATATAAATCAGGTGGCAGTTCTCGTTAGGATTATTGCATAATTACAGTGAAAAATAAAATAATTTTTGGAAAATAGATTGACTGGCCCATCACTGCTCTCTGAATTTTCATCAGTTCACGGTGATTAGTAGCTATTACGATTGAAGTCGCATCTCGAGGACTTGTCAGATTTTATAGTGTTAAAATTGAGTTAAAGTTTATTTATTTTGCTAATTCTAACATTTTGAACAGTTTTCATTTGAACTGTATCTGTACTAAGCGTATTAAAGATGTATGTTTTGTGAAGATTCACACTATATACACACATAGTGTTTGTATCAAACTGTATACAAATATTAATACTATTATGACTTAAATATATTATTTTGTATACTCGTATTCTTCAAAGACGATTAGGATTGTTCCTAATATCTTGCACCAGTAAACTTTATTTAAACTTGCAGCGCTGTTCTTCATTGTTAATATTGTAAAAAATAAAAACATAGCAAGCACCTGTGCACTACAAGGGTTACGTACACATTTAGACATTTAAAAACATTTAATATTACATAATATTCCTTTAAACTATTGACAAAATTTAATTTTTTTGTAACGAAAATATTTTGTCTTCAAAAAAATATTTGTTACACAATATAACTACAAATTAAAGATTATTTTTCCTTCACTTCAGCTATGGGACCTTACTTCTTGCCAAATTTCATCATTCTAGGTGAGCGAGAAGTACCCTATAGGTTTTGATTTATTTGCGAGTATCAAAACATGCGGCATATTTTTAAGATTCTTCTTGATTGCCTTGACTTAGAAACTTGATTTCTTTTACAGCTCCAAGGGACCATAGACCTAAGTATTTGATATTATTTGATCCTCGATAACTCCATGCGTTCCTGACAGAAAGGGTCTTGAAAAACCGACAAGCAAACAACGAAGTGATCCTATAGGGTTCCCTTTTTCTTTTTGAAGTAAGGAAACTTATTACAAATTTCAAATATTTAATTTGTTCTCTTAAAAAATTACATTTAAATATTTTTTATTGTTAACTATTGAGTGTATCTCAAGGATTAGTATGCTTTCGCACTATGTCAAATTTCAATTTTCTACGAAAAAACGTCAATGGCGAACAAACAAACGATCGTATATATGAGATCTTATAAGAATTTCGTTTTTTTTTCCTTGTAGGTACGGACCTTAAATACAAAAAATACTTTACTAAAATGTAAGTAAAACAGGTATGAAGTAATCTGCATCTGTTATTTCACGTGCTATGGCATGAGAACAAAATAAAATGAACTGTTAAGGATTTACAGATTCCATTCCTGTGCCAAGTGGCTGCTGCAAATTTTAATTTTTCTGATGCTTACTTTATATAAATTTGTTGTGTCCATTATTATTAAATTTGCCAGTCCAAAAGTTAAAGGATATAAAATTTAGTCTTTCATAAATTTTACAATACCAAAATAATCCTGTATTCTTTGTAAAGACCAAATGTTTAAATCGATTTTTATTATTTTTTGCAAATTATTTCTTATCAAGCCATTAAATAACATATTTATTTATTTAGGGGATAGAAAATAAAGGAGATGATTAAGAAATGACTAAGATATTATGAAAATGATTAAAATAATAAAAAATAGACAACACGAACTTCATTAATTTATTAACGATAATGATACACCAATTTGCCGTTTAATTACTTTCAAGTAACCTCATGATTTAGCATGAAGTGCCCCAATTACATTTAATTATTTTATTTAATCAATCAAATCATTTAGTATAATACAAACCTTGGGAATCGAATTTCGTGACCCACATTTAGGTTCTGCTGCTGGGCGATTTATCAACATCGCCGTCATTGGTTATATCATCGCCAATCTAAGTTAGTAAATTTTAAGATTACAACTTTTGCAAAAAGAAAATACTCGTATAATATTAAATCATCACTAAACAAATTTTAACTTCTCATGAATCAACAATTATTGAGAATGGTTAAAGTTGAGGCGTTTTTGATCACAGGCTTTATTACAATTCCAAATTAAATTCCAAATACATACCAGACAGCCAAATTGACAGCAAAAGTTGTAATCTTAAAATTTACTAACTTAGATTGGCAGATGATATAACCAATGACACCGATGTTGATAAATCGCCCAGCTAATCCCAGATAAAGCCTGTGATCAAAAACGCCTCAACCTTAACCATTCTCAATAATTGTTAAATCATAAGAAGTTAAAATTTTTTTAATGATGATGTAATTTTACACGAGTATTTACTTTTTGCCGATAATAATAGGTACAACATTATACAACAATTTTAATTATGTTACGCTAGTAGGTACAATAGCGCTTTAATGAGAGCGAAAAAACGTGTGCGGCTGTGTACAATAGAGTATTAATTTGTAGCGTATGGTTCATAGATTGCACATACAAATATGAATGGCGTATTAAAATAGTTTGAATAAAGTATTTGCGAAATATTTGTGGATGGATATTACAAAAAATGTTTCTTTATGTATAATGCTTAATGTACCTACCTGTATATATATATGATAGTGTGTATGTGTGTTCTAGGCTCCTATAATACCCAAAGGGTTACAATAAATTTTAATGGGTGGCGACATCTACTCTGCCTCTTTTCCCCCATTGAGGAGGGGAGAGGGGGTCGAAAAAGCGAACGCTGCATATTTAGCTAGTTTTTAATAAATATAAAAGAATATGGTAATCGTGAATATTTTAACTCTACGCGGAATTACAATTTTTTTTAATATGCAGTTGTGAAAGTTTTAAGTTCTAAAAAAAGATTAATTTATGTAAATAGTTTAATATAAATAGTATGTACCATTAAATGTTTATAAATAACTAAGTATATACGAGACTAATTTAGGAATTCTATTGTTATTGACAGGTTTTTTAGGTTTCTGTAGTCGAAAATCAATACAGAGCTCTTATAATTTTGTCATGTTAATCTGTTCGACCTCATGCTACAGTATAATGAAAGAATGACATCTTTAATTTAAGACCTTTTGTGATAATATTTTACAAGAAGGGGTTGTAAAGCTGTACCTTCGTGTAACCTCCACGGAAATAAATATCTTTCCACATTTTTTAACCCATATTCCTGAACTGACTTTTCCTCACAGACTCTACCGGATGGGGCGTCCATGAAGGAATATTTAAAAATATAAACCAAAAAGTCTAGTAATATTTTATGATATAGTATTTACTTCACAAGATGCATGTCCCCAAATTGGAATATAGCGTGTAATCAACTTTTTAATTATGTATGTCAAATAGTTTAAAAATAATTATTATAATAGCAATTAAATGCTTCAAGACAAAATTATTTTAACCAAATTTTTTAAGTAAATAAATAAAAAGATATAGGCAATCAACCTATGCACGAAGTAGGCTCAACTTCATAGAAGGTAACTTCAGGTAACTTTAGGTAACTTAGGTAATTTTGTTTATGTTTTAGGTGCTTGAAACCTTGTGCAAGTAAATAAATTTAAAAAAGCAACCAAGTGAGCTCAAATTTTATAGAAGGTAACTTCAAGTAATTTTAGGTAATTTTGGATAATTTTTTAAGGGGGTAAGGTAAGTTCGACCAAAATATGTTCAATTTTCTTGGTCCCTCGATTACCCTCGAAAACTTCGATTTACCACGAAACGCAAACCACCTAATTATTTATGTATTAAGTCTTACAAATACTTACAGTTTATTCAGGAAATTTTGTTATTCTATATTAACCTCTTTAAACGTCACAAAACTTTACAATTCATAAAATAAAAATTCATAAAATGATCATAAATTCCAAATACATACCAGAGAGCCAAATGGACTTAGTACCTACTTAATTTCAACTTTACCGTAATTAATTATGCTAGTGTTACTTCTAATAAATTCATTTCGTTAATAAAAAAGAAACATGAAGTTCATTTTGTTTATGAAACAAATAATGTATTACGAAATATTTCTAACAATTATATTATGTTTATTAAACAAAAAGATAAAAAAGATTATCATAAAACTAGATTAGCATCAAGGCACGCCTCGATTGTAACGTAACGATCATAAATACTTATAATGTGTTATCGTATACATAGTAAACAAAAATAGTTTACAATGCTCATGTTTGCTTTTGAAGGCCATTATAAATGTTTCACAGCTTAAAACTTAATATAAAACGAATATCCTCTTTATGATAATACTTACATATTTCAAAATAATACCGTAGAGAATAAAAACAGGAAATTTCGATTCATAGAGTTACCTGATCCAAACGTAATGTTTTAACGTTGTATATATAAACAAGAAAAATAATTGCTCAAGTAGCGTCAGGCAAATTATAATGAAAGGGATTGGGTACAAAGAAACATGAAAATACCGAAGGGAGGGTCCCTTCGGTATTTCCGTATTGAAAATGGGACCGATTATATAAACTTTTGGACACCACTTTTCCAGAGTATCTATATAATGCCTTTATTCAAACACCAAAACTTCATTCAAAAACCAAAACTTTATTCAAAAACCAAAACTTTATTTAAATACCAAATCATCTTTATCCAAATACCAATTTCAAATTCCAACATCTTTATTTAAAAACCAAAACTAAACAGTTGAATATTTTTAGTATTTGAAATTTCTTTACTTATTTTTCTATGTTTTTTAATTTTATAATCTCTTTTTTTTTTAATTCTATGAAACCTGTTGTATATTTTAATCAAAACAATTTAATAAATAGGAGACAATTAAGAAAAGTGATTAACCTCCAAATCTTAATAATCTAATATATATTAAATAGATAATAAATTTATATTACTTACTAATTAGTTATGAAAATTGTTCACAGAAGCCCTTACTCAAACTTTTCCCACGCATGGAGAAGGAAATAAGTATATTTAAGAAAGTAGATCCGAACGCATAATCAATCGTCTTTTTATATTATATAATAAACGTTTTTATCAAATAAAACTAGTCATAAAAAAGACTAAATATTCGGTAATAAAATCTATATTAGTATCAATATAATATAGTAAAAGCAATTTACAAATTTATAAGAAAAAACAAAAACATTTCACCATAAAATGGTTTTTTAAAATAAATTTCTAGTTGCATAATATTCACCTCGATTAACCGAATAATACAAAAAAAAAGTTTAACAACAAACAACTTTTACGCTCCGCTAAAAATAATAAAAGCAATAAAACTTACCTGGTGACGATGTCAACAAAGCACATACGTAGAATTATGTAATAACAGCCTTTATTTTAATCACAACCTCACAAAAATATCACCAATGTAGGACACAAACCTATCTACAATGCACTGGTGTAAATATCTAATCGGGAAAGAATAAAATCGGAATATTTTTTGACATTATAGCATCGATATCCCATATTATTCTAACCTCTAAATCGAGATAAAGAAATATTAAGATAAAATCACAAAAAATACTCTGAATATAATGAATACACAAAATAATACACAGGCACAATGATTAAATGGAAATAGACCGTTTAATAAGAGTCAGTATTGTTTTATACATATTATTTCCGCACTGTTTACAAAGTAAATCGTATTTTTATCACTAACTCACAGAACTATATTAAATTAATTTTCACAACATAATGCTTGATTAAAAAAAAACATACAAAGCAACAAATAATATTCCGAAATGTAAAAATAGTCAAGTTGAAGTAGTTAAATGGATAATTTATAAAACGAAGACTGAAACACGAACCGATTCAGGTGTAAACATCGTCAGCTGTCAGACTGAGCCGGCCATATTGAATTCGCATGCGTCTTGGTCGTTTCTACAGGGCGCCTGCGAACCAGTTCGGCGCCATCCTGAAAGTGACAAAATTTTGTTTCTCGTGGACGCGTTCCTGAATTACTTTTAAATAATAATATTTTGAAACTTGGGTTTTTATACTTTTTTTTTAAATTGTGTTAGGGAAGCTTATTTATGTATTCATTAACATATAATAACTAGTACGTTCAAATAAAAATTATTAATTGTGATAAAAATATTTTTTTTATATAATCAACTTTGTAAAGTTACTATGGACTTTACAAAGTTGTAGTAACTGGTTCCGCAATATATATACGGATGCAGGCTTTCTTCTCTCCGCGCTTTATCGTAAAATGGTTAATCATACAAAAATGCAAACTTTAAGAGAATTTTTTATAATTTGTAGAGAACTTTATACTCTACAATTTTTGTTACAGCTTTAATAACATACAATTCATATTAATCGATATATTATCAAAAAACATATTTTGGTAACATTTGACATTTGATAGCTTATGACGTGATATCTTATGAGGCTTTTTCGCCCATATTTAGAACTCAAAAAAGGGTTCAAACAATTTTCCAGCTTTCCTTCTTGTATTCCGAGTTTAACCTTTGTTTCACCTTTTTGACCGTAATATACTGTTACATTATAGTTAAGCGTTCGTATTTCAGAACAGTGTAGAGTATATGAACTTTACTTACAACACTTGAAACATATTTTTAATATAATTTGTATATATTATGAATAATGTTTGAATGTGAACTAGCAAAATACATATAAGTAAATATTTTCTATAATTAAAAGTTGACAAAACTATTTTCATAATGGATTTGGATTATTTCAAGAATTTCTATGAAAATTCGAAAATGATCAAATTAAAAATATTCGTAAATCCTAATAAATTTAATGATCGGACCATAAAAAAAATAGAGTCAGTAAGGTTTTATACCCCGCAAAAATTTCTGTCTTTTTTTTCGATACTATTATTATGAATACTGATCCGATTTTTTTTATGTACAATTAATAACAACTCATCTTAAATTTATTATAACGAGTTGTGATTAAATCTCGAAAATGTTGCTGTAAATAAATTAACTATCGAATGAAAAACTCAATAAAAATGTAAAATGAAGAATATTCTTAGTAATAAAAGACAATATAAATAGTGTTAATTATTTATAATATATATATATATATATATATATATATATATATAATTAAAATCAGAATACGTGGATAGCATAAGCAATGTTCTCTACCTTAAGTAAAATAAAAATAAGTTGTTAGTAAAATGAGAAATGCACAGCTTGCGTTTTTTTAATTTTAATAAACGATTCTAGGGAAAGTTAAAAAGTAAAAAATAGCAGGGGCAGAGAGATAAGGTAAGAAAACTCAAACAATACGGAGGCCGAGAAAACTTGCCGCGCTCAAAAAAAAAAAGAGTTTTTACTATTTGACAAAACATTTAGAAAATTAATTGACTTTTGATAATTAACCAATCGATAGAAAAAAATATCATAAAAATTGGTCAGAAATTGCGACGTGTAGTTTGTTTTCATGTACATATGAACGTACAACGTACAGACCAAAGAACGGAGGACGCATGTTATTTTTCAAATTATAATTTAAAAATATAGTAATTTATTTAAAATATTGTTATTATTTATCGATAAAGTGTCTCCTCTTTCCAAATAACTATTGCCTGAAAAACGTACTCAGAAAAGGCACGTTGAGTGTGCTTCTTGTTAAAAAAGTAACTTATGACAAAAAGTTAAGTCAAGTGCTTGTTGACATTCGTGTAATCTGTGTTGCATAAAGTATGCAATTACAGATTTCTGTAATTATTGAAGTAACTTTAATAGCAAACTTGCAGACATACACGAAATGTGTTCCAGTATACATTATGCGCCCAACGGCGAATAAACCGTTTTATGTTTGACGTAAACCTTCATATTAATAATATGACGACTTTATACCAATAATTATTGTATCGTTGATAAATTAGTTACAAACGAGTTTTAAATGTTTAAATTGTTTCACAGTTTAATGAATTAATTCGTGTATGTGATAAATGCAAGAAAATTAAGTAAAATTGTCTTTCAATGTTGATATAGTGACACACTTGCCATATTTTTTCAGCTTCTTAAGTTGCCAATAATCAAAGGGGAAACGGATCCCTTACAAAAACGCTCGAGTATCTGTCCATCCGTCCATCACAACCGATTATCTCAGAAACCGCTTGGTGTAGATTCTTAAATATAACATGATCGTCAGTCACATGATCGTAGTCAGTCACTTACATTCTAAAACATTCTTTTGGAAAAGGGTTGTTTAGAGCGAATAAAATTAAAAAATTGACATTTTTTAAAATTTTATATACATATATGAAATAGCGATATTGTGACCTATATATATATATATATATATGTGTGTGTGTGTGTGTGTGTGTGTATATATATATATATATATATATATATATATATATATATATATATATATATATATATATACATACATACATACATATGGGATATCGTTTGAAAATAATCGTTATGAGGATCCCAAAAATATTTTTATAATTTTAGGTTTTATATCCTCAGAGATAAGCGAAAAAATAAGCCCCTCCCCACCTATTTCCAAAACCACTCTAACGAATATTATATAAAAATATGGGTTATTTTTTAAATATGCACAGATTTTTACGCCTATGAAAGATATTGTGTATAAATTTTCTTTTTATATAATATTAAATTTCTCAGAAAACGTGCGACCTAACGACTCGAAATACGGCATGGTAATAAATTTGATTAGCCCATATTTTTCACTGGCTAACTTTTTTAAAACATACATGAAAGAGTTGGAAAGTAAATAAATGGAGGTTTCAAATTTTCTGATTTTAATTTTTTGCAGTACGTATCGTTTGAAATGATTGGTTATAAGGGATTCAAAAATATTCGTAGTGTAAGTTCTATTACTCGTGCTTGACAAGTTTTATTTCGAATAATACTTAAAGAGATGATAGCTTTCATCTTTAGCATTTGATTCTAATCTCTTAAATTATTAATCAAACGAAGCTGAAAAAAGTGTTCCGAGCAAATATTTCTTACCTAAAGTATGTGCCGAATAAGCTGAGATTAAAAAAAACATAGGCAGTTATGAGGACTGCTCACAGAAGTCGAAACTTGAAACTATGAAATTGATTGTATAAAATGTTACAGAATTTTTCATTTTAAAATCCCTGACAAAAATATTATCGAACAATTAAAACCTGTTTTACCACGCTAGTAAGATAATTCCTAAGCTACTACGAAAAACCCATCGTGTGATGTATTGCAGAGGTAAAATATAAGAAAAAAAGTAAATAACATCAAATTTTTAAATGCAATTGATGGTGAAAATGAATGGTTGGTTTTTAAGCATTCATTTTTTTTATATAAAAATATTAACATATTTAGTGCTCACTATTGTACTGCACAGTAATCCTACAATTAAACAATTTAAATAATAATTAAACTAAAACAGTTTAAACAATGCACAGTATCCATAAATTGAACTTTCCACGTAGTCAATTTAACTTTAGATATACACAGCACAAATATTACACAAAACGTCACCTTTGTAGCTACAGTTATACTACTATTACAGCATGTCGATAGCGCGAACTCGTAAGATTTGATCCATGCATAAAGCATCCAACGCGCTCATCATATAGTCGGGTATATACAATGTGTCGGTGTATATACGTATATACGTGTACGCAGGCAGCTACGCGTGCGCCAGATTCAAGCCTGGTGCCAGAGTATATGTTATATATATATATATATATATATATATATATATACACTTTCGCTGGCCAAACGCAACACGTCATTATCATACCTACAGATATACTATGAACATTAGCATATCGGTGACGCGAACCCATAAGATGTTCGCCTACCAAAAATCGTTCAACACGCCTTAAGAAGTTTTCATTTCAAAAATTTTCGTAAGCAGATTTGACAGAGTTAAACAGATTTACCAATTAAATGTTATAATTTTTTTCTTGAAAAATGTTGGTCCACAACTACATTAAACTTTAGTTTTTCGCGTTACACTAAAAGGTTGTAACTTGGAAGGCAGTGGATGGACAAAGTGAGTGAAGGTGTGAGACGGTAGTCAAGAAGTGAGACGGTAGTCATCTGTTGCTATCTTCGCTACGGTATGGCTATTGGGAAAACCTAAACACACAAAGTGAAATCTTTTTTTACCCTATGTTATTTAATACATTCTTTTTCTTGCTAATGTACATTTCGTAGGAAATTGTTTTCTTAAATAAAATGAAGGTATCGTAATAATCAAAAAATATATTTATAATAGCGATAAATCTTGTTGAAGTAGTCAGACTGAGTACTGAAATTCTTAAATTAAATCCAAAGTATTCGCCATTTGCGAGGGTTCCACATAGAGTTACACTACGCCTTTTACACTCCATTTTTCTTTCTCTACGCAACACTGTCCTAACTTCTATCGACATGTAAGGTAACGTTAACCTCCAGATGTATGTGTATTAAAATTATTTTCTTTCAATTATCCATTTCTTTTTTTTTTGCTATAACATGATTAAAGAGTTAAAAGTCACTTTTCAAAAAAAAGTTTAAAGAAGATCATACTGAAGTTGAAACGAAGCTAAATTCCGATAGCAGGTGGACAGTATTAGAAAACACGATTGTTTCGTAAGTTAGTATCTATATATATATACATACATATATATTGCACACAATACATAATAACAAATTACAGATTATTATAAAGGTCATTAATCAAAGTTGAAACTTAATAAATAACATTAGATTAGAGGGTGGAATCTTAAATATATAATACATATTTTATATAGATTCGGTAGGTAGTATAAATAGAAGAGCAGAATTTCTCAGGGTATCTCAAATTTTGTACAAGCCATATGAAGCGTGTGTAATGTTTAAACAACAAATGCAAGTAGAAGGTAATATTTTAGGTTTTATTTCCAATTATTTCTATACGGAGACCCGTAAATTTTGAAAATTCTAGTGAACAATATATGGATTAAAGAAAAGATGAAACGTCGACGGAAATTAATTATTTAGGTACCAATCAATAAATAATTTGAACATTATAATCAATTATATTCAAACGTTAACATCACTAGCCCGATAAAAAATATACATAACAGATTAACATATATATATATATATATATATATATATATATATATATATATATATATATATATATATATGTATATATACAGTTCGAATTTAAACTGTTCCACTATTGTTCTATATAATGCTTATGACTTCGGAACACTTAATTAAAAAAAGTTTTCTTTGACTTCGATATCGATAGAAAACCATTCCTAATACATAAATGACTTAAAAGTTAGACTAAATTATTTTTTGGGACCGAAATTTTTTAACTTTTCCAGTATTGTTTGCATAATATTTGAAAAAAAAACAGACAACACGAATTCTAAAAAATGGAATTTGGATTCAGAGAAGCCTAAATAATCTTCGGTTAAGTTTTTAAAAAAATACAGGTAAACTTAAAGTTTTTAAGTTTCAACAGGTAAACTTAAAATTTGTTGATAATTAAATAAGAAATATAAATATTAACAATAAAAATTCAATGAAAACCAAGTGAATTAATTTATTATTTTCGAGATGACTTTTGTTGTAATTTCGATTTTCAACGAATGTTTACCTTAAGAGTAAGTTAAATTTATAGATAAAATTATATATTATACAAAGGAAAAAAAATAGCAAAATTTTGTCTTCAGTAAATGCTCAAGATGAATTTGATAGATTTCATGAAATTTTCATTATGATTAAATGTCAGTGGAATTTGGTAAATACGTTTATAAAATATGCTAAAACACCGTGCGGAATTTTCGCCTATTTCCATATTTTGGGCGGAGGTCACTTCTAAATCACATTTCCATATATCTTTCTATTTTATATATTTTTTATAAAATTGTATAATTAAAAATGACTTGTATTTTATGACAATACATCTTGAATATCCCCACTCTTGTTTATGTATTTTAGTCACAAATGTGAGTGTCACTATTTGAATTAATTTGGAAGCTATTGTCTCATAAAAAGGTTTTTTAAACTAAAGTTTTATATATTATTTATATATACCATTGCAATAAAATGTGGAGAAATAGACTGTTGCATTGAGTTACTGTTTATTCATTACACATAAGATATAGGTTATCAACTTTTTGCCAAAGACAAATTAAGAAAAATAATAAATTGTAAAATAAAATATTCCCCGCGTAAAAATACTGTAAATGTTTTAATTAAATGAGGACTAAACTCTAAACTATTTACAAATATAAATTTTTCATAACTTAAATATATCGCTACACATGGTGCATATTCCAAAAATTATAAGATTCTAGGAAAACTTAGGTTAATCCCTACAGTTTTCCTATAACCTTTACATAGGCTTCTGATAACCCTGTTTTTTTTAAATATTGTGAGTTGATTATTTTTGGGCATAAGAGGGAGATATGTTTTTTTGCATAGTTTTCAACATGTTTTTGAAAATATGATACCTAAACTTATGAAAAAAGTTTTTGTGACCTGTATAACCAGCCCTTTTAACGATAACCGACAATTATTATGGAATTACAGAAATATTTTTCGAGAATGTCATAGCCCATGTCAATATTTTTTGGTGCTATGTATTGATATATGTGCGAGTTAACATGTTTTATTACTATGATAAATTTTAAATTTCTAGCTCAAGCTGTTTCTCAGAAAAATGACTGTGACAGACAGAGAGACACGAATTATTTATAAGGGTTCCATTTTTCCTTTTCAGCTAGGGAATACTTAAAAAGAGTCCCCCATAGTGACAAACTAGTCATAAAATATCATTATATTAAAGCAATTACTTTAAATATTAAAGTTGTAAAAATAATATCCTTTAATAAATTTCCTTTAAAAAAATTCTTGCAAGGTCTAAATTTATAGGAAAATTCATAATCATTTTTCTCCCTTTAGACTATGGCAAGTAAAACATCGAATATAAAAGAAAACCTCTTATCCTTTTTAAATGAGTTACAAACAAAAGCATTCAATAATATATTTTATCGACATACAAAACATTGCTAAGCGGTTCACTCCCACCCACACCGTGGGCGATCCGAAAAGCTCCAAAACTAACTTTTTCTTCGCAGCTAATGGACGAATTTTCCATCAAGTTCTATTTCGAATGTGAAAACAACGTTTAAGGTTAATCTGTAAGTTTCCACATTAACTTAAGTAGTTTGGAAATTACGTAGATGTCTTACCTGTGTAATAATGATTAATATTGGCTTGATGTTGCTAATTATTATTATTAGTTACTAACTTAGGAAAACTGCCTGTGGAGTAAACTTGGTTTAACATTGATGAGTTTGATGTCTTTGCTTAATGTCAATATAATTTGCGTTAAATTATTATTACTGGTGTATTTTAATTAAAAAACACGTTGGAGGACTAATTGTTTCAAAAGAAGGTTGGATGATGTAGTTAAAATTTTTAAAAATGCCACTTCCATAGCAGCGGTCTTATTGAGTAAACTGGAAATAAATGATTCAATTTTAGAGGTTGATTTCGAAGAAAATTTTGAATTAACTCCTTTATAATGTTCTACCCCAACATTAAAAAAATAGGAAAATATTTTACAGAATCACCACGATATCTGCCTTATATTTTTCTTTTGTTTTCAAATTTGTGTACATTGGTGCTTTGGTATTCAAATTATTTATTAGTGCGGTAACGTAAATTAGAAAACGATGTGAAACCTCAGGGAAAATAGCCAAAAGATGTCGGTATTCATTACGTGTGCATGTATCAATATAAATTGTTTAACATTGGAATAATTTAGAAAAAGGCAAATCGCGTACTAAAAATATTCGTTTTCAAATCCCTTATATGGGGTATCATCTAAAAGGGCTAATTATAAGGGACTGTCTAGGATTCCGTTGACAAAATAGGCACCCTTATAATCTCGTCATATCTACTTGCTTTTCCACTCGTTAGTTACAGCTGTTTTACTGGTAGGCTATTAACGATATAAATGAATACTGAAATTTGGTACGATTTTAAATATGTATAGCGTCTAAAAAGTTATGAAATAAAATCTTTTTAAAAATGTTTTTAGAGCAACTTGACTATATGTAAAATGAAAATGTATTTCATTTTTCGTACTATACTACTATGTAGTACTATACTATTATGTAGTACATTGTTGAATAGGTATATCAAAAATATTGAGAGTATGTCACGAATACTTGTTGGATATAGGGATTTGTTTACGAAATACCAAACTTATGATCGTTTTTGTTAAGAGTTACATGTCCTTGCCTCCTACCAGCTAAGCCGCTAATTTTTAATATCTAAGAGTTTTTGCAATAGAAGTATAAGTAATGAAATCATAAATGATATTATCGCAACTAAGTACGTTCTAAGTACGCTCGAAAATCTACGCCACTACTGAATCCCCTACAATAATTACTTTTTTCAAATTAAGAACATGAGAAGTTAATTTTCCTGGAGTATTTTTTGTTTTTTTTTTCTAACACGATACGGTACAAACAATGTAGGATAAACGGTTTGTTTTTACGACTCAGTTTATTTGCGATTTAATTTCAAAAATTTTAAATTTCAGTAGTAAAAAATTGGGTACGGAAATTTATTTTATTACTATTATCTATTGCTATCGACCTCTTGCTTACTGCTATACGAATATTTGTTTTATAGATAAAAGTTTTAATGTGAGACACAATTTATTACATCGTATTCTGGAAAAGACCCACAGTTAAGTTATGCATATAAGGTTGTTCTATATCCTAAAGTTGTGGATGAAAAAAGTGAACGAGACACAAAATATATAGAGTCTAGAAAGATTTTGTTAAATTGATATTTCTAAAATGTGATACTGTATCAAGCCATACGAGTAATGTGAATGAGCCACACATATAAAATATATTAGAAACACTTTTAAAAGCACATATTTCAGAAAAAATAAGGAAGCACAAATTTTATAAAAACGTATGAAAGCAAATAATCGAGAAAAAAGTATGACGACATATCTTTTAGGAACACATTTAATTGTGGCTTAGGTCTATAAAAAGTACAGAGAAAGTCTATATAAATGACTTAATCGTCTGCAAAAAACTTTTTATTTTTTATTTCTGTACAAGATATATTACGAACATTGTGAAAAATAAACATTATTTAAACATGGATCTAATATGCTTTTACGCCCGTGAAAAATACATTAGGGAATATATTTACGTTGTTATAAATTAACTTAATATAATATATATATAGCTTAATATAAGTACCATGTACCCTTAAATGTTTATAAATGCCTAAACTTGTACAAAACCCTCGTAGTGCTACGTGTACTTAATATGTTTTTTTTTCCATAATTAAATGAGTCTTTCTTCAAACATATACTAAAAAATATGCGATAAATATGTCTACCGCCTCTTATTTCAAAATTACTATACCGTTAGGTTGTGAAGAAACAGGAAAAGGTTGTGAAGAATCTACAACAATGATTCTCTCTGTCCTAGATATCTGTTCCAAATATAGTACCGAGCGGAAGCGGAAGCAGGTAGAGAATATAAAGGCCTATCCAAAACACCCCTATCCTATAACGAGTTTCTGGGTTATAAATTGTTTCTTGTTTTTTTTAGCCAAACTCATAGATTGAAAACGAAATGTATCGTTGTGACGTGAATAATTATGATAGAAACTTGAGTTTATCATCAATTAGTTGGCTAATAGAGCTATCCGTAAAATAGTTTATATAACTTTTTTTCCACAAGCTACTTTAAAACCTTTCCCATTTATTGTATTAAATTCGATATTACTATCTTTGCGAAGTTATTCTAAAAATGGTCCCATTGTTGTAATAAGTGGTTATTTTAATTTTTATGAGTAATTAATGAAAATCATCACGTTTTCCCATAGTGATTGAATCGCCAAGGTTTTCGCCTAGAGACTATGTAGAAAGGCGTTATTATTATTGTTGCACGAGGTGGAACAACTTGGAAGTAGTAAAACTCTCTAGGGCACATATAGAACGTAGGGAGGTGCCCCAACCCAAGCTGTTCACTAACCACCGTATGATCTTAAGAGTTCATAAAGAAGGAGATCCATCAACAAGTGTCAAAGTAGTAGAATACCGAACTGGATCTCGAAATCTTAGATATATCACATACTCTTAGGAGAGATATATCACTCATACCACATCACTAAATTTAAATAAGTGAAAGCTGAAAATTATAACGGAGGATTACGATTTATCAGAAAATGTTGGGAAGCCAAGAGAAAAATCAATTTTTTAAATTTATTATTATGAACCCAATTTCCAGGAACAATATAGTGTGAATCTCTGGTTTAGGCTACTAACCCGAAAGCTCATCGATCCCTTTCGAATTTTAGATTGTTTGAGAGGGGAGTCATAATGAATAACATGGGGGATGCATATTTACTGACGTGAAAAAATTTATTTACGGGTAAACGTAAGATTCCGCGGGAAATGGATAGGTTTTGGCGGACCTTGGTCTCCGTGGTCTTCCAATTTATCTCCATTTGATTTTCAATGTGGGGTTACTACGAATGGTATACTCAAAAAAAAAATTTGCTGTTTGGAAAAATTCAGAAGACATCTGAGGAAAACCAAAACAAAATTTAAAACTATTTGACGATTGTAAGAAGTTTAAAAGTCCATTTTTATCGGTAATGCTATATTTATATTGAACAACACAGCCATAATTTTTGTAAATTTATATACTTTTTTAAAGTAAATACATGTCCAATAATTTTTGTTTAATTTTAATAATTTCCCTTATTTCGCACAAAAATAATATTGTTTTCATTTACCGCACTTTGGTTTCATTTCGTTATGGTAGTAAGGCCAAATTTCTTAGTAAAAAAGTAATTAAAATAAGAAAATTTTTGAAGTGGACTCTGGAGAAAAGTTATGTATTTTTTTTTCAAACAACGTCAAAAATTAAGTTCAAAATCAGGTGTTTAAAAAATCTTGTTTTTCTGTTATTTTTTTATGCCGTATTAAGACGTATCTAAATGAGTGTTTTTATCCCGAATAGATCAATTAGTAAACTAGTCGATAAAAAATCAAGTCTCTCTCATAATTATTTATGTCACAAAGAACCATTTTGTCTTTAATCTATGAGTTTGGATAAAAAACACAAGAAAAATTATAACTCAGAAACTATCAAGAATCGCTGAATACACGTAGGACTGTTTCGGATAGTCCTTAATACTTTGTATCTTTACTGTTCCACTTGAATCTCTTTTTTTGGGACGTTCAGTATATGTACACCTTAGATATTATTAAAGATTTACGGTGCTAGGAGGTTCACGTTTGTGCTGGGTTATGATAAATAAAGCAATTTCAATTCAAACGAGGGAAGAAACGCTCTGTAACGAGCCAGAATCGCACTTTTATTTTATTTTAGTTAATTAAAAATTACTTTATTAGAGATTAAAGCAATAACAAAAGTATATGTGGAGATATATTCACATAGCAAGTGGTTAATGTTATCTTGATGAAAAAATAATAACTTCACAACGCTTCTTTACTCTCGGTTCGTTTCTTTGATTATGTACATTTCAAATAATATTTTCACAAGGGCATTATTTTGAAAGAAAACCATATTTTTTCTGTTTTCCACACATACGTTTCTGGGGATAATAAGTTTTTAATACCATATATCGCCTTCCCTTTTAATAAATATCCTACAACCTCTATACTCACAGAAATTCACCCTAGTTAAATATTTCAACGAGTTATGGAAGTATTATTCTCCCTCTTAGCAGCACCTTTATTTCTTCCTTCTATTAGTCTATCTCGTTTCGTAAGCTCCGACGCGGGCCACCATCAATAATATAACATCGGCAACTAAAGTCGGCAGTTGCTAAAGTTAGGTCGGAAATAGCTGCTGTCGGTTTATGCTAACTTCCCCTTATTCTCTGATTTAGGCCATGATATGCATACATTTAAACTGCTAACTGCTCGGTTTATGTGGCTTCAAATTAGTTACAATTAAGTTATTCAGTTTCCAATAGGGTTATTATATAGTTCAAATTGATGAAACTTTAGTTCAACATGTTACTAAGTAGATGAAATAGTAAACGTTCCGGAAAAGATGAAATAGTAACGTTATTAAGTAGGTTAAAAAGCATACTTTACTAAGTACATGAAAAGTAATAATACTAAGTATATGAAATAGTAAAATTTACCAAGCAGATGAAATAGTAAACGGACCAAGTAAATGATGTAATAATGATACCAAATATATGAAATAGTAAACGTTACAAAATATATGAAATAGTAACGTTGTCAAATGAACTACATTTACCAGGTAAATGAATTAGTAAATTATGTTAAGTAGATGAAATAATAAAAATTACGAAGTAGATGAACTTCTAGAAGTAGTAATGTTACCAAGAAAGTAAACTTTACCAAATTGTTGAAATAGTAACTTTTACCGAACCGATGAAGTAGTAAACTTTACCAAGTAGATCAAATAGTTACTAAGTATTTGAAATAGTATCGTTTAAGTATTTGTATATTCGACAAATATTTTATTTTCTGGGTATTTATAGCTTTTTATGAAACATATCTCACAAAATTTCCAATATATGTACATTTCAAAATGACATCAATTTGTTACATTCAATTTCGATAAAATTTAATGTAATAATATCATGATTTCCTAACGCAGTCTCATATTTTGGTGACTCTCATATTAAGTTAATTGTCATGTTTATATGCACGTAAATAAGCTGATTAACTGTCATGTATAGATATCATTTTATTATCGAAATTATTTGAAATATAACAATAAAATTTAAACGTTTAGCTTGAAATCTTACATAAAATTTTAGATTCTCGTAAATTTTTTTTACTCAGAAATTTTTTCAATTACAAATAATGAAAAAGGGAAAATATAAATGGTATAGTCATCTATTAAGTAGCTATTATATACAAAAATTAAAAAGGTTTGACCTGAAATTAGTAGTAGATGTAAAAATGTTCCAGATAAATAATAAAGACCTTATAGATATAAAACAGTCAGTTGGATACTTTCAGTAACTTCAATCGACTAAAACCTTTTATAAAATATTAAATGAAAAGAATACTGAAGTCTAGAAAGTAAAATTTGGCAAATTTTCTGGCATTCATTTTCTCTTTATATATAAAATTTTTAATATAAGTATTTGTACCCGACTATGCGCACCAGAGGGTTATATATTTCAGATATTTGCATGTGGTGGTGTACTCTTACTTGTGATATTTCATACCAACCCGGAATTTAAACGGCTGCGTGAGCTTTGGTGTTTGGGAAATCACTGGTGTTTGGGAAATCACTTTTTTGTTTGGGAAATCATTGAACCGTAATATATACATAATTTCGTATATACATAATATCGTCATGTATATAATTTCGCATTTCACATAAGTTAAATGATGTTACTAAAATATCAAAATGACAAGTATTATTGGCCATTTTATACCGAATAGCTATTTTTTTAATAACTTTGCTGTATTTCTTGTTATGTGTCGCCAACATATATAATAAATTAAGTAATTTTCCTGTTGTTATACAACTTTCGTGAACATTAGAATTGGCTGGTAATAGTCTCTTTAGGTATCAGCCAGCTTTTATAAACTTATTAATTTTTTATGTATCTGCAACAATATTGTGTATAATAAATTGTGTGTATGAACGGAAATTAACGGCTACTGACTAAAAAGACGAAAACAAAAATGAGTTAAGAAAACTGTGTGGAAAAAAACTAAACTAAAAGTCTATAAACAAACTAAAATCTGCGACTATAAAGCTGCATTCAGAAGTTATACAGGCTTCCTAAATTCTTACTAACTAAATAGTAATCATTAGAACCAGGGTAGAACCAAGTAAGCATTCTCATCGAAGTCTTCTCGGTCATGAATGATGGATGATGACGATAAGAAGTCTGCTGACGTAGATATGTCTAACAATTTTAAGCAAAAGAAAAATAGGAGAAAATATTTGATAAATAAGGAATATAATTTACTGAATACAAAATAAATTATGTTGCTTATTTTACTATGCAACATCTGCTAGATACGCTGACAGAACCGTCCGTAAATGTCAATAAATATGGTATATTGGTATCAATACATTTTACAATAACCTAACCTTTTACGCTGAAATCATTTCTAGTAATTATTACGTTTTAATATTTGTATACTAATATTTAAAAAAATGGGTTTGTGTTTGAAACAAAATTTGAATTAATTGCGGAATAAATTAAAGTTATAAATGCGGCTAATGACACATTAAACAAACTAATCGTATTACGTAGAAAATTATAGCCACAACAAACAATCCAACTTTTATCAAGTTGTGTAAAACATTTCTAAGTGCTTTGAATTTTCCTTTCAAATAAAGAGCAATTGCATCGCTGATGGAATCATATTTTCTTTATATATTATAGACGAATTTCCATTTAGTTTCTTTCAATATGTAGAAACAACGTTTAGAGTTAATTGGATTTGTTTTGTAAGTTGTCGTACTGTGTTGAAGATAGTATATTGATAACATTTGTGCTTTACATGAGTAAATAAGGTTGAAAATATATTTTTGACCAATTTTGTTTCGTAGGCGAATAAATAAAAATTATATTTGAATAAAACTATAGAATGGAATAACATTTTTCAAGAGAGCAAATATTCACAATTCTTTTTTAATTTATGGGATTTGGTGAATTATTGCCCAATTCTTGAAAAACCTATGTTGTGACGTTTTGAAATTAGCGACTAGCATAATATGTAGTTTTAGAAAGAGTGCTTCATTCAGAGAAATTTGCGCAAATAAATTAGTGAGAATTACAACGATATACAACAGGGAAGTTCCTCTCACATCACCTTGTAGATGAAGGCAAATTGAAAGTTTGTTGGGACGGTTTCATCTTAATGTGGAGCGCAGAGCATTGTTACTGGTAGTTATTGCTATTTTTGAATTATGATGAGAGAAATAAGAGGTTTATTTGAAGCAATGAAAATTATTGAAATATCTCGAAAATATTATGTCAGTGCAGGATTCTCTTAATATTGTAGGTAACTTGTGAGATAGTGTGTAACTTTTAAGAATTTTTCATTCTCGCTCATCAACATTTTTAAATTTACATATAAATTTTTCAAAGCAAATATTTTTTCGATTTAATGCGCGTTGACATTAAACCAATTTTATTTTTTTTCATTTTTGACATTAAAAGTTTTTGAATTAAACGGTGTATAATTATTGTATCAAATTAGGAATAGATGGCGTTAATATTTTGTTAATAATTTCAATAATAATTAGAAGATAATGCTGACAATATCGATGAGATGGCGCTAGCATCTGACAATTCAGTTTTTTTTTTAATTTAGAAAATATTGCAGACATATTCGAGAATTATAAAATGATCGCCCCATGCCACATTTTTTATAATACTCTATAGATTACTCAATAACATACTTTTATAGCGTTATGGTTATTAGCTTCGGAAATATAAGCGCTCAAAGTGTGATACATATTAATTCCCTTCTAAAGAAAGGAAAGACGTAGTTCAATGTCAATATTTAAGTAATATTTTATAACATTATTTTGTATTTTTTTGCATTAAATGTCAGTGTATTAATATACATTATATAAATTATTCAATAACATATTTTTATAGCGTTATGATTATTAGCTTCGGAGATGTAAGCGCTCAAAGTGCGATACATATTAATTCCCTTCTAAAGAAAGGAAAGACGTAGTTCAATGTCAATATTTAAGTAATATTTTATAACATTATTTTGTATTTTTTTGCATTAAATGTCAGTGTATTAATATACATTATATAAATTATTCAATAACATATTTTTATAGCGATATTATTATTAGCTTCGGAGATATAAGCGCTCAAAGTGCGATACATATTAATTCCCTTCTAATGAAAGGAAGGACGTAGTTCAATGTCAATTTTTCAGTAATATTTTATAAGATTATTTTATATTTTTTACATTAAACGTCAGTGTATTAATGTAATCACCTTTTGTAAGTAAGTTGTCTATACACGTAATAAAATAGTAAAGGTAGAAAGCTTGTGAATTAAAAGCATTTTTGAAAAAATGTATCCGGTGGGTTATAAATGAGATACACAAAAAAAACGTATCCGGTGGGTTATAAATGAGATACACAAAAAAAACGATTTTTGTTTTCATTTTAGTGTCTATACGTGTATCACCTAAACTATTAGCGTGATGCACGTGTAAACACTTGTAGACACTTGAGAGACTTACACACACGTGTGGAGACTTAAAGAATTTTATGACGTTTTTCCATATTGCATAGCTTAAGATCCCAGGGCTAAAAGGAATGATTGTAATTAGTGTTTGCCCACGTGTTTGTTTGTATGATTCGTCGTTTGTTTGTATTTGCAGTAATCAAACTAAGATCTAATTTTGAATGATATACTTTCTAAACATTAGGAAATAAAAAGATATAATTTAATAAAACGTCTAAGACGAAAAATAAGAAAAGATAAATTGAGGGCGTGGACTAAAAGACAGAAGTGAAACTAATAAAATAATAAATAAAATATTGAAAGCACTAAAATAGTTTGTTTTATTCATCGAATATAATCAAAAAGCATTGGACGAAATAAAATAAGCTTCTAAGAATAGCGAGAGCATACACGTATTTACATCACATTTATTGTAGTGTCATCTTAACAGTGGTATCATTGAGTAGACTTTTGCCCCTTCAAATACTCCACAAAGGTTTTATGTCCATTTCTTCATTTTTCCATTTACGTCTTTGTCTATTTTTAGTGCATTATGAAAAAAAAACTTAATCTTTAACCGACTGCACTGTTTATTTAGATAATTTTAAAGATTCGTATTAAAATCCAGGTTAACATTTGTTACTCTCTGATGAATGTAAACTTAATTATTAGCACTTAGATAGTACCGAAAAATTGGAAACTAATTCAATTGATTTCAAAAATTCTAGATTTGTTCAGATTTTGATCAAGGCCAGCGAAACCGCGAGTAAAACTAGTGAAATAAGGAGTAATTTAGGTTTAATAATAAATATTCATCTCGCCCAAATGATAAATATCGTGAAAGTACAAATAAACTATATATCCAGTTAATGACATTTATAAACTTTGTGAATAACGTGTTTCTTAAAGTTAAATCTGTCACAAACTAATTATGTTATTAGGTATTCGTAACCGAAGCCGAACAAGTAGCCGGAGAATAAATCCCAAGGTTTCTAATATTGTGTCTCACAATTCAGGTCACAAAAATTGCATAATGCTTCTGTAAATATCCAGCTATTGCATATTGAGCACTCGATACTCGCACACATTTCCAACGCGTTTCCGTATTCGAATTTCTCCCATTTCCTTATGTTTTATCTGGTTGCAGGCGGCGTTGGTCGTTTCGTGCATAATGCATGAGGCGATCCAACCGGTGCAGGGAAAGTAAATTCCGGAAGCAGAATTTGCTTATTCAGACAGAATGCCATTGTTTTTCACCAAAAGGGAAGTCGCGAGCGTAGTATAATACGGTGGAAAAATTTGTAACATTCAAAGGGTAAGCACTCTTCGTTAACTTCGAATATATTCTCACAAAAATGGTGAAACCTATATATAGACATATTTTTTCATCTATGTTTAAATTTAAATGTGGATGCAGTTATATTTTTATTAAATGAAATGAACAGGATGGAGCAGTTAGCAAAAATAGGTAGTAATAGAAAAACGTATGAATAAAACCCTATGGAAGGAAGTTATGAAAAATTTCTGAACCAATGTAGAATTAAAGACATTGAGAAGTGAGTTTATATGTTAAAAATGGATCAAATGCGAGTCAAATTTGCTCCCTAAAATCCCTAAATTCATAGTATCCATAATGGTATGACATGATATCGTATAATATGATTATAGGATTTTCAAATCATGACACATACGAAAATTAACATCAGATAACGTTTAAGAGTCATTTAATTGAAATATTTTTTTATTTAATAATAATATAGGACACATTTTCGTGAATAACTGCTTTTGATTTAACATTTTCACGAATAATAGAAACAATATAACTTACTGATAATATAAATTACTGATTTCAACTAAAAATACTGAATTTGATCGAATTTGTAGTAGTGTTTCTTTAACTGATTCAAGGTATGTATTGTTAAATATTTTATTAAAATTTAATATCTTGCAACAATACACTATGCATTATATTTACCAAAAAAAAGGTTCTAATTCAAACAGATTCGAATTATTTTATGTATTTATATAAACAGCTTTACAGAAAAAAATATTGCGATATAATGTATTACACAATATTTTTCTATTAAAGTATTTATAAATGTTTATATTATTTTTCACCATATTATTATATTGTTGAATATATTTTTTAAAGTATTTATAAATGTTTATATTATTTTCCACCATATTATTATATTGTGGAATATATTTTTTAAAGGCAAAAAAGAAAGTAAATTTCTCAAAAACTAGAAGATCCTTGTATAATCGGTATAATTTTCCTGTAATCTTTTTGGTTATATGAGTCCATTTTTATATTGTTTCTTTCTTTGTAGACACGGAAATAAAGAGGGTGGGGGTGAAATGCACTTTTTTCCACGTTTCCATACAATTTCTGAGGGCGTGCTAAGTAAGTTCCGAGAAAAAATATGTTTACTCCAAAATTACCACAAAGATATTTTGAAGTTACCTAATGCAAAATATAAGCCATTATTTATAAATGAATTAGTATGATTTACTACTTCGCCATATTTAAACTCTCCACCTCTCTGAGGTGACAGACATACAGAAATGAGTTAAAATCCTATTGAGATACGTAACCCTAAAAAAGTGTCTTAATAATAGTACTCGTGTCAAAAATAAACTTTTTTTTGTGATTTAACCGTAAGCGTTCGAAAAAATCACGGATAGCTGTACAAACATGTTCAGGGCCAACGGTAATGTTATTCCTTCTTTGATTTCGGAGCCTTGCTTCTCCTAATCAGGTTACAGACTAATTTTGACGATACCTATCTCGCCAGACCATACGATCAATGTTTATACTGGTTACAGCATCGGACATTTTGTTAACACAAATGTGTTCACGGCATATCTACCAGTAATGGTTGGATAAATCCAGAGTCTCCATTATCAACTATCCGGCATTAGCTCGAGCACATAACATAGGCATAACGCCTTTAGAACTGTATGCCAAATAAAACAGACTCAAACACGATATGTATACTATTTACTGTCGAAGAGATTTATTGTAAGTTATGCAAACTAATATTAAGTATATGGCAAGCTCACAAAGTCACCGGAATTGTATATCGAGAAATATGAACCCGAACATAGCATGTATCCGATTCTAGTTCCAGATCCTGGACATCAGACTGAACTAAAATATCTCACCGAGATAAATTGAATATTCAAATACTACAAGTGTGCTTTTCAACCTGAGGAAAATTTATCAAAGATCTTAACAAGATGAATTAAACGTACCCAAATAGGATAAGTTTTGCTGCTCCCCTTTAGTTACTACCACCGCTTTTTGGCACCATCATTAGACCTTGGATATCCTGTGAGATATCCTGCAATTGAACGTGCCCAAACACGATGGGCCAATTATTCCCCTATTGCCTTTTTTAACCACCTTTAGGAACCATTATCAAATCATATATATTATGTAAGATCAAAGATTCTACTCAGGTTATTTAAACATGCCCAAACATGATAGATTTGCTACTCGCCGCTATGAATCACTACGATCACCTTTTGGTGCAATGATCACCAACCATAATCTTGCCAAGAGGAATTAAATGCGCTCAAATATAATGGGTCAGCTCTTCACCGATACCAACGAGATTACACCGCCATTGTCTGGTCTGGAGATTATGCCAAGCAGTGATATAATTATGAATTTATATCAACCATACATTTTAACTCTATGTACAAGCAAATTTTCAACTTAATCAGATAAAATAAAATGGATCGAAATTGATTTACGAAGTTTAACCAAATAATTAAGCTTTTAAAATACGCGGAAACAACTAGAGACCCGTGTAGATACCTGAATACTTACGATAAATCGGGACACTTGGCAGTATATCTCACGCCAGTTTCGTCCTGTATATATTTTCATGCTGAGGTGCGCTATAAGAAGTTTTATTTCATTAAAAATTATATAATTTAGCGTTAAAGATACTTATATTTTCCTTGAGTTATGTATATTCTTTTTCATGTTAATAATTTATTCGGTTTTTCATTAATTAAACATTATTTTTAATTTTCTTTTTTTCTTCGACATGTTTACTTATAACATTACCATATCTGCTAAAAATAGGTTGTGAATTATACCAGATATCTTTATCATAAATAAAATAAAGCGATGAAAAGTCATTCATAGGTACATCAATTTAACATCCCAAAGGCCATCATACCATTTTAAAAGAAAACTTTGTTTATTCAGTTCTTTATTATAAATTATTCTAATGAAAAATTCAATGTTAGAAGTAGGTAAATGTGTCACAAGTTAACCAAGGAAAATTTTAAAAGTCACACTACCACAAATATTTGTTACTTTTACATGATATTTTTCAAATGAACACGCATTTACTACTGAAAAAAACTTTGCCGTCACCAAAGAACTAGATAAAGGCATAAGTGTTGTGCTTCATATAAGGTTCTTGGTTAGAAACTAAATTAAGAAAAAATCTCAGCAATGGTGATTTCCTTTTATAATCTACACAATAAAACAAAAAAAAATACGTCAAATTGTTTCGGGCCTAATAAATAGTTTTAATTCAAGTAAACTTATGTTCTGACTTAATAAATGATATTTTCTATTCATTAATTATCTTTACTTTTTAATTTAGTTGCATCTTTCGTTGAAAAATTAGATTTTTTTTTAATTATAACGTTTTTAAAATTTTCCACTGTCATGATTTTCAGTATCACTCTGTGTGAATTTTTTGAAAAATAAGCAAAGAAAATTTCAGATATTAAAATTTAAAACGACGTATTCATTATGCGTATAAACATTCACGTACCAGGAAAAAACATTTTAGCGACAAAAATGAATTTATAATATGTAATAAAAATACACAAGGAAAAAATAAGTACCAGTACGTGACTCATTCGTAATATCATCAATAATCTTTATATTTCTGAAAATAATATTTGATTCTAATGCTGGGACATCCTATTTCTGTAAAAGTACTTTTATAAAACTTCAGACACTTCTAGTGGTAATTATCAAGATATTATTACACGCCACAGTGCCATCTTGTAAACATCAGAAAAAGGCGTGAGAAAAAAAAATAATCTTCCCAAACATGTATTCACTTCAGATAACCTGATTAAGCTTAAATAGTGATGAACTGAGGTTTGAAGACAGGAACCATAAAAAGTATATTGTTATGTAAAGGTAAGTATACGTATAAAGTAGTTAACTTTTGTAATTTAATTCCATTTTCAAGTTCTCTTGTCCCACCTCTTGTACCAATCTGTACCAAACGATCGAATCTAATGATTCCAACAACTTACAAAATCACATTTTCCGAACTTAATAATGCTCCAGTTTGGTAGAAAATACCCCATATATTCCTTAAAAGTACAGCTGCCGCTAGTCATCAATAACGAATTGCCGGCAGCTGATGCCGTAGTTGCCGAAGTCGGATAGGGAATGGCTATAGCCGGTTTATGCTAACGTCTACCCGCTTGCAGCTAAGCTTCGGGTTGACATAGTGTATGTTCAATTCGAGTATTCGCAAAGAAGAAAGTTGTTTGGAGAGAATCTGTTTCTTAAAAATTCTGTTGACATCCCAGATTTTAAATAATCGATAAGATGTTCCTTTGAAAATATTTTTATAGATTCTGCTGCCATCCTTAACGTGCATTTTTGATACGTTCAATACAGGTGTCGTTTACATGAACTTTAAATTGTCTGAATTTTGGAAAACGATGACGACGAAATAGGGTATTTTCTCAACGAAATAATGTATTTTCTCACATTATTAAAAGCGTAAGTAAATTTTGGAGCACCGATTGATAAATAAATTAAAGCGTCATCCAAAAAACGCATACGCACAAATATCTTCGCGGTGACCTGACGCCAAAAATTTTCCCCTCCACTGCGCTCCCTTCACGCTTCCCACCCTACACCCACAGAATAAATTTCCCACCAACTCTAAGAAAATCGAGGCATATAAATATATCTACTTGCGGCAGTACGATATTTATTTGCATCGATTTATGTGGTGCATTGTTTGGTTTATGGGAAGTATTATTATGGCCGCCAAGTTAAATTTCTAAAATATTTATTCCGAGCACAATTAGTAGCCGAAGAATTTTGATTAAAATTGTTTAAGAATTTTGCTTCGCATTTTAATATGAGTATTAAAATAGATTATTACTAAATATGGTTTTGTGTGTATATATTTGTGCGTTCTTGCGTACAAGTGTTTACATTTTAATTTACTAAATTATTTTGGTAGTTTTGCACATAATTTCTTGTTTTTTTAATAATACAAAAAGCAAAACAATTAGTTCGTGTCTTAAAATAAAACGAGAGGTTAAAAAGCCCGTAATAAAAATTTGAAGATAATCGGTCACGTACTAAAGAAATTATATAAGTTTTAAATATAAATTTTCAAGAAATTAAAAACGACGAAAATTAATGAATATAACACTTGTTTCTTTCGCACGTTTCTATACGATACATGCAATAGGCAACATATTCTAAATTGAATATGGAACGGAAATTTCAAATTTTACACCAAATTCTCTAACGACATCTCCCAATCCCGATTTTTTAACAAATTAAATTTTACATTTTTCAGTATCAAGCAATTAAGACTTTCTAATTTGGTTAAACAATTTTTAGGAGATGACAACATCAATGAAAATGGCGTGCTAAATTTTGATACTTACAAATTGCGTAGTTAATTGAAGATTACATGAAACAATAGTATTTACGTATAAAAGTTAATCTCCATTTTCTTTTGCAGTCTAGTTTGCAGTCCTGATATTTTTGCAGGTGTGAATAGCAGAAGTCGGCATTTTAAGCGATGTTGTCATATATAAACTACACGACCGTTCATAGCTGTGTCTTAGATTGCACTAACAAGCGGCATTTTCATACTATGCATTTTATGCTTAGTTTTTGTGGACACACCGGTGAGCCCATTCTCGCCTTCTGGAGTACTCTATATTCTAAGTTCAGGTTATGTTAGCAGGTATACAAACGATGTCATGTTCGTCCACTGTCTTGAAGAAAATATTTCAGAGTAAATTCACGTAACAGCTACTCGTACTTTGACATTTTTGAAGCATTAGAAAACAATAACGTGTGATTTCGGGGTTAGAAATTTATCAGTAAAATAAAGGTTGAGTTTTTATATGGGGGTAGTTTCCTTATAACTGATGAAAATTTACATATAAAAAAGCATAAAATTAAGACTATAATCATAAAATAAAATTAACTTATATAGAAAAGCATGCAATTAAGAGTATAATCATAAAATAAAATTAACTTAGCGTAAAGACGTATTTGAAGAATAAGAATTGTTTGTAAGTTAGATAATGGAAATATATACGTATAGCGAAACGAGGCGATTGCAATGAAAATTAGTTTTTGAGGTGTATGCCAATACATAAAACAATGATCAGTATGATAAAAAAAAATGGTACAGATCAAAAAAGGTTGAGGGTTAGTTAAAGTGATCTTCCCCCTCAAAGTTAAGTTATTGGACAGTTAAAATGAATCATTAGTTATTCTCTTATAAAATAATTCAACACAATAAATGTGTAAGGAATTGTTTCTTTAGAAGAGAGATAGAGAGAAATAGAGTTAGAATCATCTTTCACGGTGTTCTTTAGATACTCTTTAAATAGCTTAAAGAGTGTGATTTGACATATACATTACAACAAATGAAGATGGAGATGTTCTAATGGATATTCAAGCGGTAACGTAATTAATACCCAAATTGAAAATTTCGTTCTGATAAATTTTATACCATTTCTATGATAAAATTAACAGGCACTGTATACAAATATTATTTACTAGTGCTACTGTTATTACTGCAATGAAGAAAATCTGCGAAAGTCTTGTAAGCTTTTGTGGCAATATCTATGTTGCCGCGTGAATTAATTTATATTAAAAAATTATATGAATTAATTTACACGGTAGCTTAGATATTGCCTTAAAAGCTTTCAAGACCTTTACTGTTTTAGACTTCCTTGCGTATTTATGTCTTGATTTAATAGAGCTGTAGAACTAGCATATCTTACATTGAATATATTACGAAACAATGATTTAGATATCATAAAGTGATAGAATCCAAAAACATTATTTTCGGAACTTTTGTCTGTTTGCATATTTGTTTATAAGTCTGTTTATTTGTTTACGTCTACAATACCTAATAGATTTTTTATGATCTGAGGTAACATATAGGCTTTATATTATTGCAATAGACTCGCCAGAAACGAAGATATGGTAATGTTAAATTTCAATTTGAAAACGCAAGCGTGCAATTGCACTTCAATTTTACATTAACTTAATTAAATTTTCCAAAAGGCTGACGTAAAGGAAATCACGGACGTAGCTAATAATAAGTTATTTTAAGTAGATGACGCGGCAGCAAGCCTTCGATTCTTCCTGTTATGGAAAGTGAGCTATGTTTAGAGTTCTCAAACTCGAAAGGAAAAACTGTCCTTATAAGACCATCACATGTCTAAACATAAGTCACAGCCGATTTTCTCAGAAATTGATTGACGTGGAAACTTAAAATTTACTCCAATAATAAAATATATTAACCCGCATATAACTCAATAGCCAAGACTCAAAATAATTATATGGATATTTCTCATATGAAGCAAATTAAGTAATCCACGCCCGTGTGTTTTTTAGTTCCATTTAAGGTCTAGAGTGTCGTTTGAAAGTATTAATAATAAGAGCCTCAAAAATATTTCATCTGATTATAGTTAGTATTCTCTTCTATATTGTGAAACTTGCAAAAAAAATTGGTCGCACCCCCTTTTTTCTGAATCTACTTAAATAAAAATAATAATAATGAGAAACAATATATGAGGAAGAAATATTTGGAATTTAAATTATCGAGAAAAAAAACATTTTACGAAATTCGTGAAAGGAAATTCATTAATTCTACGAAATAATATAGAGCATGGGTTGATTTCTAATTTAAACCTAATTAGTGACTAATTTTATTGCAAAACTTTATCTCCGCATCTTCTTTAGATGGCGCCTCTACCTGAACTATAGGTCAGGTGGACATTAAAATGTATTTACAAGAGACAACATAATTATTCATTAATTAAGGAATCAAACATTTCTTAAATAAGTATCATAATAATATGGCATTGTATAGATTGTATTGTTTTTGCAAATTTGAATGTGGTGAAATATATCATAAACGAGGAAAGTTGATTACATTTTTCCAATGTACCGGCAAATAAAGCAGTGTGGGCATTTGGCAATGAAGATCAGCGGCCCAAAGTAAAAATTCACGTTCAGTTCGAAAAATAATGGAAGTCACATTTATTCTAAAAATGAACGTTGTTGCGGATTGTATACTAGAGAAATAGAACACAATCAAAATTAGCTGATGTACACAATTTAATTTAATTTAATTTAATTAAAAAAAATTTTAAAAATAAATTTTAAAAAATTACTAAGCATGCTCATAAGCTTATTAAGTACCAAGGAATCATTTAATAAGTGAAAATAAATTTTGTCGGTGAAATTTCCCATCTGAACCGTATAAATGAAAATCAAGCGAGAGAAAGTCAGTAGGAAATATGAAAGGATAATAATCATGCTAAAATACATACAAGCAACGTTTTTTAGATACTTTTAATTAGGGTGTCCTTGGTCTTGTGCTGATTCCAAATGAGAGCTAACTTATTTCGAACTAATGATTTTCTTCTCACCAAGACTTTGCACTTAGATATTTGTGTTCTCGGTTTAATATGAACTAATATAAAATCTCCTGAATCAGGTTTAAGCTCATAATTGTGTCAAAAGTTGCTAGGATTTTACCTAAAGTTTAGCAGAAAATTGTAGCAATGATGCCAAATCTCAGTTTTCGCGAAATTCACTATATATCTACGCCTGTGAAAGTTATGTTTAAAACGACAAAATACGTAAAACATATAAATTACTCACTCTACTAGGCGAACTCGCATTACAGGGGCGCTGTAAATATATAAATATTTAAGGATATATAAACATTTAAGGGTACTCAGAGATATATAAATATTTTAGGATACATGGTATTTATTAGAACTATTTACAAATATTAATATTATATTTTCCCATGTATATGTATTATCCGGTATATCTTTTACAGGCGTGTCATAAATCATAAATTTACAGCTATATCGCCAGAACTATTTTACATAATTTTGTAAACAAATTATTTTCTTAATTAAAACCGAAAAACAGACAAAATTTATTCAAATTTACCTTTCCAGTGACCAATTGTTAATTTTTGTATATACATGTATTTAGTAAAGGAAAAAATATATTCATAAATACTAGCTTCATTATCTTTGAGCGGATTATAAATTAATATAGTTTCATTACGTATTGACCGAATAAAGCTTCCATGTTTTACTGTTTTCTACCGATTTGTCCAGGCCAGGGTAAAAGAGGTCTCCATTATTTGTAACTTTTTCAATCATAAAGGGAAAAAATATTCCCCCAAATTTTTTTTAACTCAGCGTAATCAAAATTTACCGACGTTATTGTAATAAATAAATTATCACAGGAACTGGAAACTAGCAGAGCATAAATTTGAAAAAGAAAGATGGATGAGAAAAAACTGGGTATTGAAAATTAATTGTAAGGACACAATTTTCCTATAAAATTGCATAACGGCAGAAAAGAAAATCGTAAAGGGTTACTTTATTAATGATTTTGTTTGGTTTTATTAGGAAAAAGTGAGTACTAAATGTTAATTAATAGTTATCTTCATATTTTGTACATCCTTTTTGGTACCGATATTGAATATATCGAAGAACGGCAAAGGAAAAATAAATGTTGCTTCTTATTTTCTTATAGTTTCCAATATCTTCGTCTTCAAAACCTTACGCCCTGTTCGCGCCCTTCAATTATTCGCCTAAATTTTTAGCTGTTAACTAAGACTGTTAGAAAATGCTTTTCCGGCAGGCGCAAGGGTCGAGGGCCAAAGTCAATTTCACTTACGCGATCTCGTATCAGGGTCTCGCGGCTGCGCCATTAATCTAATTGTTTCCACGGCCCTTTTCATTACGGAGCCCGTTTCCGGCCACCATTGACTGAATTGTTTTTGAACCCTCTAGAAAAAGAGAGGGGTCATTTACATTTGTTTTAAAAATTATTTGTATTTGCAGATATTTCACATTGTACGTAGTCACAAGTAGTTCAGGGTTAAAGATGGTATTAGATAATTAAGACTTTTAAAGTATACAACTACACACCTTTCATGAGTAAAAATGTTATTGCTCAATTACTTTATGGGGTATCTTTTGTAAAAATCGATGAAATAAAAATAAAAAAAAAGCTTTAATTGAACCTCAAATAGTGTTTCAATTAAATTCGAGTTCATTCCAACTCAATCGTCAAAATAGAATAAACTATTAAGTTCACCAGATATGGTAGAGAATATTGAATACAAGTGGTTATTTTACAAGCGTAATAAATGATTATTCCCACTTTCAATTTCAAACGATACGCTTAAAAAAGCTCAGACGTCCGACTTCCGACTGTTTGAGTAATGTACGATTGAATTCCAAATCACTAATATCCTTTATTTCTACTTTTATTGTGAAAATGATAATATAATATTTCTCAATTACTAATTGAAGTTTAGATTTGGAATTGTAGATAATAAACTATTGATGGTTGTAACCGAAATAAACAAATAAGTCGATTTAAATAAGTAATTTAGGAATCAATCGTACCTTCATCAAGAAATATACAAATTGACCTTAATTTTTTTTCACGTCATTTATATCAATTACAGTAATTGAGTTTGTTGTTCAGACTCCATTTTAATACTTATTTGAAAATAGAACCGAAGTTTTTTTATTCAGTAAATATATTATTTAAAATTTTTCTCGTAATTTTTTGTTAAAATCTCGTGTATCACATTTCTTCGGTTTTGCTTAACTCAGTTTGTATTTGGCCAATTTTTCAGTTTCATTATGAATTTATTGTAATATTAAGTCTATCATTTCTCAATTGGTATTACAATTGATTAAACATTTTGTGTGTAGAATCTCTATTTTAACGAAAATTCAGGAAAGTTCCATCAGTTTTTAACTGAGCACTTAGTTTTAGTAACGGCCTGTTGCATTATGTCAACAGGAGTTTAAAGGAAAGCTTACACGCAGACATGTAAATGAGATAATAGGGTTACATAAGTAGGCTTAGGAATAAATTAATACAGTTTCCAGGGACCCTAAGGATGAGGCTACAGGGTTAAGAATATGAACTAGAAGGGAGCGGCACCGTCGATAATACGATTGGATCACGCAGCGCCCTACGGGGCGTTCGTTTTTTATGATTAAATGTGAAATGCGCCGTTTCCACCGCCCCGTGATGGATATCTGTGTTACTGTAATGGTTATTGATAGATCGCGTCCTTTCATTTGTGCTCTCTGTAACGTTAAATGCCGTGTGAATGGAGTTTGTGGACGCCCTCGTATGATTGATGCGTTTGACTGGAGGGGGGATCAAGGGGAGAAGGAGGATATTTAAAAACATGGTTTCAGACGTTTCTTTGATGTATTTCTTTTTCTTATTTGTTATTCGCTTATTGCGTAGTAGATATTCTTTTAATTATTTCGGTGTAAGGTGAGGCTTTTTATACAAATAGTTTTGGGTATTATACGCCTATACACAGCAGTACATTGCCAAAGAAATAAATGACAATTTCCGCCGACGGGCAGCGTTTCTACAATAATTGCCCTCTGTATCCGGACACCCAACTCTCTCCCAATCACATTTTTAATTGTCCTGCAATACTAGCCATACTCTCCACCATTGCTCCGAATCCCCCTGGTCATCTTCTGTCTTCTAATACTTTTGATCCCATCTGACTTTCCTTGTGCACTATATGGATACGATATCAAACAACCAACCGACCAAGTATATCTCTGAAGGCTGAAAAGTTTGAGACCCTTGTTATTAATCCAGACAAACAATACCACAAACTATATATGAAATTTAAAGAAAAAAAATTCTTTCGTGTCATTAGTTTATTGACTATAAGTGATATAATTCCAGACTTTGGCGAATACTCCTAGGTGTTTTTAAATAGCCTTGTTTCATGCAAGACAATATTATATCAAGAACCTTTTTAAAATCCGCGTCACGTGCCTAAAACATTAAGGTAACAAAATTCTAATCCGGGACTTTGTAACAAAACTTTTTAGTTGCGTAAAAGGTTTTCTTGATTCAACCGAAAATAAATATCAACCAGTGTCATTTTTGTTTAAGTGTTTACAGGTTTTCATAATGTAAGAACTTACTTAAATGAGATTTTTCCACAAAAATGTATAGTGACAGATTTGGGATCTAACCACATTGATGTTAAGACCAGACTATTTTGTGAACATTTCAATGAGTTTTAAAACTTTAATAAACCCACGGTAGTCATTTAAGCAAATGGTACTGTTATTTTCATAATGGTCATTTATTTTTAGACCGACTTTCTCGATAATGCCAATATTTGTGCTTCGGCATGATTTCTACAGAAAAATCCTGAATTTTTTGGTTTTTGTCTATGAGCCAATTAATTAGGATGGAATGCTAAAAATATACCACCAGTGCTCTGTACCATAACTGAATGTGAGAGAACTTGCCACATAGGGGTAAAGACCATTGTTATAATTAAAGTTATCCAACTCTTCCATGATGGCGTTTTCATCAATGCAACTAGATGATACTTTTTCGACTAACCAATTGAACACTAGGAATATATAGACCGTGTGCGTATATCAATTTTACATGACTGTTACGGCTAATGAGTTTAGACATAGAGTGATGATTAAATGATTAGGTTTTCCTATAAACCTTTCTAAAATATTTTGTACATTAGATATATGTGAAAACAGGACCTACTCAAGTTTGCGAATGGAGAAATTAAAATAAGCCAATATATAAGTTAAAAGCTCTTCGCCCGCGGCTTCGCTCTCGTAGACGATTCGTTTTCTATACTTCAGTCAAATTTTTAATCAATTTCAAAAGGGAAGTTATAAATTCGACCCAAATATATTTAATATTATTAAATATGTTAGTGTTTTAAGGTTTCTAAATAAATGCACAAAATTTCATAAATTTATAAATTTATGAATATTTGTGTTATTTGTTTTTCCACGTATTTCTCAGAAACTACTAATCAGATTACATTTATTCTATTTTTGTCGGTTTAAGTATCTTTTAACTCAGAGATAGTGAACATTTTATAAAAATCGGTTTTGTAGTTTAAAATATAAAATAAAAAGTGGGTTTTATTTTTCTTAAATTACTATTTACTTGTATGTTGTTAATACTATTCTTTATTTATATATCAACAAACTCTACAAATAGTGTCTACCTAGTTTACGCAAATATAGTAGCAGAGAGGAAGTTAGAATTTAATACAGCACTTCCTTGTATACCACACTGATGGTTGTAATGTCTGGTGTTAAAATCTTGTGAGCAGCAAAACTCCCCTAAGTCAATGCTTACCATATTTTATAATCCTAAAATTTATTAATCGACGTTGCAAAGATGTAGTCGCTTGAATTCAAAAACATAATAATAGGATATAAGCAGTATTAGCGGTACAACGACCCCCCCCCCCCACTCGAGTACAGTCTGTGAACACAGTGGCATGCAAAAATTTACAATAGAAATATTTTTTCCTTATAAACTTAACTAACAATTTTCATCCGGTTAGATATTGAATCTCGTAAAATTCTTAAATACTACACATTATTTTTATTGAAAATATTAAAACCAAATTTTAAGTAAAAATTACCATAAAAATGTTCTTCCCATGCAAATGTAGCAACCTCTTTTTATCCCCTTAGGGGTTGAATATCGGAATATGTTTAAATGCTTGTTAAATTATTTGTATTGCAAAGCATTAATACAATTAATATTTTCAGGTAAAAATGATCATGAAAATTTTCTTAACATAGAAATTAGCCACACCTTTTCACCCACTTAGGGGTTTAATATTGAAATATGCGTAAATACTTGTTTCATATTTTGTATTGAAAAATGTTAACATAAATTTTTAAGTAAAAATTGTCATAAAATTGTTTTCCCGTAAAAATTTAGCAACCCCTTTTCATCCCTTAAAGTTGAATATCGGAAAATGGTTAAATGCTTGTTTAATTATATGTATCAAAATGCTATTGCATTAATACAAATTTTGAAATAAAAATGATCGTAACAATTTTTTCCTATATAAATTTAGCCATCCCTTTTCATCCCTTAGGGGTTGAATCTCAGAAAATGCTTGTTTCATTATTTTGTATTAAAAAGCATTAATACAAATTTTTAAATAATAATTACCATAACAGTTTTTTCTCGTATAAATTTAGCCACCCCTTTTACCCGCTTAGGAGTTGAATCTCGAATAATGCTTAATACTTGTTTCATTATTTGTGTTGAAAAGCATTATTACCAATTTTTAAGTAGAAATTGCCATAACAATTGTTTTTCTTATACAAATATAGCCACTCGTTTCCACCCCTTAGGGACTGAATATCAAAAAGTACTAAATACTTTTTATATTATTTGTTTTGAAAATCATTAATAAAATTTTTTAAGTAAAATTTACCACAAAATTGTTTTCCCATACGAATATAGCCACCCTTTTTTACCCCCTTAGAGGCTGTATCTGAGAAAATCCTGAAACATGGGTAACATTATTTTTGTTAAAGAGTATGAAGACCCAGTTTTAAGTAAAAATTACCATAAAAATATATTTTCCCATACAAATTTAGTCACACCTTTTCACCCCCTTAGGGGATGAATTTCGAAAAGTCCCTTCTTAAACGATGCCTCCATTACAAAATCAACACCTTCTCCAAATTTTAAATTTTTATCATAAGCAGTTTGCGCTGGGCGCTGATATGTCAATTTAAACATTTCCTTTTATACATATAGATTAAATTCGTCTGTTTTTGACTACGAAAAATGTGAAAACGGATTTTCTCAGAAACTATGCAACGTACAAACTTGAGCACCATTTTTAACCCACATACATATTATTAGCCAACATACTTTGCACTACCTTACTTATTTAATATATGCACGTAAGAATTATAGCTGAGATAAATAAAGTATATTCATATTTTTACTTTATTTTTGTATATAATGTGGTATCATTACATATAAGGAATACAAAAATTATTTCTTAGTTTTAAATTTCATATTTAAAAAGCTATTTTAAAAAATATATGAAAATAGAGCATGACCTCGCCATTTATTTCCGAAACTACTAAATCAAAAAACCACTAAAAACAGGGTTGGTAAAGTCTGACTAAAATATTTCAAGAAATTACTAGATATTATAATTTCTTGAAATATTTTTGGAATATGGACATTCACAGGTTTTTTATAAAGGGTACAGTAGGCAGTAAATTCACGTGAAAAAAGTATATTTGTAAATAGTTTAATGGAAATAGTGAGGTAATTAACGCTCTATTTAATATTAATTAGAAATTCACCTTTATTGAACTTCCCTTTCCTAGAATCCGGTATTCATTGTCGTTAGGGTGTAATTTTTATTTCCAATTTCATTTTAAATTATAAAGTTTTTTCTCTAATTTCAAATGTTCATCTTTATTCCGAATGAGATATTAAACAATAAATTTATGGCCATAATTTGCTGAAATAGTGATAATCTATGCACTTTGTTTTGATACATAGCTATTTAAGTCAGTCAGCTCCGTATTCTTGTTGAAAAATTATAAATATACAATATTTATTCCGAACGGGATATTAAATAATAAATTTATGGCCATAATTTGCTGAACTGAACACTTTGTTTAGGTATATAGCTATTTAAGTCGGTCAGCTCTGTATTCTTATTGAATAATGATAAATATACCATATATACGAAAAATTAAATTAATATGGAAAATTACGATGTATAATTCTCCATCCCCGCTTTTATCATGTTACATCTGTCACTAATGATCGTGACGCTCGTTCTACCGATTCTTATTTTGCCGTATGTCGGAAAATGTCATGTCGAAATTGTGTCAAATTGTTCAGCATAATAAAACTGTTTAATTATTTTCAATATTTATGAAACTTACTAATGGCGTTATTTAAATTTTTCGAAATATTTTTTTATCAATCATTGTCGTTCAGACTTTAACACCGAACTTCTTACATCGCCAATTAAAGTCAGCCCCAACCCTTTTACTCCAATTATACGAACACCACTTAAAGAAAGTAATCACACGGAAAGATAATAGCAGTTTATTAAATACCAATATCTTTACTCGTCAAATACTTTGGAAATTCATTCTCGGGTCGTGGATAGCTTAATTAAAATTGGCGAAAAACGTATAGACAGAAGAGGGCCTAGCGCAGTGCCGATGGAAACTAAAGAATGAGAAATTTCTTTAAGTATTTAATTATAAATTTGTCGACTGAATGCGAAAACTTGCTAAGTACAAGCGATATAATCCTCGGAGCTTCGCTTTGAAGTTGTTCCGAAGTTTAATTTTAACTTATTTTTCAATCAGTGTACGCATTTTCAGTAAGATCAAAATCAGTTTTAATATAAATAATTAAATTTTGTAAAACTGTAGTTTACGACATCTTTAATCTTAAAAGATTTATGCCTCGGAGCGTGTTGTTGTTTATTGGTTTTCTAATTTTAAAATGATTTCAACAACTTTGATTTGATTTTCCGTAAAAGTCAAATAATGTTTAAGTGTATTTATTTTTAATTACTAATAATTAATATAAGATACGGTGATCACGACACACTATAATATTAGTTTACAAAGGATGTATTGGTCGCGTGTTGCTTTATTACAGATTAAGGTTTTTGTAAATTTTCATGATAAAATTTAGTTTATCTTTGATTATTTAGTTTCTATTATGTATTTTAAACGTTATCTTAGAATGAGCTGAACATATTAATAAATATTTGCTAATGGAATCGTAGATTAATTATTCTTCTAATACTTTGTAACATTTAATCTTTGGCTTGGCTTTGAATTTAAAATTTGAGTGTAGATTGTTTTAAATCAGTCAGTTTTTAAACTTAGCAACTTATTTATCATTTTGTCTTTGCTTCTTTTCTGATATGAATATAAAATCTATCGCGGAGATAACTTACAGCGGATGCCATAGAATGTTTATTATATTTGTTATCAGAATGCTGTAAAGGATTTTTTTACTCCATTTACTTCCATATTTCAGGAAAAGTTCTCGCTGAAAGACTAATTTGGTGACAACAACTAGCTACCTCTTTCAAACTATGAATATATTACATTCATTTATCAAATCAAATATTACATCAAAACCCTCCAATCTAGTTTATTCAGAAAGTGTTCAAAACAATGGTCCAATTGTCTTTTTCGATGTTATCCAAAACAGTTTTATGTGAACTAGCATAAAATTATGTACACAATACACCAAAAAATACCTTACAAGTTTTTAATTATGTACACATTAATAATAATTATGTACACAATACACCAAAAAATACCTTACAAGTTTTTAATTATGTACACATTAATAATAATGATGTAAATTATGTACACAATACACCACCAATACTATGTACACAATATTATTTTATTATTATTTATTATTAACTTTTATGTACAGTACATTGCTACATGAGCAATCTCTTCCAGTCAACCATAACAATTTAATAATAATTATGTAAATTATGTACACAATACACCAAAAAATATCTTACGAGTTTTTAATTATGTACACATTAATAATAATTATGTACACAATACACCAAAAAATACCTTACAAGTTTTTAATTATGTACACATTAATAATAATGATGTAAATTATGTATACAATACACCACCAATATTATGTACACAATATTATTTTATTATTATTTATTATTAACTTTTATGTACAGTACATTGCTACATGAGCAATCTCTTCCAGTCAACCATAACAATTTAATAATAATTATGTAAATTATGTACACAATACACCAAAAAATATCTTACGAGTTTTTAATTATGTACACATTAATAATAATTATGTACACAATACACCAAAAAATACCTTACAAGTTTTTAATTATGTACACATTAATAATAATGATGTAAATTATGTACACAATACACCACCAATATTATGTACACAATATTATTTTATTATTATTTATTATTAACTTTTATGTACAGTACATTGCTACATGAGCAATCTCTTCCAGTCAACCATAACAATTTGTATTGAAATTTAGTTGGTAGACTGTAAAAGATTTTACAATGAAAATTCTTCATAGTATATTAGACAAAAAAAATACAAAGGTAAATTAAAATAGAAAACAAAATATTGACATGATTTGGGATGAGAAAGATAGGAAAGGGCAAGGATACAAAGGAGAAGGTTTCAGGAGATGCAGGACTTTTTCACTCGATCTTTGAAAATATTTAGAGACGTGATTTTCCTGATGTCAGGATCCAGGTGATTCCAAATTTTTGCTGCTTGGACAGTGAAGGATTTTTCGTAAGTGGTAGAGGTATGTTTAAGAATAAGTAGGGTGTGTGAACTTTCAGATCGCAGCCCAAAGCCACGAGCAGACAAATCTTTAAATTAATTTAATCGTAATAAACTATAAACATTTTATTACGATTTAATTAATAAATTATTAACGTTGTGTTTGGTCATAAGATGCTGATGCTATCTTTGTACTAGGCTTCTCGATTAACAGTAAATTTTGCATAAATACGCGCTAAAATTTTGCGAAAATTTGCGCTTTGATAAAAAGTACAAGTAACAATAGGATAATTGATGAAAAGATTTTGTTACAATAATATAATATTACTGTGTGAAGGATATTCTAAAATAAACAAGAATAAATAGTAGCAACTGCACTTAAGTTTCTCACATTGCATAGAAGTTACTAAAGTAGGGTTAATAAAGTAGACGTAACTCTCTACTTCATTACGATTAAATTCATCTTGGGGGACTTTCTTTGAGGAGTTCATCTTGAAAGACTATATTTGAGGAGTTCATTTTGAAGAACTGCGATTATTATTTAGGCCCAAATTTTAATTGGTTAACTTAAAATCCTTCTTAGATAATTTTTGTTTTAAATTCTTATTTATAAAAATACTAATTTATAGGTACAGTTTTAATTGTGTACACGTCCGCCTGTGCATAGGTATGTAATGTAAGTACGAGTAGTATGTTATGGTAATTGGTACTTGTGGACATTTTCTTTCCTACCGTTTAGATGAGAAGATAAGAGTTCTATCAAAAAGAATTTATGTTGTATAACAATTTACAATTATAGCGGGCATATTCCAAGCTTCATCTGTTACATTTTACCCGATTGTTTTTTATTAATTCTTGATGTGTATTAGTAAAAAGTTGTACAATTTCACATCAGCAGAAATAGTTAACACTTATTACCAAAATATAATTAGATGTTCTATTTGCCAGAAGTTTCCTGTGTTGAGAAAGAACAGTATGCCTTATTAAATAAAAAAATAAATTTCCCCCTTTAAAGTAATTACTATTCAATGAAGTTCCAAGATTGCTCACTTTATCCCAAATCTTTTTGACAACTTTTGTCATTAAGTGTGGATTTGTCTGGTTGAATCATGGTCATTATTTTATACAATACGAAGGTTGATAAACCATGACTCTCAATGGCCAAATGTACTAGGTTTTTAATACAGATTATTTTTAGCACCATTTAGAAAGTACAACCTTCAGAACCACAGGGTTTTAATGAGACGCTACAAAAATATCAACCACAAAAAAGTTAAAAAAATTTTATCATCTTATGTGGTGGTGATGTAAACTGGAAAGTTCATGTGATTTAATGAGCTTGGACTATTTTCTTAAAACTAGGATGAAACATGTTATAAAAATTCGTAACTATAGTTTATGTTAATGCAATTAATAACTTAAAGAATAAAATCACAGGCGTTCTTTCTGACTTTCTATCCTCATTATGTAAGACCATTATTGACAATTGAACATTGTGGGCACACGTCACCAAGCTAAGATACAAGAAATTATTTTTCAGCATAATGTCATCGAATGTGAAACCAAACTAAACATAAAATTAGAACATTATCACTGACACGATTTTTTGACAGAATTTTTAAACATAAAATCACATTGAACGATTTTGACAATTAACTTCGCTTTCAATATATTAAATTCAGATAATTTTATCACATCTAACCCTATCAAAAATGCTTTCTTAGCCTTAGTAAGCAATATTTTAAGAAATAGAATTACAATTAAATGAAAGTACGTGATGTAATATTATTTCTACTTTCTTTAAGTTCTTTACCACGACCTAGTTTCGTTGTATTACAACACCTTCAGGTGGGCTATTAGCAAAGATGTACCAATCTTTGCCAATAGCCCACCTGAAGATGTTGTAATACAACGAAACCTAGGTCATGTTAAAAAACTTAAAGAAAGTAAAAATAATACTACATCACATAGTTTCATTTCATTGTGAATAATGAATTTCTACAAAATTAATGCCAAACATATTCAAACAGAATTACGCTATCTTATTATCTGAAACTATTCGTAATTCTGTCGTTTGTCAAAATTACGAATAGTTTCAGTTAATAATTAATTAATAATTTCAGATTCAAGTCTTTTTATTCTAACAATTTTGAATAATAAATAAATTTAGCACATAAAACACTCAATATATATATATATATATATATATATATATATATATATATATATATATATATATATAAATTACGTTAAAAGGGCCTAAAATAGATACCATTCCTTAATTAATACGTTAAGCGTCATGAGAGGGAGGAAATAAACGTGGCCAAATACATATCAGATTCCCTCACAAAAGGCTCGTTCAATATTTACATTTAAATAATTAAACATTACATAGCACACAACAGTACGTCTTATAATTTATTGACATAAAATTGCTGATATATATTTTTTTATGAGTTTGTGATGTAATGATCGCCAAATATCTGTAATGTGGCAAATTAAAGTCATTGTAAGTCTCTTGTAATATTATATATTTTGTTGAAATTTTATTACTTCATATAATTATCACAAGCGTAAAGAAAATATCTCCATCCCATCTTTGTTGTACTGGTAATTTTTGCTTTAAGTATGTTTTTATACAATCCCCTCTGTTTTATGACGCTTTAAAATATTATCTTCTACGCTTTGTCCAATTTGATCCGTTTCTGTCTTTCTTGGTCTTTCACAGTTTTCTACTCTTTTCCTCCATATATATATTTTCGTTTAATCTCATAAATATATATATATATATATATATATATATATATATATATATATATATATATTTATAATTGAAGTTTTATTTACTAAGAGTACCACATATTCCATTAGTCATATGTAATACTCGTTTAATATAAACTGTACATGGATATTTATAACGTATATGGAATAACGTTGCCGGTAATGATATCGTGATTGTTTTTTTTTATTACATTTGTCTGAATATTCTTCATATTCGCCATCTACGATTACACGGAGTTAGATTCTCTGATCTGGACATACTACTTTGTCCATTCTCCTGAGAAAGGTGTGTTCCTTATGTCCATTCGTCGCCCAGGTTGTTGAGGGTCGTCCTCTTCTTTTTCTTGTCTCTTTTTTTGAAACCTCCGAAATAATTGGCATTTTCTTACGATATGATCGTCAGGTCGTCGCATCACACGATCGAATCATCGTGATTTGGACTGTGCTATCTTATATCGGAGTTACTTTCAAATTTCCCCTCACATGTTGGTTGCACACTCTTCCTTTGCGTGTGACTCCACTCAGACACCATAGCATCCGTATTTCTATGGTGTGTACTTTTTGTTTGTGGATCTTATTGATCGCACTGATTTTGCCGTTATGGAGGCTCACTGGACGGATTATAATTTAATTGAATTTTGTTTCCGTTGGCATTTTCACGTTACACACGTAAAATGTTACAGGAATGCCTGTTAGCACACGCCACTAGTTTCACGTTTTGTGGATTACGTCCGCGTCAATTGCCGTTCTAGATCGTATAACTTGTATCTGTTGTAACAAATATAATTAAATATTTCTATGCTCTTGTGTTTCCTTTTCTTTTTGTCAGTCTTGGTGATTTTTTTTTGCGCCTTTCCTCCAGACTTTTTATTTAAGCCTATTATTCATGCTATATTTATCATGTAAAGCTTATATGTCACTTTGATATACTTTGAATACAACATCTAGGCAGTGAACACAGTTTTTAATTAATAGTCTCATTTTAATTAATATACTTATACTGCATACAATTATACAATTATACATTTTAATTAATATACTTATACTACCTGGATACTTAGTTTTACCGTAATTGTTTCACTAGTTCTTTATATGAATTGTAAACCATAGATATACAAAGAAATATATAGAAAAACATAAATTTCAAATTTGTTTAAAGAATCCATTATTACCTTTTCTTGCACAAAGAGTTATGGAAAAATCAGTGCCCTAACTATTGTTAAATTTTAATTTAAGACTGACTGTGATGTCAATATCTTAGTCTCTCCTTCAACGAGCTAGAACATATAAAGGGATGAAATGATTATCTTGATAGGGCCATTGGTCAGATGATAACTAAGTCGCGACATCGAACTAGCAGTCGAAGAGCTGATAGATACAAGGAGTAGTGGGAGAAATACTATAGAGCAGTAAAACAACCAATATCAGAAATTAGATAGGTATATAATCCACATTTGGTAATTAAATACTAACGATAAACGATAATAACGCGTTCGTATGTAACAAACGCGTATTTATAATAATTATATAATTATATGTATTAATTGTATAAAATATATATAAGTATACCTTAATAATAAAGGAATTATATAACTGGTTATCAATTCGGAATAAAAAAGAGGCCCTTTAATTTTATGTATTTTAAATTTATTAATGTATTTTTAATTAATGCGTTTTAAATTATTTTTATTAATATGTTCGTTATACTTCATTTTACACTGTTTTGATAATTATTTTTTTTATTTAAATCAGGAATACGATACGTGTAATGTTAAAACATCCAATACGCCATCAGTAGGCGAACTGATGATATTTGATTATGTCACACTGACCATATTCCCATGAGTATAAAATATTATATATTAAAGACATTTTAATTCTAATATCTTGATTTTTGTATATCGTAAACATTGCAATGAAAATGTTGAAAATAAAGAACGACCACAATGGATGTATTAATATATTATTTATACAACATATGCAAATACACACACACACACACATATATATACATATATATATATATATATATATATATATATATATATATATATATATATATACACATATACATATATACGTGTCCGAAAATAAATGTCGGACAAAAAAAGACGGTATTCGTTGGCTAAAAAGGAATAAATTGTCGTTGAAATAAAACGTAAAATACGTCCTTTTTCTAATTAAGTGCAAAAAAATATTGCACATAACTCTATTTAACACAACTAATACCGCTAACGCATGCACACAAGCTCAAGCTAGTCGTACGCAACCACTACATTAACCCGAGCGGTGCTGATTCACGTGCGCAAGTATCGTGTGTATGAAAAAATGACAAATAATTATGAATATTATTTTTAATTTTCTAAAAAAAAGTCATCTTTCAAATTTTATTTTGATGAAAATCAATTATTTTTCAATCAACGAATAACATCTTCCTTTGTCCGACATTTATTTTCCTCACACCGTGTATATATATATACACACACATATATATGTATATATATATATATATATATATATATATATATATATATATATATATATATATATATATATGATAGATGGTAGAAACATGAAAGAATTGTTTTTTTATGTATTTTCAGCATTTATAAGCACTGTAATTCTGAATAATTTCGTCAATTAACACTATGTTGTGTTAATTTTTAATTAATTCTTGCTTCTTGAAATTGATTTTTTGTTAGTCAAAATTTTTCCAAAAGCAAAAAATGTAACTGACCTACTTTGAAACAGCAAACAATTAGTTCTAAAACGATGCAAATAAGTTTACTAATATGGTAATAAAAAAAAAGAAAAAATCTATCTACATACTGAAAAAAGTTCATAAGGAACGATCTTGTTGCAATCGAATTAGAAAAACGAAATATCGAAAAAACCGAAATAAATTACATTGGACGCCAATATAATATTTGGATGCCATATTATCATATTGGTCAGTCTTGACAAGGACAGGCAGTCGGAGAAGGATATTAAAAAATAAAATATATGCTTTCAATAGTAAACTTAAGACATTACTTCGAGTCGAAGAAAAACATTGTAAACCATTGTTAATATTCAAGAAGACTTATCGCATTTTGCGAACGAACTCGAGATTCGGCGTACAAATACGGGTGAGTACAAACGAATTTTAACGTCCTATAACATCAAGTTTCGGGGAGAAAATGAAACAAATTAATTCATCCGAGGTAAAGTACAAGGACCGGAGACGCAGAGTAGAGCAGCAAAGAGGGAGATGGTGGCTCAAATTGGCTTAATTAAAATTCAAAGTTAATATTCATCCCCCGCCCCGCGCCGCTCGTATCCTTCGTCCTTCCTAAAGATAAGCACTAAATAACATTATTTCGCGTTCAATAGGCCATTCGCTCTGCTTCTTGTCAGCTTGGGATTTAGCAGTAGTTTTCTCCATTTTAATAATGTCTCAATTGTTAATTTTTTTAAAGAAAAACAAAGAAAAAAATCGTGCCCTCATAGGACGCCTGGCAGATGTAAAACTTTTATTTTTTTAAATGCTTTTAACGTTTAAGACAGTTTAATGTAATATACAGATATAAACGAATAAAGTTGTAAACAATATTAAATAAGAAACAATCTGATACACTAAAAAACACGAAAAGTAGCGTTTGTGTAATATAGTAGAAAGAGCATGTAGTGTAGTAGAATGTGTTAAGCCGTAAAGAGTCAAGACACGAAGTTGACCGAATGGCAGAGAAGACCTGAAGCGGGCTGAATTAAGCCGAAAAGAGCCGATAAGGCACGAAGCTGATCGAATGGCAAGATGCGACCTGCCATCGGAAAATTTTAACTTCTTTTGATGTTTCACATCAAAACGAAATACATATTTCTGAAGAACACAACTTAGAATTGTAGTTTTAATGGAATATTATTATTTTTACGGTTTCGCACTGCAAAAGAAAAACGGAATTTCTAAAACATTCATGTGGCCTTCTATTCGTTTGTGACAGCCGTTTTTAAAGAATATTATATAAACAATGAAAAAAAAATTAAATGTTATACCTAATGTGAGAAAATATTTCTTTCATAATTTTAGGTCTTGAGGGATAAAGTTAAAAATATTCAAAAACATGTGTCCCATATTTCCGAAAATTATGATCTAGATGACTTAGTTTTACATACATATATATATATGTGTGTGTGTGTGTGTGTGTGTGTGTGTGTGTGTGTGTGTGTGTGTGTGCGTGCGTGTGTGTGTGCGTGTGTGTGTGTGTGTATGTGTGTGTGTGTGTGTGTGTATGTATGTTTGTATAAATGCCATTAATTACAAGAATGGAACGATTTTATTCAGCCATCGCTTACCTGTGAATGCAATTTGTCATGTCATGACATATTTTCTATTTAAAATTTAATGGTTTACCGGTCATAATTCGTGCTTTGTTAATATTTAATGTTTTTATTTATTGGTTTTGTGCTGAATTAATTAAATTTTGTTGTTGGAGCAATTGGACTCGAGTTAATAAAAAAAAAGTATTGAACTTTAATATCTGTCTCCAAAATAATTAGCAATCGACGTAAACCAAACTCTTTACGATTTTCTTTCAACATTTTCCTTATTGAGCAATAATTGCTACGAAAACTCATCCGAGTCAATAATCGCTTTCCAATTAGGAAATGAAAGATGAAAACCTTTATTTCTTCATTTGATTTATGCTTTTTGAAACACGAATATGGAATGATTAAGGGACTATCCATTAGTTGCTGTTTTTCTCTTTTTTTTTATTACAATTTATTGAATCGAACTCAAGAAACAGGGATCCCCTTTTAAATACAGGAAAATCGCAATTTAAATTGTTGAAGACATGTACTCGTTGCATTTGTTGTCTTGTTTTCCTCTTCAACCCATCTTGTATCAAATTTAATTTGTTTTTTTTTATTTTAGCCATGCTTTACTAACTATTACAAATTCATGTCAGTGTTTACCTAATCTGTCTACGCATAACATCTAATTGGGTTAATTTATACAATCAACATTGCCAATAGATTCAAACACCTGTTTTCTTTGTCAGTTTTCCTATTGTATTTGATCACTGCTCTCTGTTTTTCGTATTTATAAAATTAATAAACCTTTCCAGTGTCTATATCCCTTTAATTCAGTTTTTTCACGTCTTTCATGTATAATAAATTACAAGCAGCAAAACCATAATATATTTGGAAAGAAATTTGCTTTGTGAATATTTTTTTTAAATCAACTATGTAAAAAGAACTTTTGTAACTTATACAAATAATTTGTATTCGAAGTTTTCTTTGAAATCAATTAGAAAAAAAACCTGTGAGAAATTCATATTTGCCAGAGTATACGGTTAACCTTCGTTGTTTGATTTTGGCACTTCAACTGTTAAGGATACACACGTTTCATATAGTTATAATACGTTATATACCAAAATTATATAACAAGATGTCGGATTTAACCATCATGAAATAAATTTTAAAAGTGAAAAACATTTGATTATATTTGCCTTCAAGAGCAAGATAATGAGAATGTGTAAGGCCCCTATCCTTTACAAGGCAACTAGTCACAATTAACTGAAACTACGTGATATATAATTATTTCTACTTTCTTTAAGTTCTTTACCACGACCTAGGTTTCGTTGTGTTAGACTATCTTCTGGTGGGCTATTAGCAAATAAATTCTTTGAACTTAAAGAAAGTAGAAATAATACTACATCACGTAGTTTCATTTAATTGTGAATAATGAATTTCTACAAAATTAACGCCAAATATATTCAACACCAAGGCAACTACTATTTTGTTTAATTAATTACGCGTACTTATAACCTGTACAAGTACCCACTAAGTTTTCATGATCGGCTAATCAGTTAATTCGACTCTTACTGAACTTACTCTCATTACTCGATCCAGATGTAAAAAAAAGTGTAATTTCGGACACCTACGTCTTACTGATTAGGGATATTTATAAAATTTTGGACTGTATAAAGCAATATGCAATGTTCGCCATTAATAGCTTATGTTAAAATGCTAATATGAATTTTTGTCATGTTTAAACAAAATGGACATACCTCTTTCTAAGTCACAGTTCCAAAATCTAATTCAATAGCCTCCACTACATATTTACCAAATTTTCCCGTGAACCGATTTTCAAAGTAAATTTTCTTCTATTCCTTTGATCTACAGCAAGAGAATTATAATTCTGCGATTTATAACTAAGTATGGAGTATAATTGTGAACTGCGCACTGCCTTGACGAGGAACTGGGCGGGCGGCGTAGCTATGGCGATCGAGGGATTTATAGAACAAAAGGATCAAAATCATTTTCTCAAAACGGGCCACTATCTTGTTTATGTTGTATTGGGAAGTTTAACGATAAAGGGACGTTTTGAAATATATTGAATAAAAAAAGGTTGGACGTTTGATATATATTTTATGAAGTTAGGAATATTTTGAGTTGATACGACTGAACGTATATTCCATTCGAGATCTCAGTAGTCTAGCTTTTTTGGCATTCAATGTGTGTCACTTTAAATTGAAATATCTGAAATGTTAGGTAAGTATTGAGCTACAAATAAATATTTTTTTATACAAACTCAATACTTGTTATACATGTTTGATACTTACAACGAAAAATATAACCTAATATATGGAATTTCCTTGAATCTATAACACGCTCGAAGCTATTGTAGTAAAAAAATATGGGACAGTAAGACCTGAAACTCTTATTATCTTCTGCAAGTCACTATATCCTGAATTGAAGTTAGACAAGGAAAAAGCCGTTCATAATTTTCAGACGATAAAAGTGAGAGTGTTTAATTTATAAAGTATTAACAATCCAGTAAATTTGAAGAAAACCGTGGAATAAGACTTTAGAAAAAAAAAACAAATTTTTAGGAATCCTTATATAAAAAAAACAAACCCTTATAAAAACACTTACTTGTTCGTTTTTTCGTTTGTTAGAGTTGTTATTTCTCAGAAACCGTTTGACGCATAAATTTAAAACTTGGCGTAGTAATAAAGCGTAAAAAAACACTAGTCGCAAGGAACTCAAATAATTTCTTATGACTTGAAATAGTATATACATATACATACATATATATATATATATATATATACATATATATACATATATATATATATATACCGTGTGCGGGAATGAGTATTGAACAAAGAAAGCCGCTATTTGTTGGCTATAAAATAATAAATTATCGTTGAACAGGCCCTTTTTCTAATTGAGAAAAAGGGGCTGTTCAACGAAAAAAAATATTACACATAACTCTCTTTAACACACGCAATACTTGCCTGGAGCGCGGTGCTTCCCGTGCAGCCAGATGTCTTCGCAGCTATCCGCGGGTTATTCTCCTGAGCGGCGCTGAATGATGTGTGCAACTATCATGTGTACGAAAAAGATGACAAATAATTATGAATATTAGTTTCTATTTTGTCAAAAAAAAGTCATAATTTAAATTTTCTTTTAACGACAATCAACAATTTTTTTTAGTCAGCTAATAACGTCTTTCTTTGTACTTACTTATTCCCGGACACCGTATATATTCAAATATTTACTGGAAAATACATAAACAAATAATTATTTACGAAGTTACTAAACTTAAATTTAATAAAAACCGGGGTTTTAAGAAGTATAAGCAAAGGTTGTAGAAAAACTATAAATTAAAACGATGATTCATGACATCAAAGTTATTGGGATAAGCATAACAAAATATGTAAACCTCTTACTTAATTATATTGTGTATTTTAAAATATGTCTTGTACTAAGAAGTCCGTGTTAGTGACGCTATAAAGAACATTGTTTCAGGCGCCTACAGCGGTAAAAGGTACCAAGATATTTATAGGGGAGGCGAATATAGTAGATCCTTTATGTTCATTTTAAATGTTTAAAAAAAATTTAGGTTTTCGTACTTTTAACTGTTAAAAGTAAACAGTTAAAAGTAAACCTATTAAATATTGTTAATGAATACGGTTCAAAGTGTGAATCGGTGTTAAAAATAACGTCCGCCTCTTCGTGATATTTTAAAAGGTTCAAATGTGCATAGTCGCCTACAAAGTTTGAATTTTCGAGTCGAATGAAAAGGAATGAAATTTATATTTTGCTTGTTTTTTTTCCAATTTGTCTTGAATATGGAAGATATTGATATGTAGAAAACAAAAATGGCATTATTTGTTGACAAAATAAAGACTTCTCTGCAATGCAGTACGTGATTAAAAGAAATAAGAAAATTATTTTAAAATATAGATTAAGCGTTTGAAGTAAAATAATCAAACAGATTCGTAGGGCCCCATCTTAAGTTTTGATGTTCAAAGTTGTTTTGAAAAATTTCCCACTTACATAATCCCTAAACATGGTAATCTCTTCTATCGTAAACATATCTTTACTGCGTTTACTACTATGCTATGAAATCAATTGAAATCTGAATTTTACGATGTATCGTTAATATCTATATACATATGAAGGTTTCTTTTGGTTGGTAATATTTTTTCAGTTTACTTCCTTTAGAGCAAGTATTCAAATTTGTTTTTTTGTTTAAAAAAGCTCTTCTCATTTTTTCAGTGATTTTATTTTTAAACTTCCGTATATCATAAGCCTCACGTGTCTGTTTATCCGTCTATCATAGTCGTTTCAAATTTCAAGTTTCTACGACAAGCACGGTTTCTTAGTAAAACTTTGTGACGAACAAACAGGTTTCCCGTTTTTTGGATGGACGTTCATCCTTTAAGAACGAATCCCCAAAAAATCTCCGTATTGGACTGACTTTAATTTTTTTAATTACCTACTTTTAACTATTTTTTTAAATATAAATAATAATTTTCTGAAGGGACTAGCATTAAACTCCTTATGTCAATAACGTGTCGACACCTGCACTGAACGTGTTAATATGACATGGCAGCAAAATATAATATTTTCCAGAAATCTAATAGAAAGAGAATATTATTAAGTTTAATTTTTATTTATCCTCATTTAAACGTGTAAATTCAGTGCTTAGACGTGTATGCGCGATACGCCTACAATACGCGTTATAGGCAAAATTAATACAATTTGTATAAAAGTATTGCTTTAACTGTTGTTAATTTACAGTTTTTAAATAATTTTTTTTTTTAAATAAGAAGCAAATTTAGTAAATTTTCTTTATTATTCGATATATGGAAAGCTATATTATTCACAATTTTATGATTATTCGCAATTACACCTAACCATGCAAGTTTTATGCCAGTTTCCATCTTACTACTTAGAATCTAAATAAAGCAATGAGTTTTAAGTAATAAATAAAATTATGAATCATAATTACGCTAATGCTACTTGTCTAATAACGAGGACATTATTCCACTTTAAATGTTAAAGTTTAGAGATAAACAGCATATATTTAAAACGATGTCCAAATCATATAAGTACATTATAAAGGAATTAAGTATTATGTTTTATTACAGAATACAAGAACGAATTCGGAACTGATTTTTTTTATGTTTGAAAAGTTGTGTTTTTGGGTAATAGGAGCCTTTCTTTATCAGTTCCAATCCTGCTTTTAATGTTTACTAAACAAGTGTTTACTTAATTAAAGCTCGTGATTAAACAATTGCGTAAGGTGGTTAATCAGACAATTTTGACCAATTTTCTTTATCTCGTCATAGGGTTTATCGGATAACTAGATATTGACTAGTTTTTGTAGTTCATAAGTTATAATTTCAAGGAACAAGTTGAAAGAACCGGAATAAACTCTCAAGTTTTAAAAATCTACCAAGCTAAAAAATGTTAAACTTAATGTTTAGACAAGGACGGCAATACTGAATTGTGAAGTTGCTTTTAGTAATGCTCATTGAATTCTATAAGTGCAAATGGGACGAAGTATCCTTACTACATCTCTTCCATTAAATTTCGAATCTCGTATCTCCCTTATTTTTTAATTAACGTTGATATTTTTTTCAATACTGTTTTTCAATTAAATATCATATTTTATAAACAAAACGAAATTAGGAGTAGCCAAATACTCTATTGTAAAGAAGGATGTGTGTCTAGGTATATATATTTGCGTATCTGTATTTATTCATTTCGTAAACAATTAATTGCAGTTTAGCGCTGTAACATCTTCCTCATTTTGCGAACTTTTAAAGTGTCCACATAAGGGTAACACGATGTCCCCTTATAATTTTATTTTTTCGAAGTTTGACTTCATTTTCAATCATTTTCGATATATTTAAGATACGGGCAAAATTGAAGTCCGTACTTTTCTAATTACTGACCTTGGAATGATACTTCAAGATGAAAGGAAAATACCAATTTTTTCATTTTTCGCCGTCTTATTGATTTCGGTGAGACTTTTAATGCGCTTCGTAATTATTTTTTACATAAGTGCGTGTTCAATTTTTGAATCGGTGAATCTGTTTTTCCAATAAATCCTTTATAGGTATAGGTAAAGTAAAATATACAAAATGAATAGTTTAGTTCTATGGTAAATTATTAGGAAGTATTTTCATCAAATCCGTTTGTATTGATATGTATTTTCTATATATCTATTTTATATTAAAACTTTATAAAGAAAGAAAAATTCCATAGACGTTAGAAATTAAAATGTGTTATTTTGCTGAATTAAAATAATATCTTTCTCCATTATCACTTGAAAAAGTTTTATATTTTTCATTCATTGCTTAGATTATTGGGTAAACTATTGAACTTTTGATTAAATTAATATATAATTAATAGTGTTTTACAATATTTTTATTCTAACATAAGTCGTCACCGTGGTGTGTTGGATTGATGACAAGCATATGAACTTTGATGGCGTGACACACCGCGGTGACTCGGGTTCGATTCCCGGCCGCTCGTCGAAAAGAGCTGGACTCGGGTTCTGATTTATTGTAAGAGATTGCTCTTATAACAATAAGCCCGCCATATATATCAATTGTATACGTTAAAATACATAAATAAATAAACATATATTTCATTAAACCATATCGTTAAAGTTATCGGTTAATCGACTTCAAATGAAAGTAAGACAACCTTTTAAATTTAATAAATAGAAAAAATTAAGTTAAAATAATTTGACAAACAATTTTTGTCGGTGGAAGGTTCAAAACAAGTGCCAAAAGTGGAGATCACGCTTTACGCTACAGTTTGGGGCCTTATGTTTATAATGGTATAGTTTAATTATGTGTATTAAATATAAAGTAATAAATTAAGTAATAGTTTGACAAAAAATATTTGTGGGTGGATAATTCTTGATAAGAAAGCATACTTATTTATAATAAATTAAGGTAATATTCTATAAACAGTGGCCCCTGCGCATGGTAATCTTCTATTACTTAAAAATCAAGAGAGGCATATATATACGTGTATATATCTTATGAAAATTATATTTATGTCAAACTTATTTTCCCACGTAAGGAGAGAATTAGGAAAAATTTGTTACAAAAGAAGTGACACAAGTGGCACAATTACGATTTACGCTACAGTCAGGGACCTTATTACAGAACATGGTTTAGTTTAATCTAATAACTGCTCAAGTAATTTTTGTAGATCATTATTATTTTGCTTCTTCCAATTACATATCGACAATGGCCTCTATAATAGATATGATGATGTAAGTACGCTATAATTGATATTGTCAAAGTTTAAACGACAGATTACAGAGGACGTTGTAACTCATACATTATATATATATATATATATATATATATATATATATATATATATATATATATATATATATATATATTACACTTTGTACTAAAAACATAATTGAAAATAATTTTTAACTTATTTATGCTTCTCCGAATGCAAACTGAATTTTTTAGAATTCGTGCTTACTGTTTTTTCGAAAATTATGCAAAAAGTACTGAAAAAATTAAAATATTTCGGTCCCGAATAACATTTAGTCTAACTTTTGTATCATTTATGTATTAAGAATGGTTTTTTATTGATATCGAAGTCAAAGCATACTTTTTTAATTAAGTGTTACGAAGTCTGAAGTATTATATAGAACATAGTGAAAGAGTTTAAATTCGAACTGTCCAATAAGAATATAGCAAGATAGCGAAGACAGCAGGCACTTTTCTATAGAATCTTGTACATTCGTGCTTTGAAGCCGAACCTGCCACTAGCAAATTCTACATATTTGCCATGACATAAGAATATGTTCAGGATTTGCGAAATTTCGAGAACTGTCATTTGTCGCCAAAATATCATTAAGGGGTAATTTTCATTTATATATAGTTTAACATGAAATAATGTGTATTAGTATAAGGTAGTTATGCAAATAATAAATATTCATAACAATTAAATTTTTTTGTAACATATCTTTCTCCATATGATCACCCAATTTAAAAGAAAATAATATAAATGTACACAATTAAATGAAACTACGTGATGTAGTATTATTTCTACTTTCTTTAAGTTCTTTACCATGGGTAAAGAGTATCTTTACCACAGCTTTCGTTGTATTACAACATCTTCAGGTGGGCTGTTAGCAAAGATCTTAGCTGTGATGAATATTTGCTAACCTCAGCTGCTAATTGCAGACGTCACAATTTTTCATACCAAGAGTTTTGTTAAATAAGTATAATATATTAGCTTCTATGGATTCCAGAATACAAAATAAGATTTCTCAAAATATACCACTATAAGATATACGATTCTCAAGATATACATGAGGAACCGCAAATCAATCGCTTAGTGGCACCATCAAAGCGACACGATGATATTTTAACATTTTATTGAAATTTGAATATTCAGCGAAGCGAGTAACATTTTTAATTGTTTTCCAATTTAATATTATTAAGGATTTTTATTTATAATTGTGATTGAAAAAATGGTAAACATAAAAAATATTTTTATGGTAAGATAATTTTTTCTCCACTATATTCATTCGAATTAAATAATAAAATAGATTATTTTTATTTTATGTTTTTGAGAAGCACAATAAATAAAATTCTTTAAATATAAAATTAACTTACATATACTGTTAATCAACAAATAACGTGTGTACATTTTTCTTGCAAATTTTACTTTTGGTTTTTTCGTCAATTTCACAAAAATAATTAGGTCCAAAGATTTCCGTGGTAGGTATCCAGAGGAATATAAGAAGAATTGAAAATTAATAAAGTGACATCTTCATAAGGTTTTAGATACAGCTTAATAAAATATATCCAATAAAAAAGCAAAAACAGATAAAACTTTCAATCGATTTGAGCAATTAAATTCGATCAGTCTTCGTATGTAAAAAATTAATCAAGATTCTGTTTAATACTAAATAAAGGTTTCAAATTTTAGACGCAACTTAATGCTTTAGAATCCTTCGAATACACTCAATGTTATCAGTTCACCATAAGTTTACAACATATTAGCAAGTAAATGTATAAGTTTTGCGACTAAAAATACGTAAATGTTTAACGGAAAGCATTAAGCCGACATAACTACAGTTTACCTCGCACAGGCGACTCGTGTCCCAGGTCCAATACACTGACACCGATAGTGTGGGGAAACTTTTTAATAAAATTACAAACAATGCCCTGCTCGCGTGTTCGCCCACATACCCGTCACTCCACCATAGCGTGGACGGGTGTATGCGTAATGGAGCAAGTATTGATTTCGTATTAGTTTAAAACAAAATGAAAACTATTATTTTATTAACATCTATAGAATATTATTTAGAATACATATTATCCTGAATTGCTGAATTGTGAAGACAGAATTTTTGTAGCTTGTAATTCCTAAACGAGCGAATAGTTCACTCCTTAAAAGTATATTGTCTGTAAAACTAAGTTTAAACTTAATTGTGAATAAAATGGGGCAAGATGTCAAAAGGGTCCGCGCCTGAGATAAGATATAAGATTCTGCCTATACGTAAAATTACCGATGTAAGCTTAAAAGAATTATGTTTATACAGTCGATCTTTATTTTATATTAGAAAATGATAAATTCATTGAAAAAATACTTTGAACACTAAATACTTTGACTTTCAAGTTATTGTGTTTATAACTTTCAGCAAATTAAAGGTTATTAATAGAAAAGATTTCTGTTGACTACACAAATATTGCAAAAAAGGCAATATAAATTTAAAATAATTATATTGTTACCGTGGTTTTTTATTTCGTTTTAGAAAATAATAAATCTATTGAAAAAAGTACAGTGAAAATTTTATTTTGTTTTCTTAAAAATTTGATTTTAAAATCAATATATTTATAAGTTTCAGGGAATTATAAATATATTGATTTTATTATTAGACTTTGTTAATAGTTCGAAATAAAAACCTTACGAATGTGTAATGGAATTTTCATCCAAGTGACTCATAACCAAAAATGTACTAGAGTAAGTCCAGTTAAGTGCAGTGAAAATGTGATAGTTTTCTATTACGAAGTCATTTCGACTATTTACTTCTGTTTGTTTCTTTATGTAATATTATTCTCCCTGTAATGTTATTCTCTCTTATGTGTATTCTCGTTTTATATAATGTTAAAGCAAAGAAAATAGCTTTATTTGAGTTGAAGTAAATTATTTATCGACTCACTCCAAAAATAAGCCAGGTAATATTTAATGTATTTGCAATACTCTCCTTTGTCGCTCATGCATAACGCGGAAGAATGCAACAAGCTTTTTAAACCGCTGTTACTTTTATTTAGGTATAAGCTTTCAATTTAAGCTTCTTCGCTGAACCGCGGCGCCGTATATTGGCAAAGTTCGGTGCGTCGTCGACGGAAACTAATGGATTGTGGCCCCGCTCCATTTTGCTCAACTTCCGTTCAAGTTTTGACTCCCACCTTTCAATTAGAGGGCGCCGCCGTGATTGGCAGTCGCCGACGAGTTTATCGGCTAACTTGCGCGAGTTTGGAAATGAGATTTGTTGATGTGCTTGTCGTGTCGCGCGGAGTTTTCTTTAAATATAGCCCACCGTGTCGCATCATGTAGTTTGAAAATCGCCCGTTACAGTTTTCTCGCGTGCACGTTATGAGTTGTTGGTAAAAGTAATTTTGTTTTCTTCGTTCTTATAGTGAAAACACCGTTTTTTTTAAATTAAATATGTTTATTGATTAAAAAATGTGCAAAAAACATTTGACGAAATATTTTTAGCCTGTTATTATGTTTGTACATACTTAAGTAAGCATTTATATATTCCTCTTTCTCCTTCTATTATCTCATTTCTATCGCTTTTTTTCAGGCTTATTTACTTTTCAAAGATTAATAAATTAGTAGTCTTAACACGTTATTGAAAATTGTAATATGTTTTGAAATCCCACTCTAATATAAATTTTGAATAGCCCAGTTGTAAGTTATATTTTATTACTTTAAAATATTTATCTAACATTTCAAAACCCTTACCTAAATAATTGCATATAATAAGTAATTACTTTAAACCAGACTAACATTTAATGCCTTCTGTCAACCATTGATCCTTGAAACGAGAAAATTGGAGGATACTTTCCTTTTATAAATTAAGTACCCTCTAAAAAAGAATATTTTCAAAATTCAACCCCAAAGGATAAATGCACTTATTCCTTTTCGAGTGAATGTTTACCTTGGGGATTTAATTTTCAAAATATTAATAAATAAATGTGTTTTTTACAGATTTTATCATTCCGTTTTGGTCTTTAAATATCTATCAATGTCATTGATAAATACCTTTCTTTTATTACGTAGACACCTGCTGGGAATTATTCTTTGTTTCAAAATTTAATTCATAAAAGGATGAAAAGTAAAGTAATCATTTTCCACAGATATAGTAATGCTTTCGACTTCTCACAGGTTGCATTTACATTGCTTATTTGAGAGCCACCTCAACCAGTAGGCTGGATGACCTGGCATAAAAAAAACGTCGTCTACAAAGAAGTGTTATGGACGCACTATGATGATTATAGAAGCGAAATTTAGATTGATTAGCATCTTTGGCTGTATTTTAAATCCCACGCGAATGAATTCGTGGGTGACAGGTTGTAATTTATGAGCATATATTAGTTTAAGACTGAGATTATTTTATTAATTAACTATGGCGAAAAAATAATATTTATATAATAATGATTCATAATTTTTACACGTGTGTTTTAGAATGCACGTTATACATTAATTTATCGATTTCAGAGGAGCAAGTTTCTAATAAAATTAAATCTAGATTTGAGATTTGAGACGCGCATGCAAGCAAGCATACATACACGTGCAAATGCTCACACACACACATACACATTTATAGGGCTGGCTAATATACTTTTAACTCTGATTTGGATTAGTGAAAAATATTTTGAAACGTAATGTAATTTAAATTTCTCTTAATATAAATAAAATTCGAACTAAATTTCTACATGAGCCATCTCTATAGATTATTGGAAGGGCAAAAGAGAAAGTGAAATATAATAGATAAACGGACATTTTTTAAAGGAAAGCAATAAGGAGAGGAAGAACGCAAAGGTAGCGGTGAGGAAAGGTATGAGTTTTTTAAACGATATTTGAACACGTGTGTTATTGGTATATCCGTATGCTTTATTCCAACTTGTTTCACAACTTGGCAGCATGTACTGTAAATGAGAGCTCAGGTTAGGGACGTTAGGGACGAAATCGTTGGAAGGATTTCAAATCGTTTTTCAAATTTAACATGAATCGATGGAAAAGGCTAAATTTAAGAACGGCTAACTAATTTTGGTGGATTCTTCACCAAGTACTTAAGGGTATTTACTTATCCTAGTACTGGCGCATAATATTACAAATGCGAAAGTAATTGTGTTTGAATGTTTCGCTCTCATACTTGAACTACTCAACAGATTTCTGTGAAATTTTGCATGTTATGTAGAGCTTGTGTAGCGAATATGTATAATTATTTTTTAATATTGAGATAGTATTTAGATTTTTACTACCATTTTATCCCTGTTCAATTGTTTGATTGTTTCGCTTTCATACTTCAACCACTCAATAGATTTCCGTGAAATTTTGAGATTTTGGATATTATGTAGAGCTCGTATTGGGAATATTTACTTTTTTCTTAAATATTGAAATATTATTTAGATTTTTACTACCATTTTATTCCTGTTCAATGAGAGTGAAGCCGTAGGTCAAAGCTAGTTTAACATATATAATATATCCACTAAAAATGAAAATCTGATATGTGATACGAGATTAAACTCCTCTGGCCAATATATATATATATATATATATATATATATATATATATGTGTGTGTGTATATATATATATATATATATATATATAATTTTTTTGCACGCTTCCATTGTAGAGATTAAAAAGAGTAACTGACGAATTACAAAATGACCAAAAGCAGTATTACGCTTCACAGTAATCAATCAATCTATAAAGAAATTTAGAACTTACTGCTGAACTAAAAAAGGGAAAATGAAGGAAAAACATTAAATGAAATTAGATTTTTTCTAAATAAACCAGTTTCTTTCTCTGGTGATCTCTTGCAAATTGATGCCTTTTACTTTACGGGTTCTCTATTTATAAAACTATTCAGTTAATTTACCACATTATGTTTAAAAATACTGACAACCTGAAGGGAATGTTTGTAACTGATTATTTTAACCAATTTTTGCTTAATAGTCTAATAAAAAAAGACATGAATACTTTTAAAAAAAGCTTATTACCGTGTTACAAATGTAACACGCTAATAAGCTTTTATTAGTGGCTATAAATAAAAATTTAGATCTTGTGGTTTTGAAAAACACACAAAGGGTTTGAAAAACAAATTCAATATAAGAAAAGCAATGTTCAGAATACTAATATTTACTAATATTTACTAACTCAGAAATATTAATAACTCTTAATATTTACTAACTTAGAAAGTTTATCACTCACTGGATATTCAATTAAATTTAGTACGGCACTGGATATTTAGTTAAATTTGAGTTACGAAATCATTTTCAAAACAAGTCCAGTTTATCGATGTTAATATTTCGTTAAATATTGCCTGGGTAGGATTTTTGTCATATTTTGTCTTCATTCCCTACTCATAGTCTCAATATCCTTTCGCATTTCTAAGTTATTTATATTTACTAAGTTATTTTGTTTTAGAAAAAAATTATATCATAGTAATAATATTCATTTATCGATTTCACTTATATCGATACACTGGACTGGTATATAATGGGAGGGAAATAACTAATTAAACAGACAACATTCGCAGTAAAATACATTTCCAAAACAATTTATACCAGTGTACTATCTCTTTATTTATTTCATATATATTAGATATAACATGTATATAACTATCAAGAAATAACTAATAATTAAAAAAAACAACATTCACAGTACAAATATATTTTTAAATAATTGTTATCGGACTACTGTTCCTTTATTTATTTCATATTTGTCTTTATGTGTAACGGTAGAGAAGTAACTAATTAAACAGATAACATTCACGGTAAAATAGATTTTAAAGACAATTTATATCAGGGTACTATTGGTTTATTTATTTCACATTTATCTAAAAATAAAATGTTACAAATGTGTAACTGTGGAGATGTAACAAATAATTAAATAAGATAGAGAAGTAACTAATTAAACAGATAACATTCACGGTAAAATAGATTTTAAAGACAATTTATATCAGGGTACTATTGGTTTATTTATTTCACATTTATCTAAAAATAAAATGTTACAAATGTGTAACTGTGGAGATGTAACAAATAATTAAATAAGATAAACTCTGAATACAATCGATATTAACGATATTTGTAACATCAAAAATATCACATTTGTCGATATATCGGATGTTACAAATGTGTAACTAGGGAGAGGTAACTAATAATTAAACTGACAACATTCACTGTATAATATATATTAAAATAATTTACATAAAGTAAGGTAATGGTAGAAACGTGAGCAATATTTAAATAGAAATATTCAAGGTAAAAATGATGACAAAGAAAGACAAACTGATGAAATGACTGCTGAGTTTTGAATACATTGTTATTCAAAATAAGTATGTCATATGGAGGTACTTTTGGTGTGGAGACAATCTACAGCGTCCATAGTGGGGATATATAGACATAGTTAACAATGTCAACGTACGTAGATAAGTTCATGACGAAAGTATAACGAACACTTTATGTTTATCCGTTATTATATTTTTACATTTTCGACAACAATATATCTGGAATAAATTATTCTAAATAGTTTGACATATCGTCATTTTTCGGCGTAATAATTTTAGAATGAAAATTGATCAGATCCTTTTGGGGCTCAAAGGAATAGAACTTTTCAATATGGCAAACTGTTTCCTATGCCTTTCAAACTCGTGAATTACACAATAGATGATATCAAAAGAAGGTGGCATTCATTGAATAGAACATGGGCGAAAGAATGGGATGGGATATATCAGCAAAATAATCGTAAAAATTAGTTGTATCTTGAGTCCAATACCCATACCAGTAATTTTTACTTGACCATAACCCATTCTTCAGCCATTCATTACTTTCTTTTAAGTTAGTGTCTACTTCATTCAATCGCAACAGCATGGTGACACTTTTTTTTTGTAAACACTTTTCATTCTTCAACTAATCAACAACGCCTAATATTCTAGTGTAATATTTAATGCCATCAATTAATATTATTTTAACCAAGATATCAAGATCATCTCTAAGATATTTATTGCCATTGTCAAGGAGCCGTTGTCAATGTCAAGAGTCTTAGACCAGTCTTAGACCACTTGGTCTAAGACTCTAAATCTACCTTATTACCGATAGTATAAAGTGTAGATTTGACGTTTAGTTTTTGGGCGTTAAATATGTGTATGCTGAAAATATTAATAAGAAGAAATACGTTTTTCCAGACACCATTGAAGAATACCATTGTACATATCTTACACTGACTTGATTTTGATGAAGGTACTGGAAAAACAACAAAAAAATTGGCGGATCTTTTCATGCATAAGAGATTTACATAAATATCCATGTCCATCTTTAACATTTACTCATAATTTTGAAAATGGTTTGAGTTATTTGTGGCAATTATTTTAATTGTAGAATATACTATATATATATATATATATATATATATATATATATATATATATATATATATATATATATATATATATATATATATATATATATATACATATAGAAAAAGAAGGAAGTATTTTGTCACAGCCATTTTTTAAGTAGGGCCTATTTTCTACAGTTATTTTTTTGTAAACCTTACCCATATTTCATTTTTCTTGAAATTTATTTATTTATATTCAATCAAAATTATAGAGACGATCCGATTACAAAATAATTAATGCATCGTTAGGCGTTAGCCATCATTCTGTTAATGTATAATATCCACTGGAGAAATTTTTATCAGTATTAAATTTCTGCTCAATAGATATATTAAATCTCCAGATCGCATGATGTTGAAGAGATGAAAGAATGTAGGCAATATTAGAAACATTTTTTAAATAAATTCTAACATCAATTCTATTTAGGATGTCCTTTATTCCTATATATGACAGTATATTCAAGTAAACCAGAGGCAAACAAAGGCAAAAGAAGCGAATATGACGTACAAAGCTAAAGTAAAATTATTCAACATCTTAATATAGTAGATACGTCAATTCCGTATATATTGAAGTCAATAGCTATTAATTACGATATTTGTTTGCTGAACTGTTCTATATATTAGAAATGATTCAATAGTATCAATTGTTTGCATAAATAAATAATAACTTCTTTGCATAGATATCGCAAAGTTCGTGAAAGATAACGCTGTTATGTCGCAATGATGTAAATTTTATATTTATAATATATGTGTAATCGTTACTGTAAATTTTAACCACATAATGATGAAATATAATGGCCTTAGTGGACTTATTCTATAATTTTCAAGTACTAGTAATCTACATTATCTATCACACTAAATTATTTTTGGGTATATTCAATATTATACCACTTGTTCGGATTGAATAGAAGCCGGGGCGACATGTGAAGAATACAATCTATTCAGTATTGTATCCGCGGCTTCAATAGCGTAGATTTCTTTTCAATTGAGTTATTTTCTTCTTCTGCGCCTCATTTCCCCAGGGGGAGAGGGGCACCTTGCCCATGCACCATTCTTGGCTTAATTGAGTTATGTCCGGGTATAGTCCAATCGTCTTCATATCCTTTCCTACTATTCCCATCCAGGTGGTTGTTAGCCTGCCGTGACCTATTTTAGGTTATCCTAACTCCATAACAGATCTCCTCATGTTATCTTTTTCGCCAGTACAGGCGGTTTTCGGCAATTTTTTCTGAAATGTTTACCACTTTAATAATTCCATTGATATGTTCATTTCTATGTTTATCTTCCATGATTACTTCCCCGAACTACGTGAGCATCCTTAACACAGCTGCCTACTTAAGATTTTATTCACCAGATTTTCCCAAGAGCCTGCTAACAGATTCATAAAGCAGAACTGACCTTATGCACTTTGCATATATTGTCTTTGATCTCTATTGGCATTCACTGCATTGCACAACTCCTGGTACAGATCTCCATTTAAACCAAGCGATATTTATCCGATTCTCAATGTCGATGATGGATGCATCTGTTGTTATTACTGATCTTCAGTATTCAAAATTTTTGACTGGTTTTAAAGGGACGTTATCGATGCATGGCGGCTTTTTAAATCAATTATAGGAGAAAATATTTTTTTTATATTTATTTATTGTTATTCATATTATATTAGCGATTAAATATGTAGCATATCTCAACGCACTGCTGTATATTGTGCGGTAAATTGGTTTTGAACAATTAGAGCACTTATTTTTATAAATATCTATGAAAAATGTTGACATTATTTGATGCTTTATATATTTAGAGGAAACTGTGGATGTAGAGGGGATGCGAAGGATTTGCAAGAGCGACAAAATTGTGAAAGACTGTGTGCGGAAAATTCTGATATAAATTCCACAAACCATGATTTATTGTGTTTAACACATTTGTGTACGCCACAAAATATTTAAATAAAATAAAAATAAAGGCAGAGGAAAGAATATAAAGTACAAAACGGAAGTAAATGTTTCAAGGTGGGTGAAATTGAGACGTACCAACATTGACACATCTAGCAACAAAAATATGACTTATTGTAATAGAGAGAATCTTTTTTTTTTTATTTCGCCACGAAGCGACCATAAGTCACGAGTCAAAGGTCTCATAGCGTGTAATGTTTGATATGCAACCCGGCCACTTAAGACGTGAGACGCGAGTTCAAATTTGAATGGATGGCGTTCAATATGTTATAAGCTTAAAGTGAAGAATGGGTTCGATGAAATGAAGTATTGCAACGTAATTGCGCTGTCTTAATGTAGTGGATACGTTAATCCTGTGTGTATTGAGGTCAATAGCTATTAATTACGGTATTTGTTGGGTAACTAAAGGAACTATTTACAATCGAGCTTTTAGAAGGAGGTATGGCTGAATTTAGTAACAGTAAATATTTGACGAAGAAATACTTATAAAATGAGATACAATGAGTATTTAATGTATAAGTATTGAAATTACGTTTAGAACTTTTCTTTTTTTTAAGTAGAGATGAAGAAATGTGACGCATCATTTGAGTACTTTTATTGTGAGATAAATTTGTTGTAAATTTGTTTTAACTTTTCACCGCCGCCATTAACTATTATACTGATTTTGTCCATTTAAAAACTTAAATATAACTAAAATCAAGTTTTAATCGAAGTTATTTTTGTACCGAATTGCAGCCCGATTAAATAAGTAATGTGGCTTTCAGGGCATCCACATATTTCGTTTTATTGTGTGTATATATATATATATATATATATATATATATATATATATATATATATATATATATATATATATATATACATATATATATGTGTGTGTGCGTGTGTGTGTGTGTGTGTGTGTGCGTGCGCGTGTGCGTGTGCGTGTGCGTGTGCGTGAGCGTGTGCGTGTGCGTGTGACAGAGAAATATTTGTTCTACTGTCATAATGGCATATTGAAACAGTAGGACTCATTTAGTAACCGAGACACTATTTTGATCTAATTTTATATTTCGAAAAGTTAATGTACTAATATTGTAATTGCGAAAGTTTAGATGTAATAACTCTGCAAGTACCCAATATGGCGTGCATATATTTTATACAGAGAAATAATACACAGACTATGTATTATCCGCGGCTTCACTCACGTGGATTATTAATAACATAAAAAGTATGTTTGAATGTTTCTTACCCAATCACGTTTGAACAGCACAACATATTTTCATAAAACTTGTACGAATATTTTTCACGATTCAAATTAATACAATGACTACTTTTAACCTTAGAAATAAAATTAGTCAAAAAAATAACGGGATTGAAGTCGGGTTTTTTGTTCAGCAAGAACATTTTAATGCTTAATATGTACAATGTAATATAACAACATATCAATAGATGGTGCGACGCGTATATGAAAATAATTTAACATAATTTATAGATAATAAATCTCATCAGGTTAATTGAAAATCCCCACGAATAATGCCGCGAACTAAAAGCTAGTAATATATATTTTAAGCTAAAATTTGTGATACATATTTTAAGCCAAAGTTGGTAATACATATTTAAGCTAAAGCTGTTAATACATATTTTAAGCTTACGCTTTTAATACATATTTTAAGCTAAAGCTGGTATTGTATATTTTAAGCTAAAGTTGATGATATATATTTTAAGCTAAACCTGGTAATAGATATTTTAAACAAAACTGATAATATACATTTCAAACTAAAACTGATAATACATATTTTTAGCTAAAGTTGTAATACACATTTTAAAATAGTTCATAAGGTGACATAGGTTTTTTGTCTGACGATCGCATTCGATGTGAATATTTTACATCGCAACGAAGTTCAAATCAGCTCAAATCGAAGCTCAGTAATAACTTTATTTCCGCATGGTTAATTTAAAAATAAGAGGCTTTCTTATCACTATAAAATAAACGTTAATGAAATTAACACTTAAAAAAGGAACAGATTTAAAATTTATTTTTAAATATACAAAAGAAATAAGATTATCTGCACTGTAGTACTAAAACAAACAACTTAGTATGCACCTCAATCTTGAGTATAATTATTTGTGAATTAAAGAAAATTAAATAAGAGCTTTGCATAATAGAGTAGGAATTGAGGACATAGATCAAAATAGAAGATACTTTGGGAAAACAAATACCTGAAGAAGATGCATTAAAGATTGTTTACTTCTAATTACGAATAGTTAGTGAGAATTTTAATTAACAAAGGAATAATCCAGATAGTACTACTCTGTCCGAAAAGAACATTTTCCATTCCATTGAGACTAAAATTCTTTTGCTTTCTGGACTAAGTATAGATAGTTAATTATCCTAATCGCTTCATTTTGTGTAGAGTAGCAATGAATTGAATTCAGCTCCTATTTGTTTCTTTACAAGCACTCCCTCGTGAATTCGTTTGCGCAAAATATCTTTATCATTATTTTTAGTGTAGTAGCTCATTTTTTAAAGTGGATTTGTTCTCTTCATCATGATATTTAGTAAAATGGAGTTTTTAGTATAATTGTAATTTAGATTACAATCTAGAGAAGTGGTTAGAAAGTTATACGCGTATTGAAATAACGAATAGAGCGGTGAAATTACCGAATTATTTTATATGTTTCATTCATAAACACAAATATTATAGATTGTGCACAAAAGATAAGCATTTAGTATTCTAAAATAAATTATATATATCTGAGAATAAAAGATAGACTTGTCCATTTAAAATGTCTTTATCTTTCTAACTGTAAAATTATTTTTAGAATTGGTACAGTATATTTAGAGTTTACTTCTTAGATAACAAACAAAAACAAATGAACTCCCATTTTGTCTCAGTAATATTATTATGAGTTAAATTTATTTCAAAATTAGCCTCTTTATGCTCCGTTTTACCACGTATAGCAATATTGTAGTGTTTCTGGGAAAATTTAATGAAAATATTTAGAAGAGACAAATACTACGATAATATATTTTTCTCTAAAGAAATCCTTATTTCCTGCAAAATTTAAGAAAATAATGAAAACACGACCGCAAAAAGTAAACTCATTTTTAACAGCATTTATTTACCTACTTTAATGTATCTAATTGATGCATATGGCGGACTTATTGCTAGGAGAGAGATTTCTTACAGCTAACCATAACACCAGTCCAGCCTCGCTCGACGAACGGCCGCTAATCGAACCCGAGTCTCCGCGGTGCGCCACGTTGTCACAGGTTGTATGGCTTGTGATCAACCCAACACACCACGGCGACAACGTGTGTGTTGGGTTGATCACAAAAAGCATTGTTTTCTTCCAAAATTTTCACTTTCGTACTTTCGAAAATAAATTAGAAGAGGATGTACATTTTGACTATTTATTTAGTTTATAACTCATTACACTTTTTTATCGAACAATTTAAAAAAAAAACTCTTATTTTGAACCATCATTAAACATCCGTAATCGGCATACCCTTTAAGCTTCTCGACTTAAATTGTCCCGTTCTGCCATACCCGAACCTAACACTTTATCTGTTTAAACTATAAAACAGAAAGGCTACCATTACTTAAGCGTATTTGTAATTAGAAAAAAAAATAATTTAAGACAAGGCACACTACCCTGTCTCAAATTATTTTCTTTTCCTCTCAAGATTTTGAAGTTAATTTATTGCATATATAATCAAAAAGCCCTCTTCAAACCGTATATAATATCCTAAGATTCTTTTTTATAAAAATATGTTACAATCAAATTAGCTTTTAGTCCGTATACGAGAAAGTTTCTGGATATGATAATTTTAATTTTAAAAGTTCAAATATAAATAATGTTGTAACAAAAGTTAATGTTTAGAGTATGCTCTTTGGAATATATTATGTATTGAGGAAGCAGTCATCTGACCTTGTTGCCAACTTTTTTAGTTCACAATCTTAGCTTGATACTTAAAAAGCTATTATTTTCATTTCCTTCTGTAATTCTGCCAATTCTCATCATCTGAATTATAATTGTAATTATATTAAAATCGTAGAAAAGCTCGAAATATTCTTCAACATTACTCGCTGAGACTGAAAAGCAAACGTATTAAAAGTCTTAAAAATATATAATAACATAAAGCAATAAATGTGAGAGAATGGAATCGTTGAACTGAGCTAAAGTAATTCAACGTGATTTCTGCATATTTCACTCAGTTTATAAAAGGTGCCATCGCGCATATACCGAGGCGGCATCGTCTATTAACCATTGTTAATTTGGTTGAGTAAATTTCGTCATTATTTTTTTATATATAAATCAAATCATAAACTCTATAAATACGACTAAATTACATCAGGTCGATCGGTAAAATACATTTTGCAAGGCCGTTTCTTAAATGGCATTGAATTGTGTAAGTCTTTTTTTAATTGCAAAATTCCAATTCGATGTTGTAGCACGATTTAATGTATTGGACTGTGTTTGTTGTATTTACCACACACCCTGCACCTCTGGGTGCGGAGTTTTGTGAGAACTTTGTCTAAAATATACGAGACATGTTTATTATCTCTTTGAGAGAACCCCATCTAAAATATTTAATATATCACAAAGAGGAACTATTATTACATTATACTGAGATCAAGAAACCTTTGTATGAAGTTTAGACTAGAAAATTGAGTTATTCACGTATTACTGAGTTGCATATTTTTACTCAATATTCATTGTCTTAATACTACAGTATAATTATTTTCATGCTTTGTTTGATTAAACCTAAAATAATCTCACAATTTAAGCGTAATAAACAGACAAAAATATAGTTGCATTTTTTAAACTAAAAAAACCTTAGAAGTTTTCAACTGACAAAATTACATTTTGTATTCTAAAAAGACGCTGGCTAAAATATATGAGATATATCTTTTATTTATTCGCAAGGATCCTATGTAAAATATTTAATATATCATAAAAAGTAGCAATTATTCCATTATATTGAACTATTTTGAGATCGAGAGAAATTTGTTTGAAATTTAGACTAGAAAATTGAGTTATTCACGTATTACTGAGTTGCATATTTTTACCCACTGTTCAATATCTTAATACTACAGTGTAACTATTTGTATGCTTTGTTTGACTAAACCTAAAATAATCTCACGGCTTGAGCATAATAAACAGACAAAAAACTTAGTTGCGTTTTTGAAACTAAAAAAACCTCAGAAGGTGGCATCTGACAAAATTACGCTTGTAATATAAAAAGAACTCTGGTTCAAATATGTGAGATATATAATTTATTTATTTGCAAGAATCCTATATAAAATATTTAATGTATCATAAAAAGTAGCTTCATTATACTGAACTATTTTGGGATTGAGGGAAATTTGTATAAAGTTTACACTAGAAAATTTGATTATTCAAGTATTACAGAGTTTCATGTTTTTATATTATTCAATGTCATTATTCAATGTCCTAATACTATAGTGTAATTATTTTTATGCTTTGTTTAACTAAATCTAAAATAATCTCACAGTTTGAGCGCAATAAACAGAAATAAGTATAGTTCCATTTTTGACATAAAAAAAAGAATCTTTGAAGGTAACAACTCAAACAATAATGTAATAATTAAAAATGAAAGCATATATATTTTGAAGCCGATCATTTAAAACGTAATGTCCCAATCAAAACATTTCCCTACTTAAATTACTTCCATTAAGCTTTAAAAAGTTTAAATCATAACTGCTAAAGTTAGTAGCAAAATACTAAACAACACTTTAGAAAGTTTGAAATAAATTTATCAAAAGTTTTTGAAATATTCTAGAAATTATTTGTGTTGATTTTTATTGCAAGATTATAATTTCCTTCATTCGCGTGTAATTAGGAAAATATTTTTTTTGGTTTTCTTTTTCTTATATATTACTCTTAGGTATATACTATTACTATACCAAATCTCACCAAAATCCGTTTGGTAGAGTTTGCGTGATACCCGCTGAGATTAATATACAGACAAAAATTCTAAAAAAAGTTTTTCTGGCTTCTATTATCATTCTATACTTTAAATCAATCATCTTTTTTTAAAATGTTTTCCATATACAGAATTCACTATGTTACAATTTTAATACATGCATATATTATCAGACTAAGAATTGATTTTTTAATGAACATTTCCGAATATAATTATACCTAATTTGATTCCAACCGTATAACTGACGTATAATTATCAACACGATAAGCGGATAAAGGAAAATAGATGTTAGAATATTTATATGCCACGTTGATTATACATCTCATAATAAGTAGATCTCATTCATAAATATATTTCATTCATAAATTTGTAATGTGGTTATCGTCCTTGGACACTAAGATGCAATAAATTAACTAAACATGTTGTTATAGCTGTTTACGTAAGTAACCAAAATGAGATATTGAACAGCGTTTTTTTGTATTGTGTTGTACGATATTGTGTTGCAAAGCTTCGTGTTGCGTTGTGGCGCGTTGCATTGGTTGCCTCTGCTTAGCGACATTTATAAAGTTGTAGTGTCGAAATGGATTAGTATTTAATATGTATATGTTCGTTTGGATGTTCTAATTTATATTTAGTCATGTACTGTTATTTAGTGTCCATTTGTGTACTGGTCAACTTTTACATATAATGATATTTTTTGTGAATTTCTAGGTTTCTGAGAAATTGTTCATTATTGGATTTCAATTCCGTCAGAATAAAAAACATATTCATTGACAGGTATTTTGTTTCATCTTGCCTTGGAATTATACTTAGATCTTACTTTTTTAAATATCGCTTTAGTGCCAAATATCTATGAAGATAAGTTCTGAACTTATCATAAATGAAATATCCCATATAATGTTGCATTGAAAAAAAGAATTCCACAGTATTTCTATGTCTTTACTGTCCCAGTATTCAAATATGTTTAGAGACGCCTTTAGGAAACTATTTGAATACTGATATTTAAATAGTTTTCTAAAGACGTCTCTAAACATATTTGAATACTGGCACAGTAAAGACGTAGAAATACTGTGGAATGCTTTTTTTCAATGCAACATTATATGGGATATTTCATTTATTATAATATTATTTAATTTTCTATTTATACCATTTACAGACTCGTTCCCATTTGATCTCTGCTCTTAGCTTTCATTTGTAATTTGAACGATTAACATTCACAAAAGTAAATAAAAAAATCTGTTTTTATTATTTATTGAAGAAGTGAGTATATTTCATTTTCGTTTTTTATTATTTCAATTTCAAACATGAAACCCTTATAATTTCCTCATGTCCATATATGTATCCGTCGGTTTATTATACCTTCATAATTTTTACAGTTTTAGACTTACGTGAATAAAATTTTGCAAATGTATGCTTCAGAGTAACGATTATAAATATTAAATGTTAATAATAAGTAGATTTTAGATTTATGATATTTTTTTTTTATTTAAATCGTATAATTTTTTCGCAAAGTCACAACAATGTGCTCTTAGTTTTCATTTATAATTTAAACAATTAATATTCACGAAAGCAAATAAAAGAAATATTTTTTTATTTCTTGAAGAAGTGAGTATATTTCACTTTCGTTTTTTATTGTTCCATATTCAAACAAGGAACCCTTATAATTTCGTCATATCCATATGTGTATCTATCAGTCTGTCACACCTTCATACTTTTACAATTTTAGACTTGCGTTTATTAAATTTTCCCAGTGAATGCTTCAGAGTAACGGTTAAAAATATTAAATATTAATAAAAATAGATTTTATATTAATGGTATTTTTTTTTATTTAAATGGTATAATTTTTAATTGACGTCACACCATTGGTGTGAAAATAACTCAAAAATGTTTGGGAAATTTTCAATGGTTCTTCAATTTTGACTTGTGGTATAATTTGATCAATTGCTGGTATTGGGAATTAATTGTACAAATTGATAAAAAATATTTAACTTACTATGTGCTATGTTACACATCGTTAAGATAAGTTTAATCAAGTACTCAATGCGCCACTTTAATGCAAATATACGTAACAGTGCACACAAGAATCGCTTACCCACTTTATAGTTTAAAAAATATATTTCACCCGCCAAAGATCTGAAGCTCAAACATATAATACACAATGAAGACGCTTCGTGTAACGCGTGTGTAAACATTTCTCGTTTTGACAAATAGCTATCAGCTGATCTGTCAATTCGCCAGCAGCAATGCGACTTTGGACAAACTGGTGTCGTTTAAACGCCCGTGTACTGGCATCAATCACAGATAAGATAGAAACACGAATCACTCGGTCTCAGCGGTCGATAAGAGAACACGAACCGCTTCCAAGACTCTTTCAACACCGCAGTCACCAAGGCTGAGCGATGGCGAATACGCGGCATAAATTACATATTCTGACACTTGCGTAAAGTTCGAGGCGGGCAAAGGTGTCACTTGATACATCGGCTATAAAGGTATCATTAGAGTTGACGGCAGTTCATTGTCTGCGATGTAATAAGACGTGGGAATGCCTAATATTTCGACTATTTATCGATTGTTTCAAGGTTTACAATCGTGGTAGATGATAGTTTGATTTATTTTGATGACGATAAAAAATTTAATGTAAATTTATTCAAGTTTAATTTTGGTTGGCAATCGCGTGATGTTACGTTTTAATTTATAGTCATATCCTGTTGATGAGGATTTAAACAATTCGAGATTTCATTAGAGTTTAATAAATTAAAAAATATGGGTTCCGGAGCGTAAGGAACGACATTTCACAATTAAATGAAACTACGTGATGTAGTATTATTTCTACTTTCTTTAATTTCTTTACCACGACCTAGGTTTCGTTGTATTACATCTTCAGGTGGGATATTAGCAAAGATTAACTCTTAGGAACAACCAACAGCATTTATATGTTTCAAACACAATAGCGGAAGACTGCTTTGTGCGGATTTTTCCATTGTTTATGTTAGTGAGTTTATTGCAGGGCGCAGACTATGTTTTATTATATTACAGAGAGTTATACAATATACCAGTATTTTAGTGAGGGTAATAAATTCAATTGTTGTTATTATGTGAGGTTATACAATGCAAACTTTACGGTGTATGTAATAAAATTAATTAGAAGTTATTATCGGTAATATATTTGTACAAAAGCTTTCAAATACCCTTGCTTCGAATAGTGATAGATTATAAACAAGAGTAACATATGAGAGAAAAAAAAAATTAGTAACTTCTTATTCCGAATTTCACGCGAGTTAAACCGTGAGGCGCAGTAAGTATTAAAATGAAAGACAGGACTCAGCAACGAATTACATTTTATTTAAGACTTCTTGTATTACTTATTAGCAAAACTCACGTAAAGGTGTGCCAATCGTGGTTTTGCTGTGTATGCAGGTTAAACTAATAAATATTTCAATAATATAAAATGTGAAAGTAAGGTGATATTCTCTTTTAATTATTGCCTGGACTAGAGAAGTTGAGTGGTCGTTGAATGGTTCTTTTTAATATTAATGCCATTTGAGTTTAATACAGGTTTACGCCATACAATGATATTGTCTTTGTAAAATTGGAATAAAATACATTATTCCCTTCACATGTAGAAATGGTTGTAGAAATAAGTGAGAGAATACTATTAGTAAACATTATTAACTAAGCCGTACCCATAACTTCACGCGGACCTTTGGAAAATATTATTAAGTCAATTATAAATATTCGTTCACATTGGCCAATTGCGCGACGAATGCGTATGTTTTTTAGATCCGCGCGGACATTTCAATACATTTGTTGCGCATTGCACGCGCGCTTTGCTTTGCACATGCTCCACGCAAACATTGTCTGCGCAGCTCCCGCACTACTCGCATGCTGTTCCCACTCGTCGCTCAGTTTGCTATTGTCAGTAGTACAGGAAGGACACATGTTTAGTAAAAATGTAATGCAACAAGGAGACGAGTTTACGTTTATTTGAAACGTAAAAAAGATTTCCAATTTTGTGGGAGCCTAAATATTTAAATCATAGTCAATAGATATAAATGAATAATTTACGCATTTATGCTTGCATACGAACTGCATGCGCGAAGTATGCGAACCTGTTTTATGCATTACACGAAAACAACATAGAGTTGGTGGAAAAATGAATGTATCAAGCACATTTGTTACGCAATTCGTCAATGTGTACGAACCTTACGATTGGAGATTAAAAAACGCGTAACACCATGTATATATATGTATGTTATAATTAATTTAATGTGTATGTTATAATTAAGTTTTATTTTTCAAGTAAGTGCGAGTTCAGTTTACCATATTTTCTTTTCTAGTAGGTTGAGTTCAGTGAAATAATATGTTATTTTAGGTTCTACAGCATCCAAATTTATAATCCCATGAAGAAATACCAAAAATGTTATTTTTATGTTGTAATATTTTTATTAAGTTCCACAAAATAATTTTTTTCTATATACCTTCAATCTACATATACATTGTTTCTATAATTTTATTAAATGTGACAAAAAAACGAATTAGTCATAATACAAAACTGTATATTAGTCAAATGAATATATGATATAACAATATAAAGTAGAATGTAAAATGTATAAGTAGTAAATAATAGAGAATAAAAAACATTTATTTATTTTATTTTATTCATAATTTATTTGGTTTGAAATCAAATTATTTTGCTAATACTGAAGGAATAATATTAATAATATTTATGTAAAATATATAGGAGAAATGTGTATGTGACTTTGTATTTTATATGGGCGTAAAATGGGGTAGATAAAATTTGCTAAGAGAAAATGAGAGAAGTAAATTGAAAAATTAATAATGAGCAGCTCCTTAAAAAGAGTGAAAAATTTATAAATTAGACATTGACACAAAACAATTGTTACAGTGAGTTACATAAGTTGCATTACACAAGTAATTAATTACACGGTTTCAACCTGCATTTTTGTTCATGTAGATGTCGGAATATTATTACTGTACCTTTAAAGAATTATTAAAAAAGTGCAAAATGAATATAAAAAAAAATATCGAAGTGTGTAATTTTGAATAGATCATGAGTAATCTATTCAAAATTATACACGATTTCAACCTACATTTTTGTTTATGTAGATGTCGGAATATTATTACTGTACCTTTAAAGAATTATTAAAAAGGTGCAGAGTGAATATAAAAAATAATATCGATGTGTAATTTTGAACAGATTACTCAAGGAGCAAAAAGTTTATAGAATAGACATTGACACAAAACAATTGTTGCAATAAGTCACATAAATTTCGTTAAACGAATAATTAATTACACGATTTCAATCTGCATATTTGTTCATGTAAATGTCGAAATATTATTATAATATTTTTAAAGAATTGCTAAAAAAGTGTAAAGTGAATTTAAAAAATAACATCGATTTGTATAATTTTGAACAGATTAAACTTTTTAGAAATTGACACAAAACAATTGTTGCAATGTGTCACATAAATTTCATTAAACGAGTAATTAATTACACAGTTTCAACCTGCATTTTTCTTCATGTAGATGTCGGAATATTATTTTATCTTTAAAGAATTATTAAAAAAGTGTAAAGTGAATATAAAAATATATCGAAGTATGTAATTTTGAACAGATTATGAATAATCCATTCAAAATTATATACGATTTCAACCTGCATTTCTGTTCATGTAGACGTCGAAATGTTTACTGTATTTTTAAAGAATTATTAAAAAGGTGCAGAGTGAATTAAAAAAATAATATCGATGCGTAATTTTGAACAGATTACTCAAGGAGCGAAAAGTTTATAAAATAGACATTGGCACAAAACAATTGTTGCAAGAAGTCACATAAATTTCGTTAAACTAGTAATTAATTACACGATTTCAACCTGCATATTTGTTCATGTAAATATCGAAATATTATTACTGTATTTTTAAAGAATTACTAAAAAATTGTAAAGTGAATTTAAAAAATAACATCGATGTGTGTAATTTTGAACTGATTACATGATAAAATAGGCATTGACACAAAACAATTGTTGCAGTGAGTCACATAAACTTCATTAAACGAGTAATTAATTACACGGTTTCAACCTGTTTTTTGTTCTGTAGATGTCGGAATATTATTACCATATTTTTAAAGAATTATTAAGAAAGTGAAAAATGAATATAAAAAAAATATCGGTGTGTAATGTTAAACAAATTATAATTTATCCATTCAAAATTACACACGATTTCAACCTGCATTTTTGTTCATGTAGACATCGAAATATTATTACTATATTTTTAAAGAATTGTTAAAAAAGTTTAGAGTGAGTTTAAAAAATAATATCGATGTGTAATTTCGAACAGATTACTCAAGGAGTGAAAAGTTTATAAAATAGACATTGACACATAACAATTGTTGCAATGAGTCACGTAAATTTCACTAAACGTGTAACTAAATACACGATTTCAACCTGCATTTTTGTTCATATAAATGTCAGAATATTATTACTGTATTTTTAAAGATTTATTAAAAAAGTGTAAAGTGGATTTAAAAAATATTATCGATGTGTGTAATTTTGAACATATTACTCAAGGAGCGAAAACTTTATGAAATAGACATTGACACAAAACCATCGTTGCAATGATTCATATAAATTTCATTAAACGAGTAATTGAATACACGATTTCGACTCGCATTTTTGTTCATGTAGATCTCGGAATATTATTACTGTATTTTTAAAGAATTATTAAATGAATGCAAAGTGGATTTAAAAAATAATATCGAAGTGAATAATTTTGAACAGCTTACTCGAGGAGCGAAAAGTTTATAAAATAGACATTTGCATAAAACAATTGTTGCAATGAGTCACATAAATTTCATTAAACGAGTAAATAATTATATGATTTTAACCTAAATTTTTATTCATGTAGATGTCGGAATGCTATTATTTTATTTTTGACAGAATGATTAAAGAGTATAAAGAAAGCATTCGGGAATGAAAAACAGAAGTGTATGAGGCAAACTGCGTCACAAATCTCACGGTACCGCAGGTAAAAAACTATGGTGACCTGATTCGTACCAAGCATTAGCGTGACAAATTATTCTTCAGTTTTTAAACAAATTGACATTAGATATAGCACTAGTTACATATCAGTAGAGCAATTTTAATTATAATTAATAAGTCACATAAATTTCTTGACATAAATAAATTAAAAAAAGGAAAAATTTTCAAAAAGAACTGCAATTTTTTAATATAAAAATGTCTAGCATTCCTAGCTTTATTACAACGTATATGCGTCTAAAATAGAAAACAGAAATACCAGCGAAATCTGTGAACAACTCTGTTTTACATATTAATATTTACTTAAATTTCTAGAAATTAATATATTATTAAAGGGCTTTTGTCTACAACTTTGCTCATGTAAATTTCCAAAAAAAGCTCAATAATATCTAATAAAAAAGGTTGACCATTCCAAGCTTTATAAAAAAATTAATACACGTTTTTCTCAATCGCGATTTAATTAGGAAACAAAAACACGCCTGTCGGCCTCGCAATAAGGTTCCATAACAATAAAAGTTTGCATATGTTCGTGAATTATTTGAGATGTTTTATTATATTCCATGGCATAAAAATTCCAGTAGGCTTATAATACAGATATCTCCGTATGTTGAAAATGCTTGTTTTTCTAACCTACGGGTACTATCCTAACCTAAGGGTTTAAATACTAGATACAGATGTACCTAACTACAATTAATTTAAATTTTTTTCCTACATTATCTCATTGTCTTACCGAAAACATTAATTATGTATGACTTTTTTTGTTATTTTTTATAAAAAATTACAGTGAAATATCTGAGATTCAATTTTAAATATTTTTATAACTCATTAAATGGAAATGTGACCTAGTCGTATGTATATTTCCGTTAAACCTTTCGCTAAAAGTTATTATTTAAATTTTTACATATGTTTAACGTGCTGTTGGAAAATTTAAAGGTCCATCCTTTACAGGGAGGGATATAGTACCAGAATAAAGGGATATCGTTGTATATATATATATATATATATATATATATATATATATATATATATATGTATATATACATATAGATATTTTAATACTACTGAAAGCATTCCATAAATAATGCTTCACTTCACTGCTTTTATCCTATTTATTTATTTATTTATATACTCACTTTAATGCACACGCTAAAATGTGCAGAAGGGAGACGAACTTATCGCTAGAACTTCCCCCAGTCAAGCAAAAAAATATATTATTTAAGGGGAGATATACATTTAAATGATCGAAAAAATCCATTTTTTTGCAGTTTTTTGCAAGTTTGAGGTCACTAGAATATCTGGTAAAAACGGTAATGTAATATTTCGATAAATAAGCCAGTTACAGCCAAGAAGGTGAAACATGTTTTACAGCGCCGAACCGACAGGCAGGTAGCGGCAAGTGACCCTTCTAACAAAAGACGTAGACTTATTTTGTGATTAAATTGTTTGTGTTTTTGGGTATGGGCCGACAACAAAATTTAAAAGCAATGAACATTCCGTTGGCCTACGCAATGGGCCTGGTATCGATGATTCCAAGTAAGTTGACAAATTTCATAATTTATTCATTCCCAAATTTTCCAACGCGTTTTTCTCAAAACCAAGTTTTTGAAATCGGTACCCAAAATATCTCAAAAACCAATGAACCGATTGCCTTGAGATTTTTTTTTTGGTTATTCTGTACACTATTATCTAGTACTTGTCATAGGTTTTTTTCCGTTACTTAGTTTTTGTTTTATAGGCAAAGTAATAATTAATTTTTGGCCCAAAAATCACCCTTGATGTTCAAACGTTCATCATTTTGTCATTAATCGATATTTTCAAAATTGGCTATGACAAGTACTAGATTATAGTATCTATTTAAATAATTATTTTGGTCTTTTCGTGTATGCAGTTTTTATTACGGTATTCCAAGTATCATCCAATATCCTTGTATATTTTTGCTATTTTTAACTAAAAAAAATAAACGTATTTATTAATGTATATACGTTTACATAATTAAAACCCCAATCAAAATTTCAAATAGTTTTCCTTGAAAAAATTAACAAAAGATGATCTTTTTTCCGGCTTCTAGGTCTATGTCTCCCCTTAACAATCAGTAATGTGGTGGACTTCTAAATATTTTGGGTAAATATAATATAAAAAATGAGTAATTGTAAAAAGAAAATAATAAATATAATAAAGTTTAACTTTATATGAGAGTCAGTACCATAGACGGGAACAGAACAGAAGATAAGAAAGATATAGAAGATAAGAAAAACAGAGTGACAGAGAAGTGGTGAAACAGAAGGGGTAAGCGGGAGAATATTAAAAAGACAGATTGGTATACATACAATTTTTTGAGACCATTTTTGACCGCATGAATTGAGGTGGAATTTCCGATATCAGGATATAGTTTATTTTATAATCCGTTTATTATTAAAAAAAAACAATCTTTTTAACATTCTGCACAAAACGTGTTTTATGAGTATCTTTTCTATGAATGTTAACGCGTTATATGTAAAAAAAAACATTTGCTTTTTGATAAATTAGGAATTGAAGAAATGTGCAACAGAAATATTATTATTGAACATTTTTTTCGAGATCGAGACTATCAATGAGGTTCCTTGTCATCCACAACAGCTTAAGAGCGATAATACAAAAAAATATATCATTTGAAATTTCTTCAATATTTTGGTAGCTACCAGCTTAGCTAAAACAAAGTGAGATGGGTATTGCATTTCTTACATTAATAGTTTAAGCTTAAACCATTAGTCAAACGAATCGAATATCTTATTAATCATTTGACCGTTAACGCATTTGTGAGGGTCGAATTTAATATTTGAGATTGAATCGCGAATAATGTTCAGTGGAAAGAATAGAATTCACCGTATGCAATTTCGTGATTTAACTAATTAATTAATGAAAGTACGTAACTTCCGTACATGTATTGTTGCAAATAGTGTTACGTAACAATGTGTTACGTGTTACGTGATACATCGGCTTTAATACGACATAGTCAATGATGATTAATAAACGCACGGAAGTTATGTCTTTCGGATAAAGTATTGAATAAACTGAGTTATGGTACTTAGATGGTACAGAGACAATATGTTTCTTATAAAACTTGTTAAGTATGGGCAGAACTCGCACTACAAGTGTATTCTAGACACATTTAAAGGTATATAGTATTTTCTATAGAACTAATCATATATTAAAATATTAATATAATTTTTCATAATATTAATATATAGCCTGAAATTTATTTCACACGCATAAAAATATTGCAAAGATTTGAAAAACTGTCCAATTTATAAACATTGCTATAGTTGTCTTATAAAATTTAGATGAAATTCACGTAACTCTGTTTTTTGACATCAGTGTAGGGGACTTAAGAGGAAACATATTTATTGTGGACATATTCATAATATCTTTAGAGTTATCTATCAAAAATTGTAAAAAATAAAATTACTTTATTATTCTTATAACTAGCTCTTTCAATTAACATCCAATACTTAATTTGCTGCCTCTAAAATTTTTGAACAAATATATTTGAGTGTAAGCTGCTAAAGATATTTACGGTTATTACGCTAAATATCAAGTCCCTACACCGAATGGTTGCAAAAAACATTTTTGGAACATTTTTAGACATGTTGCATAAGTTTCTAAAATAAATTGTTTTTGAGTTCTTGTAACTTCATTTTTTAATTGACAAACGATATGTAATGGTCGACGTATACAATTAACAAACGATATGTAATGGTCGACGTATACAATTGACAAACGATATGTAATGGTCGACGTATACAATTGACAAACGATATGTAATGGTCGACGTATACAATTGACAAACAATATGTAATGGTCGACGTATACATATATAATGGTCGACGTATACATATATAATGGTCGACGTATACAATCCCACACCACACACAAAATTAATCAAAAAGTCGATTTATTTGCTTAAGATATTTATAAATCAGACGTAGAATTTATTAAAAAAAGGAAACACTCAGGGTAGAGCAACATACGAAACATACGAAAGAGTGCGAAAGTATTAAAATGCAAAATATTATGATGTATCCAGTGGAGAAAAGCACAAAAATATAAATAGAGAGTAAAGAAAATAAAGTTTTTACGTGAATTGGACGTAACTCATAAACCTACTCCCGTGCGTGTTACTTTTGTTAAAAATTTCCGTGATACTAATTACGCCTTAGCAAAAGTTAAGAAATAAAAAAAATAAATAGAAAAAGGAATTTTACATAACAAAAGAATGGCGGATAAGCGAGTTCACGAGAGCTGTCAGCTTTTTGCTATTAAATTACAAATAAAGGTTTTGTAGACGGTAAAATGTTCTTCGAGGAATCATAAATGATAGAGCTGGTGAATTTAGGGAAAAAATAAACTTATAGTGTGTACCAGAGGAGTGTGTACCGGAGATAATTGCTCACCTAAATAAAACACGACTGGGTACAAGTTGAAATTATAAAATTAGATTCTATACCATTGTATAAATACATAGAGGTATCGAAGCATATGTCATTTTTGCATCAGCCCTATGTTATACGCACGCATCATTTAAGTTTAAAACGTTCGTGTAAATCGTATTATGGTCATGGTTTATCAAGTTAACAAATTTTACACATAAGGAAATAAGTAAAAAGTTGAAAAGGCGCTTTTGTGACCAAATGACCAATTGAGTCGAATCAAACTAGCCCAAACTAGATGGATTTACTGTTAACCATTAAAAAGTTCCAATGACAGTCTCCCTTTGCCATCATCAGACTCTCCTGTTTACAAAATCTAACCAAAGAGCTCACTGAGGGAAGTCAGACGAGCCTGAATTCGACGGGTTTACTGATATCCGTTCAGAAGTTCCTATGACTAGCTTCCTTTTTCTGTCATCATATCGGCTCAATGGCACCCTGTTAGTGTATAATCATTAGAATTGCACAAGTTTGCCAATTTTAAAATCACTGCAATTAGAAATGGATGAAAATCGACTTATTAGATTTGTCTATAACCCTTATAAATATTGATATTATTAATATAATAATTACTTAGATTTGTTTATGATGTTTGGCACATCCATTCTCAATCCTCAAAATAATCTCCCCAGAAATGGCAAATTCAACGTTTTTACTTAACTACTCTAATTAAAACACCGCTTCCCGCAATTACGCTCAATTTAACTTTCCACGTCAAGCGGTCTTCGCTATAAAATTACTCATGAAGGACAAGCAAACATCGGAGTGGTCTCATAACTCCAGTTTTTTCCCAATTTTGGTAAGGGGTACTAAAAATATTCATTTAATATAATTGTGTAGTTCACAAAGTTGCAACACCATTACAATAAATTGAATCATTTTATGCAACCAGTCTTTTCGACAAATTAACTTTTTCCTGTTAAACATCGTCATTGAATTCCGGTTCGTACCTTGTGTATATGACCAGCAAGGCTATATTATTAGTAAGCAATGTTACCAAAGACACTGGTTATTGCACAGGTCGAGAAAGTTCTATCTTTTAACACGACTATGGTTATTCAACATGGACTAATATAAATAACTAAATATTTTAATTCATAAATATAATTAAAATTGTTGAAGATGCATATATCTGTGACTTTCGTGGCTATTAAGTCCATGCTTTCAAATATATACGTACTTATATGTAGGTTAGCCTTTTTTTTAAGACAATTTCTTAAAATATTTCTAAGATATCACCGCGAGAGTACATGAAGTTTCCAAGAGAAAACGAAACAATGAGTGGAAGGCCGCCTGAAGTACGCAGTGTAATTTATGAAGGAGGGGGAGATTTAAACACAAATGTTATAGACGATCTTATTTCATTCATATCGGATGCCTATCATCAATTGGATGTTTCTCACGGCGAATATTTTTCTTGCCTAAAATAATGCTTTGATGAAGATGATTTATACTTTCCGCTAATCTTTAAGCTAAACGTAATTGAGCTGCTTTAGATAGCTAACTTCTACTTTTAAAATGTCTTTTTTTATAAATTGCAATTCTTATGTTTTCGGGTAATAACACCTGAGATCGTAACATTTATCATAAGGTAAGAACAAGTTCAAACTTCTTATGGCAAATGTCACGATCGGAATTCTGTCCAATTAGACTAGAGACGATAACTAATAGTTTTATAAAAATGGCTCGTTGACCCTAACAAATATCATTACATAATTAGAGCATCTATATTTTGTCCCAGAAGGTATTTTGTCATAACTATAAACTGATACAGCGAGCTTATATTGAAGAATGTATTCTAATCATATACATAACGACAGTTCCTGATTATGTAAGTCATTTGCTACGAACAAGTATGTCTACACGTATCTTTTTCATCGAAAGCCGCGAATAAAGGTAGACAGCAGTAAAGAACCAGACCTTAATGTTGCGAACAATTGGACATGACATTTATTAGAGATGTGCTTGTATAACTTCAAAGTTCAGCCATCGACTTAACTTTTTTATTGACACTATTTAATACATCAAATTGTTAACCCTCTGAAGATCAGTTACCCACTGATGAATATCAGTTACTCTCTGATACAGTGAGCTTATATTGAAGAATGTATTCTAATCAAACTGAAGTGTTACTACAACATAACGACAGTTCCTGATTTTGTAAGTCATTTGCTACGAACAAGTATGTTTACACGTATCTTTTTCATCGAAAGCAGCGAATAAAGGCAGACAGCAGTAAAGAACCAGACCTTAATGTTGCGAACAATTGGATATGACATTTATTAGAGATGTGCTTGTATAACTTCAAAGTTCAGCCGTCGACTTAACTTTTTTACATCAAACTGTTAACCCTCTGAAGATCAGTTACTCATTATAGATAAAGTTGCAAATCCAACAAAGACTAGCTCATAGCTTTAATAAAAAATAATAGAAAAAAGAATTACGAACAGATTTAGTTTAAAAAAAATATTTATAACAGTCATGAAAACCTTATTGAAGATTTTCATTATATTTTTACAAAATTTTGAAGAGTTTCCAAAATTTTGGATTTTTAACTCAGTGACTGGTTGAGTTTTATAGAAAATTCAGTTTTATACATTGGCCTGAATCGGAAAATATATTATGTATTGTATTCTGTGTTATTATATTTTCATTTTTAAATATATATATATAATGAGAATAGTTCCTTCTCAATTGGTTAAATTGATAACTTAACAATGGTATATTCTTGTACTCGTATGATACACGTATCTTTATGAAGTGATAAAGAATACTTTATCACTCCAATTATTCAGTGCAATTTTCGATAATTCTTACTTATTTTTATGTTATTTTGACTACATGTTTTTCAGTTTAGAACTTTCATGTTATAATGACATGTAAATAGTATTTCAGTAATTATAAACTATCTTTCCGGGAGTGACGTAATTTTAATAATAATATTAATCCAATTAGTTATAACTGACGGTACTGCTATTATATGTTGTGTTTTTAAAACGGTAATTGTAATACAGAACAGGGTTTTCCGTTTCCTGCTGCCTAACATCATTATAGTTGCGAAAATTATAATTGTCATCGTCACTATATGTCTTCTTGACATAATAATCTTAATTACATTAACATGACTGAGCAGTATTATTTTTTTACCCATAAACAAACCAAAAATCAATAAGTACATGATGATTCAAAAAATATCTGAAAACAATATTAAAATAATATATTCCAAAATCACGCTTGAGTAACATTACTTCAAATTAGTAATACATTACAAGCATCTTTGGAGTAAAACGCAGCTTATGGATTTTTGTTGAAAAGCGCATCAAGACCTCTTGTTTCACATAAAATTATTAAATTAAGAATACAGCAGTAGGTGAAGTCCTCAAGCAGAAGCAATTCAATGTTCTTACATAACAAAACATTTAAGTTGCTTTCGGAATCCCCATAAATTTGACTGTAAATTGACACAAGTAAATATATTTTTGATCTGACATAGATAAAAAAAAATTAAATTGTGTATGTACAATTCATACGCGCTAGAATTGAAACTTCAGTATTCAAGTACTTACTTATTCACACAAAAAAATACACATAAATAAAACACCGCGCTGACTTTTTACTAAAACTTTGTAATACGCAGACGCGTACATACATATTAACACATACACTAACATACACACGTAGAACGCTCGGACCAAAACAAGTATTAGATAGTGTGCAATATAGATGCACTCTTGCTTAGCTAGGCAATATACAGGCACACACATATGTAAAATGCTTAGTAATCGAGAGGGAAATACTACGAAGCACGGCACAAAGTGGAGGCCTAAAATTCAAATCACGATTCTAAATAAGTTTCACTTGTTTCTTTGTCGTGACGGATTTTCGTTTCATGGAGTTTCAAATCAAAACGATTCTAAAGACGTTTCACTTCAAAAATATATGTATAATATTTGGAAAAGGAAAAGCTTTCAAATCACGCTTGTCGATAAACTTTTTTACAATGCTTATGTTTAGATATTGTATTTACTGACGTACTGAATGTAATAAGAATGAAAAGTTATTTCATTGGCAATAGCACAATTAATTTTTTTAGATTTCTTCTAATAATTAATTCAAGCTGGTTACCTTTTTTTAGGTTTTGGTACCTCAAAAGGAGAAAAATCAAAATTTTGGAAAAATAGAGTTATTAAACGTTTCGTTGAGATTATCGAGAAATCACTAAACCTTACAGTGGTTGAGAAATTCGTAATATTATTAAGCTTATGAGAGATCTATTGGGCGTTCATTCACGTTGTGAGAAATTTGCATGGTCGCCTAAATGTTTATATGAGCTCGAGTATAACTTAATGTTTATAAATATATAAAAGTAAGGTACTTTCACAACTTCTTAGTATTTAACTGGTTTCTTTGCAAGTACCATCATACAATATTTCTTTTTTTTTTTGGGACGATCGTGTCTCCAACTTCGAAATGATATAAACAAAATTCAAGTCAGTGCATTTCTATTCACCGTTCTGATAATTATATGTTACGAATTGCAGTACTGTACTTGCAGCTGAGTTCAGTTATATTCTTATTAAACATACTTGCATATTTATAAAGCTCTCTGATAATTATTTTTTAAATTTTTCTCGCAAAGTAAAATTAATCTCGTAGCATGGTATGCCAGAAAGGGTTAACTTTATTTACATAAAATAGGACCGACTCGACTTACACGTCACAATTAATGTCCTTTTATATTTTTTGTCGCGTAAACCATTCCATAAAAATTAATCTCTTAACATGGCATGCCGGAGAAAGGTTTAACTTTATATACTTATGTCAGGTTTAACTTTATATACGTATGTAATTAATTGTGACGTGTAAGTCGAGTCGGTCTTAACAGGACCGACTCGACTTACATGTCACAATTAATTCCGCGTAGTCGATGATCATCATTTTCCCCTAACGAGACATAGTGTCATCTTAATGTTTGTATTGTGGAATTTTCGATTTTGCAATTTGATTTATTTGTGGTTCGGTTAATGTGTCTGAGGCAGCACAAGATGACGTAATGGAGCGATGCAGTTACATGCGCTTGTGTTGAGAAACAATCTGTCTCTTCCCGATGTCACGTTTCACTTGCCATTGCCTCTATGAGTCAGCTAGTATGCTTAATTCAAGTAGTTTACCTATAATATGATTCTGTCCTTTTGCTGTGTTTTGTAATTGTCTGTAAGTTAAAGTTATGCGTTTTGATACCACATTCGATAACATGTCTAGGAAAATAAATCATTACTTACTTTTAATTCAGCAACAGAAGTAACACAGTGCTAAATATGGCATTGTTAAACGCATTTATATAAATATTTTTTTATATATAAATGCTGTCTTGCAAATCAAATATGAAATTGCGTTGAATTTTGTTTCTTTGTCTTCACATGATGATTGTATATGATACCTACTACAAATAAGGCCGACGTGTTTTATTTCGTTTCCCAGATGATTGAATTTAAACTACATTAAATATTAATCTCGATTTAGTTTCTACGCATGATACACGTGTTATTTTTATTTTGTTTTTAAATATTAATTTAGTTAATGGGCCTTATTAGACTATCATAGTTTAATTACCCACTAAAATATATTTCGAATTTATTGAAAAAGTCGTTAGCGACATTTGAGTCATTCCGTCACGTTAAAATTGTGTAACGCTTGAGAAAATGAATGTATGACGAATCCAATCGGATAGGGAACCGGTCAAATGCTAACAATACGGCGGTCGAAAACCTCAAAAAGTTAATTTGTTAATGAATCTGCACGTCGCTATCTATATTCGCGCACAGTATAATACAACAATTAGAAGTGAATGTGAGGTTATCGTTTATTCAATGGCTTTGTTAAGTATATTACTATAAATTAGTGAAAATATAGTTTTAATCAGAATAAAAACGAAAAAACATTGTGTGTGTGTGCAATTCACACACGGTAGAAGTGAAACTTCAGAATAAAAATACACGTAAATAATACACCGCGCAGGCTTTTTACTAAAGCTTTGTAATACGTAGGCGCATACACACGTATTAATACACATACTAACATACACACGTAGAACGCTCTGACCAGAGCAAGCATTAAACAGTGTCCAGTATAGATACACACCGACACTTGCTCTTTCACTTTAGCTCGGTAATACACAGGCGCTCACATATGTACAATGCTTAGTAGAAGAAAGAGAAATACTACGAAGCATGGCACAAAGAGGAGACTAAAATTAAAATCAAAACGATTCTAAAGAAACTTCACTCGTTTCTTTGTCGTGACGCATTTTCGTTTCATCGAGTTTCAAATCACAACGATTCTAAAGAAGTTTCACTTCAAAAATCAACATTCTTTTAAATAATTGATGTTTATTATAAATTATTTAAATTAACATGTATCCTTAAAGAAGTTCCGTTCCATCTATCACCTTGTGTACGAGAAGCTTTTTTAGTTTCTTAATAAATAAAATTTATGTTTAATAAAAGTATTCTACATTCAAAATGATAATTACGCAAGATATTTGATTTTAAATTTATATGGTTATTTCGGCGTAGATATTTTGTAATCCTTGAGGTATTCGGTCGAATCTATTTCTATTTATTTGATTTTAATCAACGTCAATAAACCCAAGAATTTTTTATGTAAAGGTCATTGTTCTACCCGCTATTTAATCTTCAAATAAACTTTTCGTTTTAAAAGGGCTCGATTTGATCGCAAAATTAATTATTAAAATAAATGATATCAAAATTTCATTTCATTTCTCAACACATAACGTTAATTTTCTTCACTTTTAACCTACATGCAACAAAGCTTACGACACAAATGCAGGTTTTGATTATGTTAAATATTTATGAGATGCAAATGAGTTTCGCGCACCTGATCGGCGATAAAAAAGGATGCCCGAGTTACGAGGAATTTGGACTAGCCTCAAATCATAATGACAAACGATTAAGAAAAGCTTACATCATTTTTTTATAGCCACAAGACTTTTTCGGAAAGTTCGTGAACTTTGAATTTAGCACGTCGGCAAACCTCAATAGCTGGGCACGTCCGAGTCTACAAGTTGCTACAGCATTGAGTAATAAGCTACAATGTAATAATTTGCATTTCCTTGTGGCATAAATATCTTGGACAGTAAGTATACATGCTCTGCTAGTTTGAAAAATGTCAATATTTAAAATTTGGAATGAATTATCCGATTTCTTATTTAATAGAAAATTATAACTACGTTGCGAAAATTATAATCCTTAAAATTTCTTATATATATATGTATATATATATATATATATGATTCATCAAAAACCTCGCAAGATAGCAGATGCTGTGTCATTTAGAATGTACAGTGTAAATTTATGAAAAAAATACTAAAACAGAATCTTATATGTCGACAAACCACTTTATTTTAATCTTTATACATTCAAAATTGTTAAAATACAGTAAGTTAACAGTTAATATTTCGTTCTGACTTGACCTATATCTTTAGTGTTTATTGAATGAAGTGACATCTGTAAAGATTTTACTACGTCGGCTCTTCTGTGTATAATCAACGTACAAACAAATAAATGTGCGTATTTCTATTTATATTAAGGTGTAGAATAAATAATTAATCAAAGATCTATAAACTAGAAATCTGCATGATTGCGTCGATTCTTCTGGTAGATTTCGAAAAATCCTTGATTAATTATTATATAAAAATATATATTTGATAAAGATATATATATATATATATATATATATATTTGTTTGTATATAGATTATACTCGGATAGTCTGAAGTAGTGAAATCGTTAAAGACGTGAAATTTTTCACTGATTCGGTCCATCTGAGTATAATCTCAACTAATGTATTCTACTCGTTATCACTTATGTAGCCGAAACCTAGAAAATGAAAATTAGACTAGTCTACAAGCTCAAAGCATCTCAACAAGCTAAGTAACATGCTAAGCTCGTAGTTTCTCTGAAGCATCGTATTCGAAATGATGAAATCCAACAGAGAATTAAAGTCACCGACGTATCTCAAAGAATAACCAACCTGAAGTAGCAGTGGCCCGATCATATCAGTTAGACTACAAAATAGGTGAAGTTGACAAGTTTTAGAGTGGAGATCCAGTCTAAGCGAGCATAATGTAATATTCCGTCTGGCCATATGAAGCGACGGTCTGCGCAAGGTAACTGACATCAAGTACATGAAAAGAGCCGTTTATAGAACTTAATGGCGCGCTTGGAGAGGAGCATGAACCCAGCAGTGGAGTGATACTATTAATCATTATAGGCGTGTTTTTGATTCTTTAAGAGCATAGAGATATGCCTATAATCATATTATATTTAAATACTATTGAAAAAGAGTAGAAGTTCAAAACTATGAATAAATGTTTATTAAAAAAGGTGTACATGATATGATAGTATTTTAGTTGGAGAAAAAATTATTACCCAACATGTATTAAATAAAAAAATCAATATTTTAACCAAGCAATTAATTATACAGGAATCTTATTTATTTACACCTATTTATTAATGCATATTACAGATTTGTCTATAATTACGTAGTAGTAGTAGGTACGTAAATTTGCGTTAAACTATATCAGGGTACTATATCATGATCATTAATATTACTTTTTACTATATTAACAAAATGCTGAGATATATTGTGTATATAATATACACAATACATCTCAGAATTTTATTCTCTCGTTATCCGTTGTTCTCGTGTACTTTTGTATTCACGTTTAATACAAAAGTTTAAACTTTCTTAAACCATTAATTTCTCATCGTTACGAATAGGTGTAATGTATCGCTCAATGTGTGTAAATAAATAAATAAATAAATATATAAATTTATTTTCATACCACTTTATCACGAAGACAATGTAGACACTTGAAGATCTTAGTGAAAAGCAAAGTATTTAAGTTTACGTAAGTTGTGTTATTTATAAAGATATTAAAATTCCATCGAGTCCTCATGAGGAAAGAGTTTCACATATTTAATATTTATGACTCTGTGTCATGTAATTTCAAAAGTTGTAAGTATTTTTATATTTACGAATCTTCATGCTTAACACGTTAATTGCTAGAGAAATTTTTGGAAACTTTCAAAAAAGGACCACCCTATTTTTTTCCTAATTACGTTGAAGTAAGGTGAAATATAGTATATTGTTCATATTGTGTTATATGTGCAGTTTATGGCTTATATAATGGTTATTTACTACTGACGGACACATGACACCAAGGTGGCGTTAACGAAATAATTATTTCATTGGCGCCGCACGAGTTATTCTGTCAGCCAACCACAGACAGCAAGACAAGCGTCTCACTCTTTCTCACGCCATGGTCATGCGACCAATCCCATAAAAACTGACAACATTTTGTTTTACTAGTGTACCATTACTCGTTCTAGGTGAAGGTCGATATTTTATGTTTACGTTATTTGTGTATACTATGATACTTTTTCAAGAGTTTTATCCGAATCGAAATGTGATACAGATTAACCATTACTGAGACCATCCTCTGCTGGATCTATATCGACAAATAATTGGTTAACTACCAGTGGTAATCAGCCAAAAATCATGTACTTCACGGAATCTTCAGGTTTGAAATGGTTTAATTCATCTAACTCTATATGAATAATTTTAGTCTTAATGAATTTTATTTTTGCTGATACTGGAGGTATATGCGGGCAATCAATTTGATACTGAAAATACAACACCCACAAATATAGTCCTCCATCTTTGCAACAAATTATTTCACAAAGGTCATATTATGTGCACAAATAAATGGTATGTGAATGCAAAAAGAGTTGGGACAATGAGGAAAAACAAGAAAAGGCTGCGAAAAAATGTTACTGAAATGAAACTAAAATTGGAGAGCATATAGCAAAAAGGTATAAACATCATGAAATGGAGAGATAAGAAAAAAGTATTGCTATAAGCCAAAAAGCATACCGATAATTTTTGAGTCCTTAGAAATAAAAGAGACATTCAAAAAAGAAACCAAAAATAATTCTTCACTATATTTAAACGAAATCAGCAGTGGATTTGTCAGAACTGGTGTCTACATATTCGACTCTACTTAAGAAAACAGTAAAATGACATCGAAAATTAGCTTTCAAATTGCTTCTCAATACTGTCATTGTAAATACTTTGGTTTTGTATAAGCAAACAACTAAAAAAAACTCTATTGCGCTGTTTAGAAAAGTGCTAGTTAGTCATTTGTTGTCTATCAACAAAGAAAACCAGTCTGAGTCACCAAGACAGTCACAACTAAAACATCAGTTTTGATCGAAAAAATGAAAGGCCAAACAAACACGAAGAAACTGCTTTGGCTGTTACAAGAACAATGTACGAACTTTGAGCAGGCAAGGAGCACGCAACAAAACAAAACAAGTTGTAACTTTCTGTCCAACGTGCCCGGGAATGCCGTATTTGTGTCTATAATGTTTCAATATTCAACATCAATAATTTAGAATTTTTATTTTTTTTCATTTCTAACTACTTTTAGTCTAAAATTACTACTATTTAAAAGTACTAACGAAACTTGATTTCCTTTTCCAATAAAAAACTTATTATGAATATTGCGCTTTTATTATACAAATGATTTTAATTCAATATTGCTGTTTCTATGGGTCTCGCGGGGCACATAGCATGCTCAAATCTATTGAAAACATGATAGTCGGCGTACTAACTAAAGTCAAACTGAGGGGTGTCCTGTCTTCCTGTTCTGACCAATGTTTGAGAAATTTTTCATGTGGGCTATGCCATATGAAAAATTTTGCAGACGGTCACCATGGCAGCTAACGTGTTAAATATATTTTCATGATAAAGAATTACATCTTTAAGTTTTAATGTCTGTCATAGATTGCTAGCTCTCAAAACAATAATTATACAATTTCTAATATTAATAAGTTTGCTAAATCGAATGCAGGCGTAAAATTAAAAAATGGACAAGGAATTAGTTAAGAAGAGATGAAATTTCAATACTTACTCCATCGTATAGAACATCGGAAGACCTTTTAACACCCAGCACAAAGCTACTTTTATTTTTAATGAAGCCATTTTGAATGAAGTTATTACGCTCTATTATATTTTAGAGCTACAAAATTGCATAAACATCATCTCGCGCTTAATATTTCAGATGAGCTTAACAATTTACGATATTACAATATCGTTAATTGTAGTCAATTTTGTTGCTTTAACATACCTTTACTTTCGACATGGCGGTGTTTCGAAAAATTTGTGTATGCTTTTGAATTTTGCATCTATTCTACATAAAGTTGAAGACGAAAAGTATTTTCATAATTTTTTCACAGTAAATTGAGTAGAGGCTGGTAACATCCGAAAGTGAAATTGAAAAATGTATCAAAAATTAAATTTTCCGATCGGCGTAATTTTCAAAAAAAGCTTCGGCGAAAGGATTAAATATTCTGCAGTCATTTACATACCATTATTTTTCCAAATTAATACTTCGGTAATTATCCAAAAAAATACTTAAAAAAAACCGGCGTAGAAAGTAATATTTTACCTTAGTTTGACACTGTACTTGTATTGACACTCATAAAATTGATATTAAGTACCACGAGTTACTTATCTCAAAAAGGCAGAATTATTTTTTGGAAATCAGATAATCGATTTTGGTTTTGTAATTTAAATTATCATACTATATTAATTTTTATGCAATTATCTATTTAATAGGTAAACATAATTGACTGACTTTTTACTGGCTGGTGCCTCCTTCACGATATGTATGTGTCACGTAGCGCTACATGATTCCAACCATAATTGTTAAATTCAATTTAAATACTTCAATTTTATACCAAGAATATAACATATTAAAAAAAAATGTAATCCCTATCATCCTTTTTCGCAATTATGATAGATGGAAATAAAACTATATAGAAATTTCTAGAGAAATGCAAAGACGCCGTGCGTCTTTCTAACTTGCTTATCGAAACTGAAACTATTTCATACGTAAACAGAATAGTTGACTTGTTCTTTTATCACAATTGTAACTCTCATTAATGTGTGTAAATATATATATATATATATATATATATATATATATATATATATATATATATATATATATATATACGTGAATAATATACTAACATAGATAAAAGTAAAAATGATAGTAAGAACTACTTAGAGATATAGATTTTCTGAGATGTATGTTATAGATCTCTAAGATGTAACGCCAACACATTTTGAAGAGTTTGATTGTGAGAATTTTAAATTCCAGCTGTCTGGAATACGTCACACCATGAAGTGTTGTAGTATTTCTAGTGTTCTATTATTTCTGAAATCAAATATTATTTTTATGTGAAATAAATTATCGAAGACCGAACAGTAGTTTAACCCTGTAATATTTTATTACTAACCACGATCGTTTTTTCTCTGTCAGATAAATAATGTATACTTCGAAAAATATGCGTTTAGTATTGAAAATATCAATCAATTTTTCACTAAGCTACAGTCATTATTGTGGTATATTTTAATGTACCTTTCATAATTACCAGATATGGCAGGTATTTACTTCATACCATGAAAGCGGAGCTTTGTGATATGGTGGAATAAGTAATGACATAAAAATAGACAAGAGGTCATAGCTTTAGGTGTAATGAGAATTATGGCCTCAATATCATGAATACGAACAATATATTAGCATACGCATTTGAATAGATATAGTTTGTGGAGAGTTTAACGATATCCCATTTATTTTTAATTTTTCATTTAGACTCAAAGTAAAAATATGTTACTTTTTAGTTTCATATCTCGAAAGAAAAAAATTGGAACCCTTACTTAATATCCTTTATCGTGTGTTTCTTAGAAGCTGGTTGAGGTAGAAATTTGACACGGTCATAAAACGTATTCAATTGCATGTATTTATGTGGTTAACACTGACTGATTTATTTACCAATTCTATGATATGATATAAATATCATATCATAGAAAGAGAAAATAAATTATTCGAAATATTTTTTCTAATTTTATAAATAGTTTGGGAATATTTATTAAAAAACAAAGGATTTCAAAATTATTTTTTCAGAATTTAGTGAAAGAACATTCTAGAGAAAGTCACTACGTTAAACCGTTTCTTTTTTAACAAATGTTTTAAGGTAGTGACTTGAAATTTGGCGCAATGATAAAGCATGACAGATCACATACTTTTTATAAATTAACACTTGAAAATATTTGCATAAAATTTTGAAGATATTAAGCGAATTTGTCGATTTTCCTTTATTAAATAAGTGTCAGAGAAGTTAATAGGATTAAAAATTTTTTGCGGAATACAATTTCAGAGATATTTTTGGAAGTGTCTCCAGAAAAGCTCCCCCTTCCATCAAAGTTTTAAAAAAAATTGTTTCTAGATGTTAATTTGAAGTTTACCGAGGAACTATAGCAATTCTAAACAATATAGTTTTTGAGAAACTCATGATATTTTACAATGCATACATGAAAGTATGCTAGGCGATATATTTACAATTTCAAAGTAATTTTAATATTTGATCATCTATCCTATCAATAAATCGTCGCCGTAGTGTGTTGGATTGATCACAAGGCACACAGCCTTTGAGGACGCGGCGTACCACGGGGACTCGGGTTCAATTCCCAGCCACTCATCTAGCGGGGCTTGACTGAGGTTCTAGTTGGCTCTAATAGATTGCTTTTTAGCAATAAGTTCGTCATATGTATTAATCAAATACATTAAAGTAAATAAATAAATAAATAAATAAAATTGTAACAGAGTGAATTCAATACATGGAAAATATTTTAAAAGAAGTAGGAGAAGGAGAGCTAAATTAATAGCCTAAAGAATGATAATCAAAGTCAGAAAACCTGTTTTTCGTATTTTAAACTCTCTGCCTTTATGTTAATTTGCTCGTCAAAAACGCGAAATCTGCTGGACGGATTTGTATGTATATAACAGTTTATACTCGGACTGATTTGTATGTATATAACATTGTATGTATATAACAGTTTGGTATTTAACAGTTTATACTCAATAGCAACATATGAGAAAAAAAATTCTCATAACTTTTCTTATTCTGAATTTTACGCGTATGAAAGCGCAGGGCACAGCTAGTGGTTTAATAAAAACATAATGTGCACTTAAATGTTTATATATGCATAAGTGCTTACGGAACCCTCGAGTGTGATTTATACTCGCACATAACAGGTTTACTTAATATGAACACAGATTTATAATTTTTTATTTTTTTATGTAATTTATTGTACATAGTAGATATACATGCGAACTTATTACTACGAGAGCAATTTCTTTCAGGCAACCGGACTAATCAGTTTTAATGTAAGTACAGACAAGCAGTAGATATTTAAATTGTTTAAACGGATTGAAAATAAAGGTTTTCGGGGTATCCATATTTTATATACATAAACTAGCAAACCGATTATTTTAAAACGGTTGTATACATTTCAACGAATGAAAATATTTGTACTTTTCGTATAACAAGATGTAGCGATGTATTGTTACAGTCAGGCGATGTATTGTCAGCAGTTTTTTTCGTTTTTAATAACTATCATTTGAATTGATTTATGAAGAAAAAAAGGGCACAATTAAGTATATAACTGCAACTGGCTTTACTGTTTTTTGTGGTGGATTTTTATGATTCTTATTCTGTTACAATGTTCTATAGATGATATTTAGTACCAGAAAATAAAATAAAAAACGCGTATTAATGAAATACGTTGCTTGGTTTTGTATATTGTTCTCAAGTTTATTTTTCTATTTTATACATACAAATAAAAAACAATCTTCCAAATCTGCCAATTTTGGCTTCTGCATGAATAAAATTAAATAACTTGAATAGATTTTTGTCTTCAAAAATGGGGATTTAATTTTCAATTAACAATTTCCAACTTTATCGGATTTAGTGAAGACATTCTAAAGACCTGGCCATTATTTTAGTAGAAAATAATATTATTCAGCTTCACAAGCGTAGTAATTGAATTGTCCGATAAACGGTAAGGTCAGTCTTCAATTTGATTTGGCTAAAATACGTAAACCTTCACATGTATCTTCTTTGATTTCTGGTTAAAACGTTTAAATTTCATCATTAGGGACACTATATGGGTCCTCTCCTTTTTATTACGGTCTTCATTCGTGAATTTGAAATGACGAAAAGGTCGAAATATTTAAATATTGTTTGGAAGAGATAAAATAAAATGTCTCGATTTTTTACATTGTTTTCGACTGCATCCAGAAAAAAACGGTTTTTGTCTTTTATTTTTCCTTAAATGTTGATATATTTCTGGGATTCGAACGAAATGAAAATTAGAATGTATATTTTACAAATAATAATTATTGTGATAATAATTATTGAATTATGTTAATATTTATCCTTTTAAAGAATCTATTTTTATAAAATATAATTTCATCCAATAAAAATCTTTCAAATTCACTAACCGTTAAAAAAAGTTGGCATGAAAAAGTTTGCATTTCGGTGAAAGTACTTTTCGTGAACGTATTTTGATAATTTTTATGAAAATAAAGCAGTAGAAAAAAAATATTAATGCATTTGTCTAATGTATATGGAAAATAAAATGGAAATAGACGCTCTGCCTTTTATTTCTTATTTATTCCTTTTATGTATATAGTGTTTGACTAACCTTCCTGTATATATACATATTAAAATATACTTCGTATATTCAATAGTAGCTTTCTGAAGCTAAACTAGAATAAATTCCAATATCTTACGATATTACGATTGAAGGACACATCATGTTTCACGCTGTTTATCCCATCATTTTAATATTTTCTTTCATTTTGGCACGTGTTACGCACATCATTTCTGTCTTTTTCATTGTTTGAAAAATAAATTTATCAATAACATAGTATTGACTAACTTTCTGTATATCCACATATTAAAGTATGCTTTGTGTATTCAATAGTAGCTTTCTGAAGCTAAACTAGAATAAATCCCGATATCTCACGATATTACGATTGAGGGACACATCATGTTTCACTCTGTTTATGCCATCATTTTAATATTTTCTTTCATTTTGGCTCGTGTTACTCACATAATTTCTTTCTTTTTAATTGTTTGAAAAATAAATTTATCAATAACATAGTACATCCATCAGAGCTTGATATGTTTGGAAAGTTTTTGATTATTTTAAATATATTTCTCATAATTTTACAGATATTTAGTATTATGTCTCGATTTCTTTCCAAATTAGGCTAATTTTGGAATTATTTATTTGTTAGTTTCAGTATGATAGTGTGGCCTTTTATTGTCTAAAATGCACTTTACTCTTAAATATAGCTTTACTTGTACATACAAGTAAAGCTATATTTAAGAATAAAGTATGTATATATATGCATGTATGTACGTATGCATGAATATAACGGAATCATTCAATGAAATTTTCACCCACTTCCAGATGTTCGAATTATTTAAAATTTTGCACACGTATCAAAAAAATATGACAACATAATAATGTCATAACTAAAAATTTATAAAATAATAACATAGTTTAAAAAAAACTAAAAAAAGCTTTTCAGCAATATCAACTAAAAAATGAAAAATTATTTCCGAAATACAAAGATTTTGGTCAAGAGCGAGAGGATGTCTCACAACTCGGTATAACTTAATTTTTTGACACGAATTTTATGACGAGTAGCATCATTTTTATGTATGTATGTTTGTATAAATATAACGCGTAATGTAATAATTCATTTAAATTTTCAACCTTTTCCAGACGTCCGAATTATTTGAAATTTTGCACACGTGTCAAAAACAATACAACAATTTCGTAACTTAAAATTTAGAAAAAAAATTAAGGTGTTTAAAAAACTAAAAAACACGTTTTTGTAGCAATAGGAGCAAAAGAAAACAAAGTATCCTTACATATAAAGATTTTAGTCAAGAGCGAAAGAACGTCTCGCAAATCGGTATCACTTAAGTTTTTTTTGATAAACTTAAAATAAGAATGAAGTGATTGACAGAAAAAACCTTTAATATATAAAAGCGTGGAGTGCTTGTTGTGAAAATATAAGTGTAGCGCATCCCATGAATAAAACCGTGGAATGGTTGTTTTGTAAATGTAAGTTTAGATCATCGTATGCTTTTTTTACATTAAAGTTTATTTTTTATCTATCACTTTACGTATAAAGTTTACCTAAAAAAATCTTTTCATTTAAAGATTATTTGTTATTTTTTAGTTCATATTACTATAAAAGCTTGTTTTTTTTTAATTTTTAAATTTCTTTAAATTTCTTTTTTATGTACAATGTGATTTTTTTTGTAACGCACTTTAAATTTATGTGTGTTTTCAAAAATAAACGGTCAATTAAAAGATCTAACGTTGGGGTGAAACCAAGAACGGACATTTTGTAGCTTTTATTTAAGGAACCCTATAAAGTTCAAATAAATAGTTACGTTATTCTCATATGTGTTTATAAAATATGAATCCCTAATAAAGAAATGTGTTGGAATCGCCTTACAAATTCTTAATTAAAGATAATAATTTGGTCAAAAAGGATTAAATTTTTTCTGAATTAAAACCGCCTGTGATTGCAATTATGAACATTTTAGTTATTCCGACAATCAAATTATATAAATTTATTTGATGATATAAATTTATTTTTCGCTTTTTTATAATAATTTAATGCAATCGCATTTTGCAATTCGGTTTTTTTTACGTAGACCCAACTTTGTTTTCTTTTTTTATCAAAGTTCAAAATATACATTTTTTAATATATCATATGAACATTTTTGAAATTAAGATCGTACAATTACAATTTTCTAAAATTTCCATTTCATTTTCCATTTTTTCATTACAGCTTATTGAAAAAAGAACATTATTTTTCCTACTAAACATGAATAAATATGCTATATATGCAAATAATATTTTTGATAGGATAAATAAAAAAATACAAAACATAAAAGTGAAACTGTTGCTTTTTATTATTCATTTCGATTAAATTATTTCTGTTAAAAGCTCTTCCATGTATGTAATGTTATTATTCTTTCTCCCTCGCTTATTGAATTTCCTACATTTTCATCCATGTCTTTATATTATAATAAATGATATGTAATACTAAACAATATCCAATAAAGCTGATTAATATTTTGAATTATTCTAATAGCGTGAGAAAGAACGTGAGAGAATACATTAAAAAACATAAATTAAAATAATATTGGAAAATTCTTTGCGCAACATCGATAATTTTTTTAATAAATCTTAACAAGCGACATAGGTATAAACCACGATTAGTTTATTGGGAAATCGTTTAATGTAGACCGAAAAATACAAACTCGACGATGCCCCGTGGTGTGAAGAAACGAATGTCCAATACAAATGTCAAGTGTAGCGTTTGCAGTTGTGCAATTTGCCTCGCGCGGATCTTGACCGCGCCGTTTTTTATATAAATTAATGACCCATCGGCAGAGGAGACACAGTTGTTTATCAGATTCCATACAGATAACATTATACCTTTCACCAGAATCAAAATGGTGAGTGAGCATTTTAAGAAAATTATTTTTGAAAGAAAATTTCATGTTTTTAAAAGTGTGGCATAACTGAAAAACAAGACGGATAATATAGCACACTTTTCCTATTTGGTATCGTTACATAAACTAAATTAAATATTTTCAACAAAAGTGATTTTTCCTTATTTTTTTATTTTAATTTGAAAGAAAACTTATGTTTTTTTTTGTTAACTGTAAAGCCCGCTCGTAATTTATTTTATGAAACAATTTTTCAACCATTTTTTTTCTTAGAAATTGCTAATTAACAAATGTAAACTTTTAATGAAACGTATAAAAAAACAAAATTAAAAGAAACACTGCGTAGAAATTTAAAATTTAACAAAATGACAGAAGTACAAAAATATATTTATTTCCTTCCTAAATTAAATCGTTTACAATTTTTTATAACTATTTGGAATGTTGTTATTTGTTTATTTTTTTCAGACGTGAAAGAAAAAAACTTGGTGAAATTAATTTTTAGTTTAGTACGTTCAGTTCAAAAAATTTAAACTTTATTTAAACAAGTAATATTTATTTATTCGTTTCTTTGCCGATACTTTAGATACTAATACTTTAGATAATTTGACTTTTCCGTTCCATACAAATCATATTTTTGATATAATTAATAAGCTTTATAAAAAATATTTGGAGAATGTTGGTATATAAAGCTTTTAAGTTCGTATTGAATTATATCATTTTTATTATTACTAAATTTGATAGTATCGGCTCCATTACATATTAATAAGCTAACTATAACATATCATCTAGTAAACTAACGTATCTAGTAAGCTAACTATAACATATCTAGCTAACTATAGTGTACATTATTTTTGATTGACGGTAAAACGTGTAGGCAACAAAATAAAACAAAATCCAAAAATAAAACACCGTAGATGAAGGTGATTAAATACCGTAGATTAAATTTTGGTAATTTTCACCTGCTAAAATTATTTTATAGTAAAACATGCTATTTTGTAGCTGTTAGTTTAATAAACACTCGCACTTAACATTTAGAGATGATCTAGTTTTAATCGCTCACTATATTATGTTAAGTTTTCCAAGTTATTGTCCATACGCAATTCGTAAAGCAGTTTTACGATTAAATTCAAATTAATACAACTTAAAGTGTCTAAGAAATGTTTAAACTAAAGTTTAATTAATTAAACGACAATGAGAAAGAAGAAAGTATTCGACTAAAAATTTCATCAAAACTTTGTTGTATTTTGATTTGAAGAGTTTTTCACCAGTACTTACACAGAATGAAATAGATAATATGCTATTCCCGTATTGTTATATCCGTATGGCAGTTGGAAAATCGAGTTAAGTCTTTGAGGGTTATTTCTTTTATGCAAATTTTTCAATTATTTTTATAAGTTTTCACATACAGAGACTTAAATAACTTCAATATTATTTGCAATCACTTAATATTGGTTTCCTGAGTATTGTAATTCTATAAGCTAGTCGTAAAGCAATAGCTTATACATTTTTAAACTCGTAGATGCAATCGTATATGCTGTGACACAACAATAGCTCATAATCATTGCTTTTGGTACGCAGCTTTCACTTTCTCTTGAGTTATGACAAAAGTAAACGCTGGAACTTTAGTTACTTCTATTGTCTGTTGAACTATTGATTCATCACAGTATATTAAATGAATTATGATTACGAAATAATTCATATTATTTTAAATTATATAATCTGTTATTAAATGTCGACGATAAAAATAATATTAGATATTCTTTGTCACCTTTTGTATCAATTCATTTTAATATTTTATAATGACTTAAAAACAATTCGAAATCAGCGAACGTGTGGGCAGTGCGTTTCTCATAAACTTTTGTAGGCACTAGCACTTTCCACTATTTAGTATATGCTAGACTAAATATTATCTACGAGGTTATATAGGGGATGTAATTTTATTAAAAATTGAATATACTGTATTTGATTAGAAGAAATATGTGACTATTAAACATAATGCATTTATAGAGGCGAACAAGCGTCAATAAAAGCAAATAATTTAAATCAGTGATAATTAAATGAAACTACGTGACGTAGTGTTATTTCTAATTTCTTTAAGTTCTTTATCATGACCTAGGTTTCGTTGTATTACGTTTCTACGAGTCTATGAGTTTATGAGAACGCACTGCTCATATGTAATCTTTGCTAATAGTCCACCTGAAGATGTTGTAATACAACGAAACCTAGGTCGGGGTAAAGAACTTAAAGAAAGTAGAAAGAATACTACATCACGTAGTTTCATTTCATTATCAATAATTAATTTCTACAAAATTAACGCCAAATATATTCAAATTTAAATCAGTTTTGAGTATTACTGCATTAAGTTCTAGCTTTATTAGTTATGTATTAATTTATACCCTGAAAAAAGGAACGACAAGTGGAACTTATGCCATATAATATATTTATAATGCTATTTTTGCAATTTTTCGTCATTCTTATTTGAAAAGATTTCGAAAAAATTTGTTGGCATATGAGCATCATTTGTTTCTGGTTCGTTAAGTAGTAGATAATAACAAAAATATACTAATATTATATAATTCTTTTGCAGAAATTCGTTCTAGTCCTTTTGGCTATTTGCCTGAGCGTATCAGCTGACGTCTCCCACATAGTGAATCAGGATGCATACGCGACAGTCGTCAGGCAAAATCTCGATATCGCCCCTGACAATTCTGGCTATCAGTACGACTACGAAACGAGTAACGGTATTTCGGCACAGGAAGCTGGTCAGCTTAAGAATATAGGCCAGGTAGGTTCATGTGTAAATTTTCAGTAACATTTTAATACACGGTTAAAAGGGTGACTCTAAACATTGTGTTCTGTTTTACACATTTTGGTGACCAAAAATATGCAATTAAATTGTAGTGTAAGTAATACCCTATTACAGACATCTAACATAAAAATATTTTAAGTTGAAGAACCGTTTCATAAAAATAAAATAAAGTGTTCAAATAATAGAATCAGACTCACTTCTTCGTTATTAAATGTTAAATAATGTATAAAGAAAAATTTTGTCATTAAGATAATTACACTTTTACTATAATAAAAAAAGTTATTAAAACCTGTCACATATTAATGTAGCTGTTGGCAGATCAATGCAGATGTTGGTGGCTGGTTCTTTGTCATATAGTAAAATGGCACATTTATATTTTTGCAGCCTGATGAAGCCCTTTCCGTTCAGGGTTCAAACGCATACACCGCTCCCGATGGCACCCTCATCCAGACGGCTTACATTGCAGACGAGAACGGTTATCAACCTCAGGTGAATGAATAGACCTATGTAATAGTTGTTTGTTATGATAGTATTGTTAGAAGTTTGTCCTGAGAGGATATGCTCAAGTCCACGTGATATATACGTATATCTATGTATATATATATACATACTCATGTATGTATATAACGTTCTAAGATATGTTTATAATTCCTAATTTAGGCCAGGTAGCGCCATCTTACTAATATTATAAATGCCAAATTTTAGATGATTCAATCGAGGATAACTTAAAAAAATTTGATATCAGAAAAGGTTATATTTTGAATGAACATATAGGGTACAATGTAACTTGATTAATGATAACGTAATTCAGTTTTAACATCATTAACTCTATTATTCGGACAGAGTTGAAGAAATTAATAAAATGCTTTGTTTCGTCTTACTAACGGACAATAATTAATTACGTACTAATATAACAAATAGTCTATTTCTATTATATATACATGTCAAATGAACGCTAACAGATCGCTTTGGCAATACCACATCATAATATAAATAAGAACATAAAGTTTACTAAAACGCCAATAGATGGCGTTGACAGTACCAATATCATAATATTCACCCAGTCAGGGTGTCTTTTTTATATTTATAATATCCACATAAAATGTTCTATATGTTTCTTGACAGCATAAACTATTACCATTACAAACATCATCAAAATCCGTGCAGTAGATTTCGTCTAATTGAAGAACATAATAACACATACACACACAGACAGACAGGCAACATTAAAAAAAAACAGTTTTTCTGGCTCTACCGTCATTCTATAAGCTAAATCAATCACGCTTTTTAAAATATTTTTCTTGTACAGAATTCAGTCTCTTACAATTTTGTTATATGCATAGGTGATATTGTGAGACAAATCGGAGAAACATTGTAGATTGCGGTCTATTTTGACTTACCCTGCTTTAAATTTTTAAGATATTAGACATTAATAACAATAAATAATTTAAACTTTATATTACAATAAACCTAAAATGTAAACATAAAGAATTCCAAGCACCAGCCCAAGGCCCAGTATTAGTAAACTGCTAGTTAGTTAATTATATTTTGATGTCAATATTTGTTTTTTTAAATTTTTTTTTGTTCATATTTGGAGCTAATAGAATGTCACAAGAATATGATAATTTATTCAATAGAGTTTCGCCAAATATTAAAATGTATTTTTGTCTTTTAATACAAATTTAAAGACAATTTAAAATGCATATTTGCTGTCAGAACATATTTCAAATCTCTTTTGCGTAGTATTAAGGATTTTATTAATGTTTTCGAAATCTTTCTCTATTTGCTGTGTTTAATATCATAATTATGAATGTTTCTTACGTTTTATTATTGTGAATATTAATTTAGTACTTATATTTTGCAGGGTGCTCATCTTCCCGTACCACCACCTGTGCCAGAATACATCCTGCGCGCCTTGGAATGGATCAGAACTCACCCCCCACAACCCGAGAAGGTCAATAACTACCGAGGATTCTAAATGTGCCTTTAAATAATTTGGAATATTTAGTTTTTAAACAAGTATTTCGAATTATGTAGCTTATAAAATTTGAGGTTGAGTACCATTCTCATCCGTGATGAGGTCAACTCGATAAGACTATGTAATATATAATTGTGTTCAGAACATTTTAGTTAATTTTCCTAAATAAATTTAAAGAAAAATAATGATCATATTCTATTAATTTCTACAGAATTATTACTTGTCAGATTTCACAGAAAAGATGTTGAGTCATTAAGTTTAATATCTCGGGAATAAAATTACTCATTCAATTGAAGGAATCTGTCTTGTGAATTTCCGGCCACATAATTCCAAAATGGGAAATTTCCTTCTATATTTATAAATCAAAAATATTAAATTGCAGACACGATTACTTTATATAGAAAAGAAGTCAAATAATAACAAAGTATTATTAATTTGAATTTCAAAAAGCCTTTCTATGATGAATTGAAGAATATTAAGATTAAAAAAAGCTATTCTGTAGTGAATTAAAGATTATCTGTGATTTACAATAATTTCCCTGACAAAAACTTTAACATAAATCAAATTTAGTCAAATTCAAATGATACACGTCCACATAAAAAAATTAAGTACCTGCATGTCACAAGTCTGAAAAAACGTCTACGTAACTTTCACGTCTAGTAAGTCCATTATATGCCGAAAGTTGAACGTATTTCAGATACAAGTGACATTTTCTGTGTATTCTGCTGTGAGGTTCACACAAATGTTATTTTTGTATATGCACGGCTTACTTCGCATATAGAAAAATATCCGCTTGTGTGAAATATGTAAAGCCGACAATATTAAAAACTGAATAAAGTCTCGTAATGGCAAAAGTGTTTCTTCAAAATGAAACGAAATAATATTCACGGTACGGATATTTTATTGAAGTAAAACTTCTTTTGGCGTGACTGGAGAGTATCTCGGATTCTTTTCGAACGGAAATGACGTTCACTAAAATCTATGATTTCCTTACGCAGTTTCCTGTATCTGAGAGTATCGACTAACTATAAAATTTCGTGAGTATATATGTTATATACACATATGTATATACTTGAATTTATTTCTATTCTATTTTTATAAATTCTAATAGAATAATTATTTTGCTTGCAAGGAGGTGGTTCCTCATAAATATGGTGATGATCTGATGATGAAATTCCAAAATGAAAAATGGAACTGTTTAACGGAGAGTAGTAGATCAATTGTGATTCAAGATACTTTCTACTGGTAGTTGTTACTTTGCATAATAACTACACCATCGAACAAGTTAGGATCTGATGATGAGTTTTGGAGATGAACAATAGACGTCCTTAGCGGATAGTTGTAAATCAATCGTGAAAATATTTGCTACTGATATTTTGTTATTTGGCAAAATAACTTCAGCATCGACCAGATCAAGGTCTCATAATGAGTTATGGTGACGAACAATGAAACTATTTAACGAATGGTAGTAAATTAACCGTGATTCAAAATGTATGCTACTGGTAGCTGTTACTTTGCAAAGTAACTTCACCGTCGACCATAGAGTATTATACGCTTATGAAAATCCCATCTTCTGTATATTTTGGAACAGTAAATATATTTATAACTTTATGCTAATATTTATTTTAAAATAATTTCAAAATAAAATGAAGTTAAAAGAGAAATTTTTTCAAGTTCATCGAGAGTTCATAGACAGTGACCTACGTCTCCCCACGTTTTGCATTCAATGATGATTTATAGTGTAGTTATTAGACATTTATAAAAATTTGCAACAGATTTTTGCAGTCTCCGAAGTTAATGATAAAAATGTGAGTAAGGTCAACCAGTATCAATTGCAGTTTCAAATGTAGACTATTCAGATTAATAGTTTGCGGTATGTTTTGTAATTTATGAATGCACATTTTTTTATAATATGGCGTTTATCATTTCTGCACTCATTTTGCATGTGAAAAATTTAATCAGCAAGATGCACACTATCCTAATTCTTCACATAGTTAGCTCTTTATATTAGTATATATTTCTATTTTCATTACAAATTTACATTGGTAATGAAATAAATGTTTAATTGTGAGGAACATAATATACTTATGTTGTTTTTTAACTCTGTAAAATGTCTACTTTCAAGTGCTCTAAGCGTGAAAAAATACTTTCCTATATCGAGAGAGGAAAAACGTTTGAGGCATTATCAACAGTTTTGGACGAGAACTATTGTCTCTGATGACAACATATGTTTTATCATCAGTTATATTCAAAGACATAGTATTCTTGCATTTAATAAAAGATGGACGGGAGTTTCACGGAAAAAAGATACATTATTAAAGAAGAACAATAGTTGGTTTAAATTAGAATATTCAGTAAATTTACCTAACTCGAAAGACATTACGGCCAGCTTCACACCGTCTACTTCTTCTGGAAACTATGAGAGGCCGTGCATATTTTATGCAGACTCGTCAGAATCGAGCAAAAAAGGAAAAATAATATGTTACTTTATGAATACGGATTTGAGCACATCGACGACGCATATATTCAGCGCTTACGTTCGATAAGAGAAGAAATAGCGGCAAATTTTGTGGAAATAATAAGGATCGCTAATGGATCTAGGAGCGACAATGAAAATAAGACCTTATTCTCGAGTCTCATAGCAAAATCAAATCAGAAACAAATTCTAACAGATGAAGAAGCTTTGAGCGTGTTGACTGATTTAGATTTAACGAAAGCACAACAGTTGTAACAAACGAACGAAATAGTTTTATATTTCCACTATCTTACAAAGTACAAGCAATTAAACAAACCTGCTATCCACCACCTTCAGCAATAGAAATTACAAACACAACTGGAAATATAGTAAAATTCAAGATTTTTTGGGTCACACTGCAGTAAGAACCTTGAAAATAGATTCCATGTATAAGAATGTATTGAAACATTTAACTCTATACAGTAAATGAGGCTATGATGGTGTATCTGGACAAAGCAAGTACAAACAGAAACTTCCAGAAGAGTTTGAACATATTTCTGATGCAAATTTTGGTTATCGCTTCTTTGGTGCCTATAAAATTAATTAATGAATTAACAGGTGATATCCTCTGACAAAATCCTGTATCTTCGTCTATTTGTTTTTGGCAGCCTATAGCTATAGAATTCAGCAAAAAACCTAAAGATATTGTGGATGAAATAAAGTTTCAAATAAATTCCTTGAGCCCAACACTAATTAATAAAGAAGGTGACGGGGTGAAAGTGAAGCATGAACTCTTTCTCACTATGATAGATATCAAAGTAGCTCAGGTATTAACGAATACATCTTCTGGTTCCACATGTACACTATGTGGAGCTGCTCCACGGCAAATGAACGATTTGACTAAAGTAACTGCTACACGTGAAAATGAAGATTCTTATCAATACAGACGGTCTACATTGTATACCTGGATTCGTTGCGTGGAAATGATACTATATATTTCCTACAACCTTTCTTTCCAAATATGGTCAGCTAACAGCGAAGAAAAGAAACGGCTAAAGTAAAAGAAGGAAACCCTAATACAAAAACATTTTCGTGACGAGCTAGGATTTATTATAGACCAACCACGAAAAGAAAGTGGTAATACTAATGACGGTAATATAGCCAGAAGATTTACAAACAATTTCGCCCACATTATGCTCAAAAGTGCTCCCGATCGGCTACATATGAGGATGTATTTTATAGTCTTCTTTATACTTCAGATCCGTACATATGGTTATGTATTAGAAAACCGGATGATAAAAACATGAAGGAACTTGATGAGGATATCCTAGACCTTCTGAAAGGGAACTGATTAGTAATAGGTCGCAAAGTTCTCCAAGTATAATCTATTAAATATACAATTTTTTACGGAAAACCATTATACTAGTTTATATGATATTCATTATTTTTTAAAATTTTTCCTACAATTATTTGTTTAATAATTTAACTAGCACTTTATTTTTTATTTTTCTTATATAGATCCGTGGTTTGCTATTTGATAATAAATTCTTGCACATATTTTAAACAGGTTTAATAGCTTAGAAAGAAACAAAAGTATTTTTGATAATTTTGAATTGATTTTGATTTTTAATATAGGCTATTAAAATTAATTGTTCTGAAATACATTCTATTTAAAACTTTATATACTGCTTTATAATTGTAAAAAATTTTACAACATAATCTTTAGAAATAAAAAAGTTATAAATTTCTTATCCGAAACAGATTTTGATTTTCCATAGTGCTCTGGCATTCCTTGAATCTAGCTCCGATATTTTGAAACACTCTGGCACAGAGTCCGCGAGATGTCGGTTATTTCTTGGCAAGTATTGAAGTTAAATTGGGATATTATTGTTGTTTTATTTAAGTAAACCCAACTTTCGAGATAACCCCATAAAAAGAAATCGCAAGAGGTCAAATCGGGATTTCTCGGGGCCGTGAGATTTCATGTTCGCTAGATATCAATTTGTTAAGAAATATTTCTTTCACGACTAGTAAATTCGCATTGGATATGTTCTTGAATGCACCATCTTGCTGCATTCAAGTCCTAGTGTTGTCATCATCTTCCCATATTCATCTGAATTAACGATAACAAAATTACCTAGTTTGTCTTGAAACAAGTAAGGGCAGATAACGAACGCCTTTTGATATTATCGCCATCCAAACCGTCACATTGATGTTTCGATTTTCGGTTTTCTCTACTTCAGTATTTTAAATTTTGCTTGTTGACATGCCCATTTAAAGAAAACCGGCCTAAAAACAAAACGTTATCAAAGCTGCGGTTATCAAAGCCGCGGAACTGTTGGAGCATAGTGTCAACAAATGTTTTTTTCAAAATTAAATCATTTGGTTTTAAATTCTGCAGCGATTGAATTTTCAATGGGTATAATTTTAAATATAATGGAAACCAAAAAAAAGTCACGCCAATACTATATATTATTAGCACAATTTTTAAACTTTCATTTTTATTGAAGTAGTAACAATTATTGTAAGATGAGGGTGGTATTTGGAAATAGTTTAATGACAAACAATTGTTTTTTTTTATTTTGACGGTTTGCTTTTTTTCATATTCACCAGAAACATTTTGCCTATAGAACGATGTGAGGAATCAGCGTTGTAAAAATATGTCCTAAGGAAAATACAGCAAGTGTATATATACACATATACAAATAAACATATCATTCTATTCCTCGTTATATTTATTTATCTCATTTTCAAAGAAAAAATAATATCACTTCTTGAGTAATTGTGTATAATTTGTATCACCATTAAATGAAATATATTGGATTCTGACTTCATCCACATTAATAACGACCAATCATAAATCATGCAATAATTACAGGGCAAGTAAACTCTTACTGCTGGTAACAAAAAAGACATGTTAACCGAAATCTCCGAAGTAATATGTGTGATTAGAATGAGAATGAATTACTGTTTTTATGATAGTCAAAAAATAACACTAGTTAAGGCTTAACACGATTTCAAGTTCATCAATCATTATAAAATATAATTACACATTTTTATGCCATGGGATTTTAAAACGTGTCGGTTTCAGATTTTAAGTTTGGAAAATAACAATACTATACTCCATTCCATTCCAAAAGAGAATGTTTGTAAATAAATAAACCAATTCAACAGTTTTAATATGGTTGGCACAAATATATATTTAATTTTACACTCAGAGACATTATAAAAATGGACAAAAAGCAATGAAATAATAATATTCATTTTTCCTATTAACTTCTCTTATACGAATTTCACGCGAACGAAGTTGCAGGCATATCTAGTACCAAATAAATTCCTATTATATTATTATCATTAATACAAGAAAAATGTTTAGAATATCTGAACTTCCACTTTGATTTGCTTTTTACAAAAGTATAATAAACGAGAAGAAGCCGTAACGCGCAAATAGATGACTGCCAATGATCCAAGTACATAGAAGTTTGATTTTAACGTATATATCTTTTAAAAATCGGTCCTACAAAAAATCGGTACGACTCTGTCCCACTCTCACCGATTCGAACATTTTAGAATTAAAACGTGCTAATTGAGAAAAGGAGAGAAACATACGATTGAACATGCGCTAACGAAGTAGACATACATTTAGTGGGCGGCGCGCGCGTCTTGACTCCTGCAGTAAGTCGAACGCCGACCTTGACCCACAAAAGTCGGCAATCGCCGGCCACCGGCTCACCACATAAAAGTGTACGTCTATTTGTGCGTTTTGGTAGATTTAGGAAACTACTGTATAACGGGAAACACTACAATACGCTAATGATTTAAACATAAAACATTAATTACATTACGACTTCTTCTTCATTATTTGCATTAATTTTTTTGTCATTCATTTGTTTCTCAGTAATTAAACTTTTCCTGTTTTACTCTAAACAGGTTGAAAACTGTTAGATTTCAATTACTGAAACAAATAATTTATTTATTTATTATCTTTTTGTGATTATATGTTGAACAATTTATTAGCAGAAATGAATAAAATCAATTAAAATAATGCAATAAAAAATTTAAATACAGATCTTATTTTAAAAAACCTATTAATAACGAGTAAATTTAGCACTATTTATTTTTTTTCATTTTTTATTTCAAGTAGGACTATTAAAATCTCTTTTGAAATGTCACGATTTAACTTCTGATTATTATGAATAAATATCTTTATTGTCTATACG